>CM019151.1:13463624-13481085 GCA_009733165.1 Naja naja | reverse complement strand
GCCCAAAACAGGCAGAAATAGCCAAAACTCAGGCCCAAGTGGAGTTGCTTGAATGACAAAGAGACATGGCAGCAAAAAGAGCATGGGCGCGCAGCATTACACAAGGCAGCTGAAAACACCTCCCTCCCTTCAACTTCAAAGAGTTGGCAGAAGAAAGCCCAGACACATGGGTCAAGACCTACGTGGATGAGCAGCACTCATTCAAAACGAGCAGGTGGAATTGCCTCAGTTACTTACAAGTCTCCCACAACCAGGGGAGTACAGGAAAGAATCTCAACCACAGACTCTAAACGTCAGTCACGCAACAGACATTGTAAGACCTAAAATACAAGATTCACTTCCCACCAACAGCAAACATTCCCCAACTGACGTTGTACGTACTAAAGTCTGATTTCTCTTTCCAGAATCAGCAACCTACTCCAACGTCTCATGGCCTGCTGGGCAAGCAACTTAGCCCACCAGTGATCACGACTTCTTCTTGACAAGTAGACATGCAACCAACGACACCTGCCACACTCAATCTACTGGCAGTACCATTCCAGCCACAACCTCCACTACCCGAGCTCACAGGTACAACAAGATAACCGTGGCCAGTCTACACAGCAGCATGAAGCTCCACCATCATCTCTGGAATGGAAGGACGACATCCTCCATAAGCACTGGGAGGAACACTACAACCCGTTGTTGACATACAACCCGAACCCATCCTCTACATCAATGCCCTTACCCAATCCACCTCTACAGATGATGCAGACTACTGGAGAGAGTTGCTCTCAGGAGAGGAAAGCTAGATTTGGCCACCAATGGGTATACAAATTCTCTGATGAGCCACATGGTGAATATCTCCTCTGGAAGAAAATTTTCCTGCGCACCATTCAGGATGCACTGAAACCTGATGAAGTACTCGTACACTTGATAAGCGTGGCTAGGGCCATGGTCTGCCAAAGCAATGAAGGCACTTTATACCTCCCACTTAGACAACCCAGACGCTGCCCTACGGTTGGCATGGAACTCTCTAATATACTTATACAACTGAAACCAGCACAATGGGATCCACAGTTACCGGGACTCGCTTGTCTTGACCACATCGACATGCAAAACAAAATCATTTGGAAACTCCCACAGGTGCTAATTGAACAGTGGCTCCAGTTGTCTGATGCCTTCATGGCCAAGGGTCACCACAACTATATACTCTTTACCATTCTCAAGAATTCGTGGCCCACCAGGCAACAGCGTGCAACACCCCAGGGCCTGCAGACTCAGAGCTGTTAGTCCTCCCAATGAAAAAGATACAACAGCAACTATATACCATCCACAGACCCTACCACTGCAAGGGGAAAATCCTTCATGGTTGTCCATAAAACCAAGATCGACTCCTCAACCATAAAGAGTTGGCCACTAACTTGCCGGCCTCAACCCGATCTAGATCTCCAACTACAAAAGAGTCGAGCTTTGTCCTTTACACAACACTCGAACAATTCGCTGAACAATTGTCAAGTGTTTGTGAAGAAATCCCTGGAACAAAGGAAAGAGTTCAGAGTCTGCTACAAGTGTTGCGAATTTTCTAAACATGCACCCAAAGACTGCACAGCCAAGGTGCAATGCCATCTATGCAACAGCAACAAGCACCCAACTGCTCTGCATCCAGACTCTGAATCACCACAGCAGACAACTCCTAACCCTCCTTTGAACAAGGAGCCTCAGCCGAAAGCACAATCGAGCCAGTGGTAAGTGTCAATTGCACATCAGTGTGTGATAACACACCAGCCCCTGCTTGTGTCATCAGATCTGCTTAGCCAAAGTCTACCCTGATGGACACCCACAAGAAGCAGTGAAGATGTATGTAATCCTAGATCCTCAGAGCAATCGCTCACTAGCCAGGTCTGCATTCTTCGACCTCTTTGATGTTCAGAAGGAAGAAGTGCACTTCACGATATCAACGTGCACCGCACCAAGATGCACAGCGGGGAGGAGAGCTACTGGACTCTGTATAGAGTCATTAGATGGAAGTTCCCAGTTCCTACTACCACCCGTGTTAGAATGGGATGGGATACCAGATGACTGTAGCCACATTGCAACACCAGAAGTAGCTAGCAACATACCTCACCTGAAGCATATGGCTCATCACTTTCCTGCCCTAGATCCTGAAGCCAAGATTTTGCTCTTGCTGGGACTAGATGCCCCTGATGCTGTAGTCTACACTGAAGTAGTCAGAGGCCCGAGATACTCACCCTATGCCTTCAAAACAGACCTGGGTTGGGGAATCTCAGGAATTGTCTGTGTCGATCGGATGAAGGCCCCAACCCAGGCAAATGCCTTCGCAACATCCTTTCCAACGGATGTTTGATGCCCTTTGAAGCCATGGAAGCAAGAGTACCAGTCCACCTTAAGAGGCCGCCAGAAGCGACCAGCAAACTTTCACCATTGGAAGCAAAAGTACCGGCCGCCAGAAGCGACCAGCAGACTTTCACCATTGGCAGCAAGAGTACTGGTCCACCCTAAACGGCCGCCAGAGGAGTTTAGCAGACTTTCACCAAGAAACTCTACATCAGACCAGTCACTGACCTAGTGTTGCTGCAGAGAAAGGCTGAACTTGAAGATTGAACCTCAAGCTTTGCATGCTTTGCTTTGTTTGATGCTATATTACTATTTACTGTTTCTCTTACTTATATAGCTAACTGTTTATTTTAGTTATATAGTTATCTGCTATTTAGTTAGTATTACTCTTTACTGTTTATCTTAGTTATACAGTTACTGGTCTTTAGTTAGTGGAATTTACAATTCCAGGCGGAGAGTGTGCTGTCCAGCCAGTTTAGAGTTAATGGGATTTGGGATAGTTACTTAGGAATTGGGAGCTGTCCCCTTAAGGGAATGCATCATGGTAAATGTAGTTAAGGTATCCTGGGAAATGTAGTTATGTCATGTGGCCACATCTGTAACCCTGATTGGTCACTGAATTGACCCTTGGTGGGTTGGGGGAGGTTTCTTCATTCTTGCCTGAACACAGCCCATGGTAACATGGCTACCCCTCCTCTACGACTATGGGATGAGATAACCATCTTTTACCTATAAAGACAGACATACAAAGGATTGGACATTAAGAAGAACCTCATCATAAATGTGAGTTGATAAGGATGCCTCATGAACCAATAAAAAGGACTTTATATGGATGCTTTGTGGAGTTTATCTATCTGCATTTGTACAGGGCAAAATATCTCTATCTGCTTTGTGCAAGACAGAAGAGTAATAATTCATAATTCAATCATGGATGACATAGTCTACATACCAAGAGTTTACAATGGGAGTCTACCAAGCAAAGGCCTACTTTCCAATAAAATGGGGAATGCTAGGCTGATTTGAGGCCTATCCATTTGTGAGTTGTTTCCTTGCTCGTGAGCAAGGAATGGAGGCTTGTTCTAAGGAACAATGAATTTATCTTGCGATTGGAGCATATCCAGTTGTTCTTCACTGCCCTTAAGCAGAGTTTGAATATGACAAACACACCCATTGCTTTGGTTCCTGTGAAACCAAACCAACCCAGAGTAAGCCAGGCAGTAATTTGTTTGGGTTTGTGCAGAAACAATTCTCGGATGATGGTCCCTTTGAAGTGCTTCCCATGAAAGATGGTTGCATATGAATAGCTTCAGTACAAAATACCAAATTATACACATTCGAAATGAGTGCACTGGTTTGCAAGACATTTAAAAATGCATACCTAGAAAGTGGATTTGGTTGCACTCAAAGTGGGTCTAAGTTCCAGCAGCTGTGGAACATCTGTAATGAATAAGTAGATCTTCTCTTGCTGTGTGAAATATATACTTTAAGCATTAAAGCCCAAAAGAATATGGACACTTTAAAGACATAAGCATTACTTTGCTGATCTTTTTTGTGTGGTGTGCGTGGAGATGATTGAACACAAAAATGTATCTCCTGATGTATGGAGGTGATGGGAAATTGTACATTTCTCAAATGATTGTGAGCAGAGGTGGGTATTCAGCTGGTTCTGACCAGTTCTGGAGAACCGGTAGCAGAAATTTTGAGTAGTTCAGAGAACCGGCAAATACCACCTCTGACTGGTCCCGCCCCCATCTATTCTCTGCCTCCTAAGTCCCAGCTGATTGGCTGGGTCTTCTTTTGTTGCCCTGTACAGGAGAACGGAGATGGAAAGCAGGTTAGTGGGGTGGGGAGAGAATGGGGATTTTACAGTATCCTTCCCCTGCCACGCCCACAAAGCCATGCTCACAGAACTGGTAGTAAAATTTTTTGAATCCCACTACTGGGTGGGATTCTCCCGGTTCGGACCGATTCGGGTGAACCTCTAGCTCTGACGATCAGCTGCCAGGGAAACTGGTTTGCTCCGGCGATCATGTTGGCCTTCCCGCCCACCCCTGTGCTGTACTTACCTATATCCTCTCAGCTGATTCACGCGGCAGAGCATATTGCCACTCCTTAGCTGTGTTACTCCCCAGTAGTAACATAGCAGGTAATTTTCTGTTCCGATGCATGCATAGTGCACGATCACCGAACCGGTTGTTACACTGGCAACATCCTACTACTATATACACACCGATAGTTTTCAGCATCTTACTCTCCAAAGACTGTGCAGAATAAGCCAGGGTTTCCCAATTTTCTAATCGCTAATTTCTCTAAGTACTAATTTTACCAAGAGGGTGGGGGACATTGCTTTTCTTTCAGGCGCTAAACTGGTCTACCAAAGGGGCCTCCAGCAACAAATGAGCTCTACCTCATTGTATTGCAGGGATATTTTGGGGTGGGACAATGACTTTTGAATGAGTCTTTCCCAAACACACATGTGGGCAGGCTGATTTGATTTTAATATATATTCTGCCTTTATTATCTTTACAAATAACCTAGAAAACATATCCTACATACCTTCCTCTTCCTATTTGCTCCACAACAACAATCCTGTGAGTGAGAAAAAGTCATTGGCCCAAAGTCACATGGCCAGTTTTCACGGCTAAGGTGGGACTAGAACTCACAGTTCTAGCCCGGGGCTTAACCACTAGACTAAATTGGCCCCAAATACAAGATTCAAATCCATACAGGTAGTCCTCAATGTACGACCATAATTGAGCCCAAAATTTCTGTTGCTAAGTGAATTTTGCTCCACCTTTCATACCACTGTTGTTAAGAGAATCACTGAGATTATTAAGATAGTAACATGGTTGTTAAATGAATCTGGCTTCCCCATTGACTTTGCTTGTCAGAAGTTTGTATAAGGTGATCATGTGACTCTGGGACACGGCAAGTGTCCTAAATATAAATCCTTTGCCAAGCTTCTGAATTTTGATCATGTGATCATAATTAGGGCATGTCCATTTTTTCAACTTCCGATTTCCAAACGTTAGGCGTGCTCAAAAGTTGTGACATGCCTTGAGGATATTTAGAATACTTTAATATAATTTTGATGTGCCAGGTAAGTAACTACATAAATATCATAACTTTTTAACATTTTAGCATTCAAAAGTTGTGACATGCCTTGGGGATATTTAGAATACTTTAATATAATTTTGATGTGCCGGGTAAGTAACAACATAAATATCATAACTTTTTAACATTTTATTTGTTTCACTTGCTGCAATAATTGAAAGTGTAAACAATCGTCATAAGTCACTTTGTTCAGTGCCATTGCAACATTGAGTCACTAAATGAACTGCTGTAAGTCGAGAATTACTTCTTAGACGGATTCAGAGGATTTTAAAAATTAATATGCAATTGGGACCAGAAGTCTTCCTTTTGGAATTGATAGAAAAATAAATAGTTGGGGGAAAAATTGTGGAACTTTGTTCTTGTAAATGATAATCATAAGGAGATTGTTGTATGCACGAAGATGGAAAGATCTGGCTATACCTACAACAGAGGAATGGTTGGTGAAGATGATAGAACTTGCTGAGATGGCCAAATCGATTTGTTTGATTAGAAAAAAGGCAATAGTCACATTTATGGCTCACTGGAAACCCTTTATGGACCTTTTGCATAAAACAGGAAAACAAATGAATTTATGATTTTTTTTAAAAATTTTTTTAATTACATTTATATGCCTTCTCCAAGACTCAGGGCGGCTTACAATTTTTGGGATACAACCCAATGCGCTCAGCAATAGCCTTCATTCCATTGTATATGCCTGCTTATTACTAAGCGGCATTATTACAAGGTCAGCTTATTGCCCCCAACAATCTTGGGTCCTCAATTTACCTACCCCGAGAGGATGGAAGGCTGAGTCCACCTTGAGGCTGGTGGGATTCGAGCCTGCAGTAATTATAGGCAGCTGGAACTTAAGTGCTAGGCATTTAACAGCCTGCACCACCAAGGCTCTAAGATTTATGGTTTTGATGATTAGATAGGATATATATTATACAAAGAAGACAGCCGTGCTGCAAATTTAGACAAAGGTAAATTTATAATTATATCTACTTTTCTTTTCTATTTGGCTTTCACTTTTTTCCTTTCTTCCACTTTTAGCTCTCTTTGCTATAAAGATGATAGGAAGCATCTTCTTTGTCTCTCTTTTTTTTCTATTTTGCTTTCAGTTTCTTTTCTTTTCTTGCACTTTTATCCGTCTTTGTGATTTAGTTCTTTTTCTTTCTTTCTTCCTCACTCTATATCAGTTTGTATTAACTTTTTAAATGTTGTTTTTGAAGTGTTTAATAAAATTATATATTAAAAGTATAAATTAAATTATATATTGTATTTCCCCCATGCCATCACTCTGCAAAACATCTAATTCCCACAAAACTGTCAACTATCTAAAAATGCCCTATTATCATCATTATTCTCGTCTTCCTATTACCTGTCTCCATTTCTTCTTATGATTATAACTTTGTTGCTTATCACTATTGTTGAATATACACTGAGAGCTTACGCATAGTGTGTGTCTAATCAGACTTGTGTGTCTAATCACACTTGGCCAATAAAGAATTCTACTTCTATTTCTCTTTCTAAAAATCCCTTGGAAAGGGGGAAACAGCTTCAGAGGAATAGCTTTTTATGTAAAACCTCACTGCAGTTGTAGTTTTTCAGGGTTATGCAGGCAACAGTTGCACCTGGAGATGCGTTCTCCCAGACCTTTTATTACTAGAACATCTGCTATGGATCTAATATTACTGATCTCTGTTCAAATTTGAGGATTAGCAGGGATTCCGTAGGGTTTAATTCAAGACAATAAATCAAGCAGTAAACAATAAGAATGAGCAACTCAGACAAACAATTAGGCTATAAACAACAACCTAATCAAAGAACTATGAAGGAGAAAACCCCTAGCAGGATCAACTACTATATATAAATTTCACTTTCTTCTAAGTATCGAAGATGTTACCTAGTGAGATAACCAGCCATCTGCAAGCACAATCAAGGACAACTTAGCAATAGCAATAGCACTTATATACTGCTTCTCAATGCTTTTACAGCCCTCTCTAAGTGGTTTACAGAGTCAGCCTATTGCCTCTCAACAATTTTGGGTCCTCATTTTACCCACCTTGGAAAGATGGAAGGCTGAGTCAACCTTGGGCCTGGTGAGAATCGAACTGCCAAACTACAGGTAGCCAGCAGTCAGCAGAAGTAGCCTGCAGTACTGCATTCTAACCACTGCACCACCGCAGCTCTTAACTTAAATTGGTTTTCACTGCTAGGCTTCTGTTTTAGATTCTAAGCCTACGTATCTGGGTTTATAAATTAGGTTCTCTTTCCAAAGAAGGCCCTTACTCACTTCCATTAGTCTAACACAAACTTGTTGGGATTGTACATAGCCTTGGGTTTGATATCATTCAGGGGCAGTGTCCAGTTTAGATTTGATAGGATGTCTGGGGCCAAGAATTCCTATCACTGTCTTGGAGATCCTGTTTGCATGATTGTTTAGATCAGGGGTGTCCAAGCTTGGCAACTTTAAGTCTTGTGCATTTCTATTCCCAGAATTCCTCAGCCAGCATGCTGAGGAATAGCCTGGCTGGCTGGGGAATTTTGGGAGTGGAAGTCCACAAGTCTTAAGACTTAGACTTAAAAATAACTTTATTGTTATTTTGAATGTACGCTAATCAGCATACATTAAAATGAAATTTCATTGCATACGGCTCTCAAAGGTTCTCCACCTCTAATATACACTACATAAACATAGCAAAATAAATAAATGCAGAATTATGCAAACACCCACATATATTATATGACAGAGAAACAACACAGTCTAGTTGGGATGTAGGCATGTACATGACAAAAAAACAACAACGAATCTTGAGTGTTTACCAGATGGATGGCATAAGGGAACAAACCTGTTACACAACCTGGTAGTCCTGCTAGAAATACTTCAAAACCTCCTCCCAGAGGGGAGCAACAGAAACAGACCATGAAGTGGGTGTTTGGGGTCTCTAACAATGCTTTGAACTCTAAGCACATAGCACTTATAAGCAGCATCCTGAATACCAGGAAGTGAGCTTCCTATGATCTTCTCAGCTGTCCTCACCACTCTCTGTAGGGACTTTCTATCTGAGGCACTGCAGCCACCAAACCAAGTTTGGAGAGCCCTGGTTTTAGATCTCAAGAAGGGAACAACAGGTGTTTCTCCTTCTTAGCTGGTCCAAGCTTTCTTGTAAGTGGGGCAAGGACAAAGTTTTCCTCTCCCTCAATCCCTCCACGTTCATTAGCCAATAGACAGCTACAGGAAATGGCAGAGAAATAAACAGGGGTTTGGCAAGCAAGTCAAGCAGATACTTGGAACCTTTGCCTAGAGCAACTGAAGCTTAGCGGGATCAGTTGCCAGATGCAAACCTTGAGGCTCTGCCTGAAGCTTGAGGATGGAATGCAAAATAAAATAAAAATAATCACAGGCTTGTCGGCAGCTACACACAGCTTGCAGGCCACAGGCAGGAAGTTGGCAGATCCAACATTTCCAAGTGGTTTCCTAAGGGTCATTCTGTGCTGCATGGCCGTATAAACCAATTGTAAAATAGAGGAAAGTGGGATGTTTTCTCCAGGTGGAAGCAATGGAGGCCACAAGTAGTCAAATCAGCAGCTGCACCCATTTGCCTAACCAGTGTTGGAAGAAATATCCAGGTCCAGTTCCAAGCTGGGAGAAAGGCACTGGAGACAAAATGGAGGTTGGAGGCTGATTGAAAAGAGGGTCCATTTATTGATGAAGCAGAACCACCAAGCACATGTGATTCTGGGTAGCTGACCACATGGAGTTGAGAGTGGGGTTTTTTTATACCTCCTCTTGGGTTTTGCACTTGAGCTTCCTGTTCCTGTGCAAGAACGTGTATTCTATTGGCTGATGTCAGGCTCCCATGGGGCCATGTACAAATCCTAGGAGTTTGTCTGAGCTACGTTTGGTTGAAGTTTGGGCTGATGCAATGAAGGAACTTGTTGGGCAATTCCTATTGTGGCTGAGGGCTAACCCTACCTTTGTTCAGACCCTGCTACAGGTAATTTTTGCATATGAATAGAGCTATCTATCTCCTAAGTGCTGACATCTGCTGAGGGCTGGAGACAGAAAGGTGGGGGCTGCTTTCTGTCTCCAAGAGCATATTTCTCCCTTTAATATAAATATAATCTTGTGCCTTTTTAATATTTCCTAAAATATTTCATTTTTCTAGGGGATGGGTGGGTGACAACTTTCTACACCAAATATATCTTTTCTTTCTTAAGTGGAATCAATAACTGATATGAACAGCAGGTCCAGTTTTTCAGCCAACTTTAGGAGCTGTACTTGGATTTCCTAGAGAACCTGGAGACCCGGAGAACCTTTCCTGGCTGTAGGTTAGTCTTTTGTAACCTTGGCAAGGTGTGAAGGTCAACTCTCAACATTCTCAGCAATGACCTACTAGTTGGGGTCCTCGACTGTGCATCTATTTATTTATTTGTTTTGTCAAGCAATTATAAGATAACAGGTTTAAGTATAAACATAGTTATGAATACATGAAATGGATACATATAAGAAAAATAAAAAGAAACAATAAAAGAAACAATAAAAGAAACAATAGGACAGGGTTGGTAGGCATGTTGGTGCGCTTATGCACGCCCCCTACAGACCTCTTAGGAAAGGGGTGAGGTCAATAGTAGACAGTCTAAGGTTAACGTTTTTGGGGTTTGGGGAAGAAACCACAGAGTCAGGTAGAGTATTCCAGACATTGACCACTCTGTTGCTGAAGTCGTATTTCCTGCAATCAAGTTTGGTGCGGTTTACCTTGAGTTTGTATCTATTGTGTGCTCTTGTATTGTTATGGTTGAAGCTGAAGTATTCATTGACAGGTAGTACATTGCAATATATAATTTTATGTACTATACTTAGATCGGACCGAAGGCGGCATAGTTCTAGGTTTTCTAGGTCTAGAATTTCAAGCATCAGGTATTCTGCAACGAGTAGAGGAGTGGAGAACTCTTCTTGTGAAATATTTCTGGAGTTTCTGAACTGTGTTAATATCAGATATGTGATATGGGTTCCAGACTGATGAGCTGTATTCGAGTGTTGGTCTAGCAAATGTCTTGTATGCTCTAGTTAGTAGCGTGATATTACCAGAGAAAAAGCTACATAGGATTAGGTTAGCAACTCTTAATGCCTTTTTGGCTATGTAGTTACAGTGGGCTCTAGTACTTAGATACATTAGAGATGAATACTCCAAGGTAATATTGATGGTTAATAATAATCTAGATCAGGGGTCCCCAACCACTCGTCTGTGGACTGGCACTAGTCTGGGTCATGCCAGAAACCAGGCATTGCAAACAAGAAAAGACCCATTTGTGGGATACAGGCAGCACACAAAACCATATCTCCTCCGGTCTGAAGAAAATCCTTTCTCCACGGAACTGGTCCCTGGTGCCCAAAAGGTTGCGGGCTGCTGATCTAGACTATGTTATCCAGTTGAGAATTGATCTACCAGACCTGAGCTCCATGAAGCCATATGACCATTGGGCCGCTAGAGTTCTCAGCATGCTTCCACCTAGTGAATATCCGGAGTTCTGCTGCTGAAGATCGTATACCTAACAAAATGAAATTCACTGATGGGAAAAGGAAGGTTCTATGCTTAGACAAGAAAAACCAAATGCACAGGTACAGTATATGTGGCAACTTGCTCAACAGTAGTAACTGTGAGGGGGATCTTGGAGTCCTAGTAGACAACCATTTAAATACGAGTCAGCAGTGTGCAACAGCTGCCCCAAAAAAAGCCAACACAGTTCTAGGCTGCATAAACAGAGGGATAGAATCAAGATCACGTGAAGTATTAATGCCACTTTATAATGACTAAGTAAGGCCAACCTTGGAATACTGCATCCAGTTTTGGACGCCATGATGTAAAAAAGATGTTGAGACTCTAGAAAGAGTGCAGAGAAGAGCAACAAAGAAGATTAGGGGACTGGAGGCTAAAACATATGAAGAACAGTTGCAGGAATTGGACATGTCTAGTTTAATGAAATGAAGGACTAGGGTGACATGATAGCAGTGTTCCAATATTTAAGAAGTAGCCACAAAGAAGAGGGATTCAGCCTATTTTCTAAAGCACCTGAAAGCAGGACAAGAAGCAATGGATGGAAACTAATCAAGGAGAGAAGCAACTTGGAAATAAGGAGAAATTTCCGGACAGTGAGAACAATTCATCAGTGGAACGACTTGCCTCCAGAAGTTGTGAATGCTCCAACACTGGAAATTTTTAAGAAGAGATTGGATAACCATTTGTCTGAAATGGTATGGGGTCTCCTGCTTGAGGAAGTGGGGTTGGAGTAGAAGACTTCCAAAGCCCCTTCTAACCATGTTATTTTCTATTCTTTAATACTATTCTTCTTGTCAGGGTTTGAGTCCCCATAAGAACCCTAAACAATGACCATTACTTTCAAGTGGACAATTGTCATTCATGGACAAGTGAACATTTAGAAGGCGGTGAAATTGGGTGTGAGAGACTCACTCTAAGTATTCTGAAATATAGCTTGTTTTTAAGATATTCATTATAAACTGAAGTTCACCCATAATAGCTAATCTTGGTTTAGTTGGCCAACTATAGACATTCAGTCAACCAATCAATAAATCTTCAAAGGCACCCATGTTTTTCAGGAACCAAGTTTGGATTCATATGTAACTTTGCCTGATTTCATTGTCTTGGAACAGCCTGTCCTGTTTTTATTAGCAAGTGTCACAGGAGCCCTTATCCTGTTCCCATAATTCATAGGAGCTTGGTTTTTGGAGAGGCAGGAAGAGTCATCTTCCCTTGGGGTCAAAACAGGATGAGATTTACCGTGACACGAAGCAGAAACTGTTACACTTTGTTGTTATTTTACATTGCTCTCCGAACGGATGAGCCAAATGTTTCAAAGGGGTAACATCTCGCATCATCAACATTGGAGTACTCATCTCTAATGATCTAAGTGCTAGAGCCCACTGTAACTACATAGCCAAAAAGGCATTAAGAGTTGTTAACCTAATCCTGTGTAGCTTTTTCTCCGGTAATATCACACTACTAACTAGAGCATACAAAACATTTGTTAGACCAATACGTGAATACAGCTCATCAGTCTGGAACCCACATTACGTATCTGATATTAATACAGTTGAGAAAGTCCAGAAATATTTCACAAGAAGAGTTCTCCACTCCTCTACTCGTTGCAGAATACCTTATGCCACCAGACTTGAAATTCTAGACCTAGAAAACCTAGAACTATTCCGCCTTTGGTCCAATCTAAGTATAGTACATAAAATTATATATTGCAATGTCCTACCTGTCAATGAATACTTCAGCTTCAACCATAACAATACAAGAGCACACAATAGATACAAACTCAAAGTAAACCGCACCAAACTTGATTGCAGGAAATATGACTTCAGTAACAGAGTGGTCTGGAATACTCTACCTGACTCTGTGGTTTCTTCCCCAAACCCCCAAAACTTTAACCTTAGACTGTCTACTATTGACCTCACCCCATTCCTAAGGGATCTGTAGGGGGCGTGCATAAGTACACCAATGTGTCTACTGTCCCTGTCCTATTGTTTCTTTTTATTTTTCTTATGTGTATCCATTTCATGTATTCATAACTATGTTATACTTATACCTGTATCTTATAATCGCTTGACAAAATAAATAAATAAAAATAAATAAATTTACATATTCAAGATATATAAATATAATAGATGCTATTTTGTGCTGAGCAAACCTCTTCTGGAAAACAGCGAAAGAAACATCTGAAGGAGTGATGATTAATTGTGGATGCTTGATCAGAAGGTGGAAGGGGATGCTCCAGGGATGATTGTCTATCTTGTCTACGTTACATTGAAGAATATTTTATCGTAAAGATATATGAAGCATATATGAAGATACATGGACTTCATCACAGCAACTCTTGGCATTGGTCAATGACAAACAATTAGAGAGATAAAGACCATATGTGTCTCTGAAGCATAGATACACGGAGATAAGTAATATGAAGGATCTAAAAAAAAAACCATCTAAGGCAACATTATTACCTTGGGATCCACATTAATAATCTTCCTGTCAGACTTGTTCTTAAAGAGTAAGCCACATGCATTTTCTGCAATCACCTGGTAGTTTGGGCTTGAGTTCAGGCAGCAGAGGTTTCGGTCCCAGTTGTAGAAACTGTGGAAAGAAAAACAGAAACTATGCAAATGATCCCTTTAATGTAAGAATAAGCTCAAAGCAATTTGACCTCATTATCTGGAATTGTATTGTCAAGGGCATTTCTTCCCCAGAAAGTTTTTGAAGTAGGAGCAAAATGTTCTGCTCCTCTTTTGATAGGGACAGCAGCCATGAGGGCATGGGTAATTCTAGGAGCTGAAGGCCACAAGTCTTAAAGTGGTCAAGTTTGGAGAATCCTGGATTAGAAAGGGCATGAGACAGTAAGGACGTTATCTTGGTCTAGAGAAAAGAAGGTGTCATGCCCCTGGTGGAGACTGACTCTGAGGGAGAGGAGGAACAGCCAACAGGGAGTGGAAATGTAGCTTTGGAGGTTGTGGAGGAGGCTGGGGAAGGGCAGAGGCTGGCTGGGCAGTCAGAGGAGGACCCAGGCCCATCCCCTCTCCATCCTAGGGCATGCAGGGAGGAGAGGATAAGGGAGAGACGTGGTCTACTCAGGAGAAGAGGGCCTTGATCCTCTTCATGGGCTGCAGCTATGACAACTGGATAAAAGGACGGACAAGCGTACGGGTGAGTGCTGGAAATAAAGCCTGGAAATATCTCTAGTTTATTGTTCCTCTCTGAGTTTGGCGTCCTTCCCAGTGTGTGTTCTGATATCTGTGGACGTCTTCAAGCCCTTATCTTGCCTGGTTCGTGTTGCTTTTTACTCCTTCTTGTAACTGCTTGTGTGGGAGATTTTTGTCTCCAGTCAAGGATATTTGGAGCTCGGAAGCGAAGTGAAGGAATAAAAGGGGGCTTCACCTCTTTTTTGTGACTGTGTTTATTTTGTATCCCACCCTGGGCCATCACAGAAGGACTGGGAGTGACATGGTAGCAATGTTCCAGTATCTAAGAGGCTGCCACAAAGAGGAGGGGGGTCAATTTATTTTCCAAAGCACCAGAAGGCAAGACAAGAAACAATGGATGGAAACTAATCAAGGAGAGAAGCAATCTGGAGTTAAGGAGAGACTTCCTAACAGTGAGAACAATTAACCAATCGAATGGCTTGCCACATTGGCTTGTTATGGGTGCTCCATCACTGGAGGTTTTAAAGAAGAGATTGGACAACGATTTGTCTGAAACGGTATAGGATCTCCAGCTTGAGCAAGGGTTGGACTAGATGACCTCCAAGGTCCTTCCAGCTTGATTCTGGTTTGCTACTGTTTGCCAAAGATTAACATCAAGGAAGTCAAGAGCAGTAGAAATTAATCAGAAAGGCTTTTACTTTCCTTTGATGGAAATCTTACTTCAGTCTGAAGAGTATCAGTGGCAACATTCTTCCCAAGATAAACAGTGACTTTCATCTAATTGAAAATATCTAGTTAATGATCCATATACTTTTCCTGTTGGATCAGAGAAGTATAGTAGAGGAAACTGAACCAGAAACTAACTCTCAGATGACTGGATCTGGGGCTGCAGCTGGTGAAGATCCAAATAAATAGTATATTTTGTGATCGCCTGCTGCTTTCAGAGTGAGTTTGTGCGTGCACGGCATCTGTAGTAGGATTATGAATTCCCATGAGTCAAGAGATGTACCACGGTGGGCCTGATTAAATTTGTAGCAGTGTCCACAACTCCACCAGGTAACAAAGCACAGAATGCATGCATACAATGAATGCATACTACAAAGATCCCTTGTTCCTGTAAGCACTGGCTTATGGGAATGACAGACATGATGGCACCCATCATGCACCCATACAGAGGGTGATGAGCACAGCACAAAAAATTAGGGGCTGTCCTCGGACACCACTGGACATAATCACCAGGACCCGCTGCCTCAGCAGGGTGAGGAAAATCCTCAGGGATGATTCACACCCTGGTCAGCACCTCTTTACTCTCCTACCATTGGGGCAAGAGATATAGAAGCAGAGCCAGCCAAACGAATAGGCTGAAAAATAGCTTTTATCCGTGGACTGTCAGACTTCTGAACACAACATAACACCACAATTAGGTTTAATGTGATAGACTTGCAGGGCCAGTGCAACGTGCAACATGTTCATACTGGTGTAATATAATACTGTGTTTCCCCCAAAATAAGACCCTGTCTTATATATATATTTTGCCACCAAAAAAGACACCAGGACTTATTTTGGGGGGATGTCATCCACTGACTAACCTCACATGTGCACGTCGCTCCCGGCCACCTTTTCAATGTCAGAGGCCTTCAGGAATTTCTTCTGTGGTTGGCAAGGCTTTCCTGAAGGCCTCTGTAGCCGATAACAGCACTCTGGATCGATCCAGAGCTTTGATATCAGCTACAGAGACCTTGGGAAAAGCATTGCCAGCCTTGCCAGCTGCAGAAGAATTGGGCCAGCAAGGCAGGTGTTGGGGTGTGCAAGGCCTGGCTACAACTGTCTAAAGGTAAGTAGTAGGGCAGCTCCACCCCCCCACATCCCCACCCTAGCTTAATTTTTACCCGTGCACTATGGAGTGGGCAGGATCTTAATTAGGGCTTATTTTTGGGGTAGGGCTTATATTGGGCGCACATGTAAAAATCAAGCTAGGCCTTGCTTTCAGGTTAAGTCGTATTTTCGGGGAAACGGTAAAGTGTTACATACATATAGGTATATGGTGTTAGTTACTACTTATTTGGGTTTGGGGATTTCTATTTCTTTCATTTATTGCATTATTGAGATGTATTTTGGGTTTCGGGGGATGGGGGGCTGCACCAAGGGAGTCTTATTCAATTTTGTTGTACACATGTTGTGCATTGACAATAAAGGTTTGATTTTATTTGATTTGATTTCTGCATTTCTAAAAGAAAGAGAAGACCTAGCTCCATGCTTTTCCCAAGATGCCTGAAGACCATGTACAGGTGGTCTTCAAATTATGGCCACGACTGAGCCCAAAATTTGTGTTGCTAAGCAAGACAGTTGTTAAGTAAATTTTGCCCCAGGAGTGGAATTCAATCGATGTAACAACTGGTTGGTTCAGTGAGTGCCTGCTTTGCGCACTGTGCAGCGTTTCAAAACCGCCCATTTTCAGTCCCAGTGAGTGAAACAGCTTCGGCGCAGCAATCTGCTATGCCATGCGAATCAGCTGAGCTGAAAAACATGGAAATAAAGGATAGACTAGGGCAGGGACAGGTGGGTGGGGCCAACTAATCGCCGGAACTACCAGTTCACCCAAACTGGTCTCAACCAGATGAATCCCATCCCTGTTTTGCCCCATTTTACAACCTTTCTTGTCATAGTTGCTAAGTGAAGCATTGTACTTGTTAACCTAGTAACGTGGTTGTTCAATGAATCCAACTTCCCCATGAACTTTGCACATCAGAAGGTCGCAAAAGGGGGACATGTGACCCTGGGACTTTGCAGCCATCATAAATAGGAGCCAGTTGTCAAGCATCCAAGTTTTGATCACGTGACCACGGGGATGCTGCAATGGTCATAAGTGTGAACAACAATCATATCGTATGTAGTTGTAACTTTGGTCATGAAACAAATGGTTGTAAGTCGAGGAATACCTGTATAATTGTAGCATCCTTGTGCTAAATCACCAGCAAACTCAACCCCCTGATCACTGTACACTTCACCCGCCAATTTGAATCTTTTATTTTCATTTCTTTTTCAGCATTAATTTCAGCATTAACAGAGCCAAAATGTTTCAGAAGAAAAATATTTGTGCAACATTCTCGTACCGCCTCCTCTTTGTCCCAGAAAATAGAATAGAGTGTTTCTCAAACTTGGCCACTTTGAGATGGGTGGACTTCAACTCCCAGAATTTTAGCCAGCCCTGGCTGGGGAATTCTGGGAGTTGAGGTCCACTCCTCTTAAAGTGGCCAAGGTTGAGAAACAGTGGAATAGAGAAAATAGAATAGAGACTGTTAGGAGTTGTTC
>CM019151.1:13419823-13462624 GCA_009733165.1 Naja naja | reverse complement strand
AAATAGGATGCAATATTCCAAGTGTGGCCTTAGCAAGGCATTATAAAGTGGTACTAACACTTCATGTGATCTTGATTCTATCCCTCTTTTTAATGCAGTTTAGGACTGCGACACGTAAACTCCTACATTTACTGAATGTAGAAGAGACTGGACATGCCCAACTATAAACTTTCCAAAAACATTCACGGAGACTACAAAATCTTCCCAATTCTTGGAGCAAAATGCTACGTTTAGGTATAACAGTTTTCAAATTTCAGGCAAATTATTACATTGCTGAGCATTGAAATAACCCATGTGCCTTAGGTTGCTGAACCTTTGTGATTTGGGCCAGCAGAAACGTTATTCCCTCTTCCCTTTCAAGCAGCAAACTGTCTTCCTGGCCCTGAGAGATCATTTTTCAAGTCTGGGCTACCTCCCTTGGTCGTCCATTGCAAAGATTTGCCCGAGAGTTTGAGCAGAGGAAAAAAGTTAATAAGACTTGATAAGAGATTCGGCACAGGATATGGGGAAAGATGAACCTTTCAGCCAAGTAGGGTATATCTCCTATCTGAGGAAAACATCTGAAGCATGCTGGGAAAAAAAGATGTTGGAGTAGAACTAGCGATGTTTCTTATAATAATAATAATTAATTTATTTGACTTGTATGCCGCCCTTCTCCCTAAGGACTCAGGGCAGCGAACATTAAAACAGAACCAAACTTGGCAGTTTCTCTCCTCTCCTTCATTATCTGCAGAGTTATCTTTAATTTGGGGGCTGAGATTTACCTCATAGGATAGAGAACATGCTACTACGCTCAACTTCTTTGTAGTGCAGAGCCGTCGGTTGAAGCCAAATCTTCCTTTTGGCTTAAGGCAACGTGCATCTGTAATTATTCTGTGGCAAGACAGCATTCACCTGTCTTTGTAAAGGTGGGGTGTTACAGCTTGCATACTGCTCTCTGGATTGCTCCATTTGGATCAGAGTAGCCTGTGTGAGATTCAAGAAGATGCAGTCACTGCACCCAGGGCCTTTCTGGTTTAGGTTTAATACTAATCACTGAAAGGCACCGGAAAGTCTTGGAAATGACAAGTATCTCTAGAGCACTTGTCTAACCTGTGAGACACCTTTCCAGTTCAATCCTTCAACCTCATCATTCAAAAAAAAAAAATTAGTCCCGCAATAGCTGTTTCGTGTGATCCTTCTGAGTCTGTGGGAGATCTCAATCTCACACAGCATGATATCACCTGCTTTATACTGCTTCCCTTGATTTTTTAATGAGCACAATTAGAACTTTAAACAGATTCACAACTTTCTCTGTAGGTTCGGGAAGACCTATTTTGTATTTGGAGATCAGATATACAAACCATCAGCACATCATTACAAAATTAATTAGGCCTTGAATGTTTAACTGTAGGAAGAATCGAGCTACCTGGCCAATTACTTCACCAATTTAATCCTCTCCAGAATTCCCAACAACCAACCAGTAGGATGATAAAAGCCAGGTATTTTGACACTGGAAACCCATGGGTTTTCTATAAAATGTCTCAAGCTTGTTCTAATAGAGTTGTTATCATGATGATAGTCCTGAGGCATTTGACATCTGGCCAGAGGTGTTCCAGACCAGTGCATAGAGTATGTTGACAGATCTTTTAAATCAGGTTTTTCCATCCTAAATATTCTCCAAGATGTGTGAATTTCCACATTCCACATTCTAAGCTAGGATACCTAGAGGACACCCAGGTTTAAAATGAGTGTTTTAGACCTGGTTGATATTGGTTGGCCCATGAAAAGCCTGAGGAGGCTCACAAAATCCCAAACTAACGTTGGCAATCCCTTGGATTCCTTCCTTCCTTCCTTCCTTCCTTCCTTCCTTCCTTCCTTCCTTCCTTCCTTCCTTCCTTCCTTCCTTCCTTCCTTCCTTCCTTCCTGTGATGACCCAGGGTGGGATATAAAACAAACACAGTTACAGAAAACAGGTGAAGCCCTTTATTCCTTCACTTTGTTTCCAAGCTGCGAATATTCTTGAGGGAAGACAAAAAACTCCCACACAAACAGTTACAAGAAGAAGGAAAAAAGCAACACAAAGCAGGCAAGATAAGGGCTGGAGGACGTCCACAGATAACACACACCAGGAAGGATGCCAAAGTCAGAGAGGAACCATCAACTAGAGATATTTTCACACTTTGTTTCCAGCGTTTGCCTGCATACATGTACGTCCTCTTATTCTTATTCAGTTGAAGAGGATCAAGGCCCTTTCCTCCCGAGTAGGCCACATCTCTCCCTTATCCTCTCCTCCCTGCGTGCCCTAGGATGGAGAGGGGATGGGCCTTGGTCCTCCTCTGACTGCCCAGTGGGCCTCTGCCCTTCCCCAGCCTCCTCCACAACCTCCGGAGCCACACTTCCATTCCCTGTTGACCATTCCTCCTCTGACTCAGAGTCAGTCTCCACCAGGGGCATCTTTCTTCCTTCCTTCCTTCCTTCCTTCCTTCCTTCCTTCCTTCCTTCCTTCCTTCCTTCCTTCCTTCCTTCCTTCCTTCCTTGGCATAGTTCAAGAGAAGTACCGGTACATACCAAGTAGGCATACTGACAGTCCTGCATTGTTGTTTACCTTCGATTTATTGGAATCCACTAGATTTGAAAAAAAAGATACAGGGAGCAGAAGTCTTTATTGATAACTGAGTTTTGATTGGGAAGGACTGAGATGCTAGTTCATAATATTCTCTCTGTGTGAATTTGCACATACACTATGCACCTGCCTAAATTGGCACTTCCCCTTGTCCAGAGAAAGTAATTCCAACATATAAATACCTAACAGGACAATAATACTTGTCCCTCTCTTTAAAAACAGAAATTGCACTTCTTGAGTCTTTCAACATGTCTCCCCAAATGTCCTTTGCAGTGGTGGGATTCAACATTTTTTACTACCAACTCTATGAGGGCGTGCTTCGCTCTCTCACTGTACCACGTGAATCAGCTGAGCTGAAAAACGTGGAAATATAGGATAGGATAGGGAGGGATCGGGCCAGCTGATTGTCAGAGCTACCAGTTCACTAGAACCGGTCTGAACCGGCAGCATCCCACCACTGGTCCTTTGTAAATGATAGTTCACATTGATTTGGAAAACAGCCAAAGATCTTCTGAGGAAAGATAAGATACTTCAGTCTTTGCAATGATTAATGGGAAGATCTTTGAAGGTGAAGAGGCTGCAGATGGGAAAAGTCCATTAACAGATTCAAGGTGGTGTGCGCTCACCTCTTTTACTACTTTTTGTGGTCATGTTCAGGTGGCACGATGTGGTGGAATGTAGCCTGGATTCCCAGGAGGGAGGGGCTGCATTCCAGAGAATCAAGAGACAGTGAAGTTTAGACAGTTTGGTTGGGAGGAAGAGAGTTAAGGCAACTCCACTCTAGAGAGTACCAGCATATACTCCTCAGAGTATATCTTTAATGATATATGTAGTTGTTTTAGTTTGGCCAGATTTCTGTCAATCATCACCTGGCCTAAGCTAACCTTTTGAAGCTGGATTGCCACCACTGATCACTTGCTTACGGCAATGTGATTTGGAAGCTTGCCCTGCCACAACACATTTGATTTGCAAGCATGTTTTTGAAACCATATTATTTTCCAATTTCTCCTAAGTGTAGCATTCAGATACATGACTCCTGGTGGCCACATGGACAAGACTTCTTCTCTGGATGTACACAAATGTTTTCCCCCATGTCCAAAGTTGTTTGAGGCTCTCCCCTCTTTGGAAGAGCTTTATAGCTCCCGCTGCCTTAAGAAAGTTCAAAACATTCTCAAGGATCCATTTCATCCTGGGAACCCTTTTTTTTTGAACTATTACCATGTGGCAGCTGGTACAGGACAATAAAAGCAAGGACAAATAGGCTTCTATCCCAGAGCAGTAACTACATTGAGTTCTACTGTGTACTGCAATATTAATGCAATATCAGGGGTTTTCAATTCAATTGTATAGAATGTGAAGGATGTATTTTTATTTTTATAGTTTTCTTATGTATAATGTACACTGAAGATGGCATTTAATTTCTTTGTACAAGATGCAATGACAATAAAGTAAATCTAGTATCTAGAATCCTTAATATTTTTGTGCCTTCCAGCCAGTTTTTGACCCTTGGTGATTACCTGGGCAAGCCCCTGCAGTTTTCTTGGCAAGTTTTTGGAAGTGGCTTGTCATTGCCTGCTTTCTAGAGCTGAGAGAGGATGACTGGCTTAAGGTCCCCTAGCTGGCTTCGTGCCCAGCATGGAACTAGAACAGGTTTCTAACCTGCTGTCTTAACCACTACGATACACATAGCCCTCAACTTATGACCCCAATTGAGCCCAAAATTTATGTTGCTAAGTGAGAAATTTGTTAAGTGAGTTCTGACCCATCTTTACGACTGTCAGGATTCCAGCAGTTACCCCAATTAATCATGAGTCTCGAGCCTAACTTCCAAAACTTAAAAAGGATTTATTGGGAGTTAACATGTCCGGCATTGCCTGGGTGTAGCCAACTCTGAGACACATAATTCATTGTCACCCTTGACCCTGGTTTCCCCCCACCCCCTGAGTGCATCATAATTCATATTCTCCAATGGGACACATCCATAGCCAAGAGTCATCAATCATGCTCTCCAGTTAAGGGAAGGAAGGAAGGAAGGAGGGAAAGGAAAGAAGGAGGGAGGGAGGGAAAGGAGGGAAGGAAGGAAAGAAGGGAGGAAGGAAGGAAGGAGGGAGGGAAAGGAAGGAAGGAGGGAGAGAAGGAAAGGAAGAAAGGAAAGAAGGAATGAAAGAAGGAGGGAGGAAGGAGGAGGGAGGAAAGAAGGGAGGAAGGAAGGAAGGACTCCAATTAGTCCCTACCAAAAAGAGGAAGCTATAAAAACGGAGAGAATAGAATTATGGACTTAACTAAACGGAGTTTAATTAAGATCTGGCAAATTAGAATTAGTATTTTTTTTCTCAGTAATAAACTGGAAACCACATCAGACTTTTCTGTTTTTGGAGGCTGTGTACTTTGCTCTGTACTTGTGGAATTCCTTTGGAGTGATCATTATGGTGTGTTTACATTTTCAGGATGAAGGGGAACAGTAATAAAAAGAAAAGGAAATTAAAGTCCTCGGGGTAAAGGCCCAGTCCCAAAAATGATGAAATGATCATCAGGCCCCAGAAGCTATTTGGTAATCATTCAAACTTTATTATCTTATTAGCTCTCCCCCCACCCAGGAAAGAAAAACATTATTTATAGCCATGGGAAACTAAATTGTTTTATATGGAAGACAAGACACAGAAATAAATGGCACAGAGTAACTTTGGAGAGAAAGAAAGAAAGAAAGAAAGAAAGAAAGAAAGAAAGAAAGAAAGGAAAGAGAGAGAGAAAGAAAGAAAGAAAGAAAGGGAAGAAAGAAAGAAGAAAGAAGAAAGAAGGAAAGAAGAAAGAAAGAAAGAAAGAAAGAAAGAAAGAAAGAAGAAAGAAAGAAAGAAAAGAAACAGAAAGATGAATAGTTTCAATATTCAGGTATCTATTTAACGGCATGGATGTACATTGAAACCCTTTGGAATTCATATATGGATTTTTCCCTCTTACCTCTGTTCAATCACGTCTGATTCTCGGAGATTGCCTGAACAAGTCCCTGCAGTTTTCTTGGCAAGGTTTTCCTAGGGCTGAGCAAGTGACTGGCCCAAAATCATCTGGCTTTGGGTCTCATGGTTTCCCAGCTTTATAGAACACAGAACACAGCAATAGCAATAGCACTGCTTTACAGCCCTCTCTATGTGGTTTACAGAGTCAGCATATTGCCCCCAACAATTTGGGTCCTCATTTTACCCACCTCGGAAGGATGGAAGGCTGAGTCAACTTTGAGCCTGTCAGAATCGAACTGTTGGCAGCGAGTAGAGTCAGCCTGCAATACTGCAACCACTGTGCCACCACGGCTCCTATGCAGGGGTGGGATTCAAATTTTTAACAACTGGTTCTGTGGGCATGGCTTAGGTGGTGGGTGTGGCTTGGTGGTCATGTGACTGGGTGGACATGGCTTGGTGGTCATGTTATTGGCTGGGCGTGGCCAACTCAATATCACTCACATCGAGGCACACATCTCCTCACCTGGCCTCTCACGACTGCAACAGTCGTAAGTGTGAAAAGTGGTCATAAGTCACTTTTTTCAGTGCCATTGTAACTTTGAATGGTCACCCCAAACAAGCAAAGTACCAGCAAAGGAGGGGGAAAAAACTCCAGTGATGTTCCTGAGACAGGAAGTCTAGTCCTGCCAAGAATGTAATAAGGGTTAACGGAGACGCAGTTTCTGTAAGCAACACCAGAATGTTTCCTTCCCGCCTTTCTTACAGGATTAGGCCAGTAATTTCTTCTAGCAACCAGTTCTCTGAACTGCTTAAAATGTTAACAACTGGTTCTAACAAATAGATGCGAACTGTTAGAATCCCACCCCTGCTCCTATGACATAGAATGATAGGGTTTTAGACCCTATACCATGCCAGACAAATGGCTGCCCAATCTCTTCTTGAAATCTTCGAGCAATGGAGCACTCACAACTTCTGGAGGCAAGCCCTTCCACTGATTAATTGTTCTCTCAGCCAGGAAATTTCTCTTTAGTTCTAGGTTTAATATCTCTATAATAGAATAGAATTCTTTATTGGCCAAATGTGATTGGACACACAAGGAATTTGTCTTGGTGTAAATACTCTCAGTGTACATAAAAGAAAAGATACATTCATTAAGAATCAAGAATCATAACGTACAACACTTAATGATAGTCATAGGATGCAATCAGATCATGATCTTCTACCTGCCCTGCCCTTAGGTGGTTTAAAGAATAAACTGACCCCCTCTTCTCTATAACAGCTCCTTAAGTCTGTGATGGTGAACCTATGGCACGTGAGCTGGAAGTGGCATGCAGAGCCAGCTCTCCAGGCACACCAGCTGTCACATGTTGCTTTTCCAGGTGCCAATGTGCACATGCCCCGGCCAGCTGGTCTTTGCACGCATGGGAGCGCTGGCCAGCTGGTCTTTGCATGCATGGGAGCGCTGGCCAGCTGGTCTTTGCATGGGCATGCACACCAGAAACCAGAAGGTCAGCTTCCCAGCGTGCCCATGCACACCAGGGAGCTGCTCTTCCGGTTTACATAGCACATGCAAAGACCATGTGACCGGCCCACTGGAAGCTGACCGTGCTCCCATTTTGGCACTCAGTGTCAAAAGGTTTGCCAACACTGCCTTAAGTACTAGAAGACTGATATCATGTCACCCCCTAGCCTTCTCTTCATTAGGCTAAACGTAGTCATTCCATCAATAGTTCATACTAGCCTGAACCCTTCACCACTACACCAAACTGGTTTTAGGTCAAGATAAAGGGAGGTACTAATACCACTCTATAAAGCCTTAGTAAGACCACACCTAGAGTACTGCATCCAGTTTTGGTCACCACACTATAAAAAGATGTTGAGACTCTAGAAAGAGTGCAGAGAAGAGCAACCAAGTTGATTAGGGGACTGGAGACTAAAACATATGAAGAACAGTTGCAGGAACTGGGCTTGGCTAGTCTAGTGAAGAGAAGGACCAAGGGAGACATGATAGCAGTCTTCCAATATTTCAGAGGCTGCCACAGAGAGGAAAGGGTCAAGCTATTTTCTAAGACATCTGAAGGCCAGACAAGGAACAATGAATGGAAACTGAACAAGGAGAGATTCCACCTGGAAATAAGGAGAAATTTTCTGACAGTGACACAATCAACCAATGGAACAGAAGTTGCCTTCAGAAGTTGTGGGAGCTTCATCCCTGGAAGCTTTCAAAAAGAGACTGGACTGACATTTGTCAGAAATGGTGTAGGGTCTCCTGCTTGGGCAGGGGGGTGGACTAGATGACCTACAAGGTCCCTTCCAACTCCGTTAGTCTAATCTGAGATAACATATTTGAACAGAAATACTGCATTATAAAATATATTTCTAATCAATGCAATGATGTAACTTTGTCCCATTGCTGGTAAGAACGGGGGTCTCATATAGCAGCTGTACTGTTAAGGTTTCAGAGCTTCCTATTATATTTGTAATACACTAATTATTTGTGTGTAAACCTCACTTCCTATAAGGTGGCTGGTTCACAATAAGGCATTGCAAAGAAGCAGAAGTCACAGATTGCAAGATAGCCGAAGAAGCTTCTTGGATGAGAAGCAAGACGTCTTCCAAAAAAATCTAGAAAGTCCAGTTGCCTCCTGAAAAAAGCATCTTTGGGATAACCATGACCTGGAGGACTGAGAATCTCCATTGACATTGAAGGGGAAGTTTTGGTTAAAAACATCAAGCTTTAAATAACTCTAGCCACAGATATTATTTGGAAGACTTGGATCTAAGCACAATTGCCTATAGTTTATATCTGATACTAGCTCTATACCTGCTTCGCTATGAAACTATGTGGTCGGGCTTAGTTTTTGGGGAGGAAAATAAGGGGAAAAAATTCTGCCTCTGCCTACCAGCATCCATTGGTATTCATCTGGCTAGCATCCTGTCAAGTGTGTGAGAGAGTTGAGGGCTGTTTGGAAACTGAAAGAGTATTTGCTGT
The DNA here is from genome assembly GCA_009733165.1 of Naja naja. Classification (NCBI taxonomy): domain Eukaryota; kingdom Metazoa; phylum Chordata; class Lepidosauria; order Squamata; family Elapidae; genus Naja; species Naja naja. Next base: position 13,454,073 of record CM019151.1, on the reverse strand, counting down.
GTGAGCAAGAAGGAGACAGCAAGGCGCCTGGGCGTGGCTTAGCTCAACTGTTCTGTACTAAAGCTGCTTGGTGCTGTGAAACTAAAACTGAAACTGAAACTCCTCTCCTCTGCTTGTGTTTTGCATTTGGAACAGATTTCTTTTCACGGGAGGGAGTAGAACTCCTTAGCATCAGAGTGTGTTAATAATAATATAGGAAATACTAACGCTCTGATGGTCATTTCGAATCATCCTTTCTTAGGGAGCACTTAGAAGCCTAGAGGAACATACATGCCAAATTTCTGGAGATTTTGTGATGATGCATGAGTGATATTTTGCTTTTATATATATAGATTAGAGATTGTGCCTTAGAGGTAGAACTGAACGCAAGGCATCGCCTTTGAAATGGTCCTAAGATGGCATCTCTCCAAGTGTGGGAGGATTTTCCTCTGGTGGGGTTGCCAAACCATGATGGTTTGCCTGACATTTGGTGCAGAAATGTTGTGTTAATGAGGCTCCCATTTGCCTTGAGCCCATGAGGTTGGAAGGCGTTGTAAATCAAATAGCTGAGATTTACAAAGGCTATCAGAAATGAACTATATTCTCTCCGTAGGATGAAAAAGACACGGGATAAATACGAAACCTTTCAATTTCACCCGAAGCAGCGGAAGTGTTTGAAACAACAAGGGGAGGGGAAAAATGCCATTAGCTTGGCTGGCGATTAGAAGCTTTGTGCACACAGTTCAGTGATTTGATTCTTTCTGGATGAAAGTGTTTCAGTGCCTAAGGAGATCAAAAGGGAAGAGAAGAAGCCCCTTTGAAGAAACCACAGAAGTGGAGAGAGAGCTGGAAGGATGCAAATATTATGGAGAGCTTTGAAAACTTGCCTTCAAAAAGACCCAGAATTTCCATTTTGGAGAGCTCATCACTCTTTGATCCAAAAGGCTGATTTATTCACAGATATTAAATGCTGCATCCTTAAAGGGGAAATAGTTCAAGAAGGTGGGCCATCTCAAAAGGAAGACACAGAGAAGAATCAGATCAGACCAGTGGTGGGAGTCAGATTTTTTTTACTACCGGTTCTGTGGGCGTGGCTGGTGGGCATGGCAGCGGAAGGATACTGTAAAATCTCCAGTCAGAGGTGGTATTTGCCGGTTCTCTGAACTACTCAAAATTTCCGCTACCGGTTCTCCAGAACTGGTCAGAACCTGCTGAATACCACCTCTGGATCAGACCCAATTTGCTGAGTTTTTTTTCATCCTTAACTTCTGTTGCCCTTGCTAAATAGTTCTTGTCTTGATGTGTCTAACTTACCAACATTTAGAGTTTAATCTAAGTTTTCTAGGGCTACCCATGGAAAGAAGGGGGCATGCTTGTTTAATATATTCATTAGATTTATATCTTCTCCTGGAAATCAGGGGAGTATACATAGCACTTTCTCCTCCAGTTTGATTCACAACCACACTTTAAAGTTGGTGAAACTGAGAGACAATGATTAGGGTGCTAAGGATGGTCTCGAACCTGGATCCCACTGTTACCATGTTTCCCTGAAAATAAGACCCTTGTATTGTGTGTTTTTACTGGTGTGAGCTGCCCTGAGTCCTTTGGGAGATAGGGCGGCATATAAATCCAAACAAACAAACAAACAATATTTTTTGCCACCAAAAAGGCACTAGGTCTTATTTTGGGGGGATGTTAGTCCACTGATTAACCTCACTTGCCCCCGGCCTCCTTTTTGCTGTCAGAGGCCTTCAGGAACTTCTTCTGCAGCCGGCAAGGCTTTCCTGAAAGCCTCTGCAGCCGATAGTTCTGGATCAATCCAGAGCTTCGTGATCAGCTACAGAGGCCTTCAGGAAAGCTTTGCCAGACTTGCTAGCTGCAGAAGAAATGAGCTGGCAAGGCAGATGTTGGGGTGTTGTGAGGCCTGGCTACAACTGTCCAAGGTAAGAAGTAAGGCAGCTCCATCTTCCCCCATCCCCACCCTAGCTTAATTTTTACCCGTCTACTCTGGAGTGGGTAGGATCTTAATTAGGGCTTATTTTAGAGGTAGAGCTTATACTGGGTGCACATGTAAAAACAAAACTAGAATTTATTTTCAGGGTAGGTTGTATTTTTGGGGAAACAGGGTACTAATCCAACATTTTAAACCATGATAGCACAAACTTTAATCTGCACATATTCTTAATTCCAGGTTACATTTTTGAAACACTGTTCCAGTGTTTCTCTGTTAATTGGTTTTCTCTGTTGCTTAATTGATGTTTGTTCAATGATGTTAGAATCTGATCATTACAGGTGGCATGGAGATGGCTGTAGTAGCAATTGCTATTTTGCTTTGATTTGCAGCTTGGCTTGATTGCTCAGAGATGAATTAAAAATGGCACAAAATAGATTGGTTATTTTATTTAATAATATTTTTTTTCAACATTTAACAGGGCAGGATGCATTGTTTGGCTGTTTTCCGGATTGCATCATGCAGTTCTCCTGCTTTGTTGAAGGAATTATGTAAGACTGAAAAAAAAAATACAGAAACAGGACCTTGTGACATTCTGGTCTTTGCAACCCCCTATAAAAGGTACAAAGGGATGTGATGGCTTCGCAGTTAAGAAGCTGAGCTTGTCAGCTGGAAAGCTGACAGCCTTAGTTAAAGACCCGAGCACCGCATGATGGTGAGAGCTCCCATTCCTTTCTCTAGCTCCTACCCACCTAGCTGTTTGAAAGCATGAAAATGCGAGTAGATAAATAGGTACCTCCTCAGTGGGAAGGTAACAGCGTTCCGTGTTTCACTGCACACTCTGCCTTGCGGCGTGATGTCATGTTGGCCCCATGATTTGGGAAATATCCTCAGACAACGCTGGGTCTCTCAGCTAAGAAATGGAGATGAGTACGCGGTGGCTCAGTGGCTAAGATGCTGAGCTTGTTGATCAGAAAGGTCGGTAGTTTGAATCCCTAACACTGCATAACAGAGTGAGCTCCCAATACTCGTCCCAGCTTCTGCCAACCTAGCAGTTCGAAAGCATGTAAAAATGAAAGTAGAAAAATAGGGACCACTTTGGTGGGAAGGTAACAGCGTTCCGTGAGCCTTCAGCATTTAGTCATGCTGGCCAGGGGTGGGATGCTACCAGTTCTGCCTGGTTCTAAAGAACCGGTAGCTCTGAAGAACAGCAGACACCGAACTGGTTCTGTGTTTGCTGCTGTTTAGCCCACCCGCCTGCCCAGGCTCTTGGCTGTCCTCTATTTCCTGCTTTTTCAACCTCAGCTGCTTTGCGCAGCACCGCTGAGGTTGAAAAAGCAGGAAAAAATAGGCTTTTCAAACATTGCGCACTTGCGTGCAGCGCTTTTCAGCTGTCCAGGCAGCACAGCTGATGGTTTTTTTACATGCGCACGCAGAAGAACGTAGTCACCAAACCGGTAGTAACACTGGTTGAATCCCACCCTTGATGCCAGCCACATGACCACGGAGACGTCTTCAGACAGCGCTGGCTCTTCAGCTTTGTAACAGAGATGAACACCACCCCCTAGAGCCAGAAACGAGTAGCACGCATGTGCGAGGGGAACTTTTACCTTTACTGCCCCATAGAGTTCGACATGATTGGATAAGGGAAAGTTTACCTTTATATGAGGTGCAGATGTGACTCGAGCTCAGTGCAAACACTCAGTGCAAGCACACGAATGAGCAATGCAGTCTCTGCAAGTTTATTCTATATAGGGAGATGCCCCATCTATCCCTGGATTAGTCACAATGGCCACTCCAGAGAAAGTGTTTGAGAAATCAGGAAGTTATCAAGAGTTGGCGTAACGATTAATTCAAACTATCTAAAAAGGCAGTATTACCACCATTATTCTTGTCTTCCTATTACCTATCTCCTTATCGTCTTATGACTGTAACTTTGTTGTTTCTATCTTATGATTTATATTGTTTTACTTAGCATCCTAGTATGATTTATGTTGATTGCTTACTTAGTATCCATGTATCCATGACTATCACTAAGAGCTGGTGTTGACCTATAAAGCCCTTCATGGCATTGGACCAGGGTATGTGCTGGAGACCCTGCTGCCACTAACAGTTTCCCAACGTCCCGTGCACTCTCACCGATAGGGCCTTCTCCAGGTACCGTTGACCAGGCAATGTCGGCTGGTGGTCCCCAGGAGTAGGGCCTTCTCGGTGGGAACACCCACTCTATGGAACCAGCTCCCCCTAGAGCTCTGGGTGGCCCCTGACCTCCGCTCTTTCTGCTGTGGCCTAAAGACATGGCTATTCCAACTAGCCTACCCAGACTGATGGGGGGAAGGGTTTTTAGTATAGTTTTTTGTATAGTTTTAATTGGAATTGTTTATGAGACCTTGAGTTTAATTGTTTTTTAATATTTGTATTATCGTTTTTACTTTGTAAGCTGCCCTGAGTCCTTAGGGAGATAGGGCAGCATATAAGTCTCATAAATAAAATAAAATAAGTGTTGTATCTAATGTTTCATGATGAATGTGTTTTACAATGACTATGTTAATTATATCCCAATTGCTGTATGTATGCTGTATGTCCAGAGCTTGCACCAGAAACAAATTCCTTGTTGTGTGTCTAATCACATTGGCCAATAAAGAATTCTATTCTATCAATCAATCAAACAAAGGCCTATTTGTGGCTGTCTCGTCAAGATCACACGATGCAACCTTTGGCCCATGGTCATTATGACTGCTAATTGTTCAACAAAAATGATAAAGGATTAAAATGACAACAGCAAACTTTGACCTACAGATACAGCTGGCCTCCTTCGAAATCTATGAAGTATGGGTTCTTTACAGCAGGGGTCTCTAACCTTGGCAACTTTAAGCCTGGCAGACTTCAACTCCCAAAATTCTGCTGTCTGAGGAATTCTGGGAGTTGAAGTCCACAAGTCGTAAAGTCGTCAAGGTTGGAGAGCCCTGTTTTACAATGTCTTCTTTACAGAACCAGTAAATACGCAGAGTATCTAGTTACTATTTTAGGTATATACTAGCTCGATACCCATGCTTCACTATGAAACTATGTGGCCGGGCTTAGTTTTTGGGGAGGAAAATAAGGGGAAAAAATCTGCCTTTGCCTACCAGCATCCATCAGTATTCATCTGGCTAGCATCCTGTGAGTGTGTGAGAGAGTTGAGGGCTGTTTGGAAACTGAAAGAGTATTTGCTGTGTGAGCAAGAAGGAGACAGCAAGGAGCCTGGGCGTGGCTTAGCTCAACTGTTCTGTACTAAAGCTGCTTGGTGCTGTGAAACTAAAACTGAAACTGAAACTCCTCTCCTCTGCTTGTGTTTTGCATTTGGAACAGATTTCTTTTCACGTGTGGAGGCGGAGTAAAACTCCTTAGCTTCAGAGCGTGTTAATAATAATATAGGAAATACTAATGCTCTGGTGGTCATTTTGAAAAATCCTTTCTTAGGGAGCACCTAGAAGCCAAGAGGAACAATATGTGGCAAATTTCAAGTTTGTAGGCTTCACGGTTCTGGAGATTTTGTGATGATGCTTCAGTGGTATTTCGCTTTTATATATATATAGATTCAGATGCATTTGATAAAGGCCAAATAATAATAATAACAACAGTTGAATCCTCTACAATTCCAGAACTCATCAAAAGTCACTGAAAGAAGGTCTCCTTCATATCTCAACTGTCCTACAAGGGAAATTCCATGCAAAGCCTTTCCAATGAAGAGCAATACCACACATTACCCATGAATATCAGGTTGCATACCCAGGATTCGTTGGCCTACGAACACTGAGCCTCTTCACCATGACATGGGAGGAAAAAAACCTGGATCAACTTTGTTTTTAAGCAAGCAAGCAAGCAAGCAAGCAAGCAAGCAAGCAAGCAAGCAAGCAAGCAAGCAAGCAAGCAAGCAAAACAATAACGGATCTGCAGGAATAGAAAGAGACAATTAATCCTCATTTTGTTGGTCTGTCAGTCACGGTACTTGTGAATCTCAATTGTGTCAAAGGACCAGCTTTGCTATGTTTTCCTAAGCACATAACCACTTCTTTGTGGTTTGGGAAACATTTCTATTTGTAATCTTTCTTTCTTTCTTTTTTAAAAGCTGCATGAGATATCAGTTATGTGGTGTAACAGCACAGATTCCTGATTTAGCATCTTAAGCTCATGTCCTTAACCAATCTGCCATACAGCTAAAATGTTTCATCTTAGAATGTGCTTCATCGGAGCTTTATTTAATGATCTCCAAACATTTGCCATTTGCTATTAGCTCACATTTCTTCTTAGAGGCAGAGGCCAGGCCAGGCCAGATTTGTGGCAATGCAGTAAGATATTTCTCCTCTATCAGTTAATCACATTTCATAGTTTCTGTCTCTTTGAAAGATTTTAAGATGGGTTTGAATGAGGCTATCCATGTACAATCAGCGCAGTAGAGCATCAGTATGTGTGCGTGCATAAATGCACCAACGTGCCTACCATCCCTGTCCTATTGTTTCTTTTATTTTTCTTATATGTATTCATTTCATGTATTCATAATTATGTTTATCCTCATACTTATTGTTATGTAAGCAGAGTTTGAATTGATTGGTTGTTCTTGTAAAGTGTTTGAAATCATTGGTTAAAAAGTGCGGGAAAACCCTGCACTCTGATTGGCTGTCAGCCGAGGCAGCCGGCTATATATAGCTGCCTCGGCTAAGCCAAATTGGGTCCGTTCTGAGCTGAAGTCACAATAAAACTTAAGAGCTGAAGCACTCCGTCTCTGCCTCTCTATGCAAACTTAACACTGGCGACGAAGGTGGGATTCCCCTGAAGAGAAGGCGACGTGGAACAGAAGCAGAGCGAGATGGCTGCGCTGAACACCCCCAGCCCGTTCGATCCGGACGGCAGAAGACTGGGAGTCGTATGCAGATCATTTCCAAATGTATCTGGAGGGAAATGATCTGGCCGCCATTTCTGAGCAGCGGAAGCGGGCGGTCTTTCTCACATACTGTGGTCCCGGTTTTCAAGATGGTGAAGGCACTAGCAAGAGCAGCAGGCGTTAAGGTAATGGCATGGCCTGATCTGGAAAGGCTGTTAAGAGCCCATTAGGCGCCACAAGTATCGTGCCTCATTAAGAGACACAAATTTTATCGTCGTGATCAGGAGGAAAATGAAAGCGTAAATGACTTCGCGGCAAGTTTAAGAGACATTGGGGGTGCATGCGAATTCAACAGTTTAGAGGAGGCCATGTGCGACCGTTTTGTGTTGGGCCTTAAAGACAAGGTATTACAGAGCAAGTTATTAATGAAACCTAAGATCACGCTGAAAGAAGCCATAGAAGAAGCATCTTCAGCAGAAGCCACCAAATCCTCAGCAGCAGCCATGAGGAAGATGAACAGGGCCATGAGCCATTCTGATGGGGAAAAGACCACCACAAATCATTGTGATGAACTAGATTCTGAGTCAGATTGCAGTGAGGTGGAGGAAGGAATTTACAGACTCAGAATGGAGTGGAAAAGAAAAGACCTGGGAAGAAAGAGGCAAGACTTCTACTGCAGAGGTTGTGGGGAAGCCACCCCGCACTGAATGCAAGTTTCTAGACACCATTTGCCTCCGTTGTGAAAAAAGAGGATACCTAGCAAGAGTCTGCAAATCATCCAGAACTCCACCAAACAGAAGGAAGTTTGCTGCAAACAAAGACAAAGAATTCAAGCCAAACAACCTCAGTGAGAAAATGGGGCGCAGCACAGAAGCAAATGGGAAGAATGAATCTCATCAGACAGTAACTATTGGTCATTCATCTTCTTTAAATAACAGAAAAGTGCATGTCAAGGTACTTATTGAAGGAAGGCCTTGCCAAATGGAAGTGGACTCAGGCTCATACCTATCTATGGTGTCATGGGACACTATTCAAAGACTGTTACCAGATATTCAGAAGACTCACTTCAAGAAGCAGGCATTGACTCTTAAAGACTACCAAGGGAACAAGATTCCAGTAGTTGGAACAAGAGAATTCAACGTGAAGTTCAAAGGCCACACCAAACGCCTACCCCGACCATCGTTGACAAGGATCGCCCAAGTTTGCTGGGACTTGAATGGTTCAACCCGCTGGGCATCGAGGTGACTGGCATCAATCACGTGAGCAACACTGAGTGGGAAGAGGCCTTGAAGTCTGAGTTTCCAGAGGTCTTCAGCGACGGATTAGGCAAGTACTTGGGGACCCCTATCACTTTCAATCTAGATCCCAAGGTACAACCAATCCGTTTAAAACCCAGAAGGGTTCCATTTGCCTTAAAGGAAAAAATTGATGCACAATTAGATAAACTAATAGCTCAAGGGGTTTTAGAGCCCACTGACCACTCCAGGTGGGAGACACCCATAGTCACACCAGTCAAGGCTGATGGGTCTGTAAGAATCTGCGGAGATTACAAGGGGACATTGAACCATGTGCTACAACAGAGCGCATATCCAGTTCCAGTGGTGCATCATTTATTACATTCTCTTGGCGGGGGCACAGTCTTCGCCAAATTGGACCTGGCCCAGGCATATCAACAGTTAACAGTTGATGATGCAAGTGCAGAGGCCCAAACCATTGTAACCCATAGAGGTGCTTTCAAATGCAAAAGTAATTTGGAGTAAGTGTGGCACCAGGCATTTTCCAAAGCCTTATGGAAAGGATGTTACAAGGGTTGCCTGGGGTGGTGCCTTATTTTGATGACGTTTTAATCTCTGCTGAAAATGACACTCAGTTACACGAGAAACTCAGAGAAGTCCTAACCAGATTCAAAAAAGCGGGGTTAAAAGTCAAAGAAGACAAATGCACACTTAGAACTGACAAAGTAGAATTCTTGGGTTACATGATTGATAAACATGGCATCCACCCCACAGAAGCCAAAGTCCAGGCAATCAAAGAAGCCCCCAGGCCAAAATGCAAAACAGACTTGCAAGCATTTCTGGGACTCATTAACTTCTATCATATGTTTCTACCTCAGAAAGCAACCACTGCAGAACCCCTACATAGATTACTGGACAAAAAATCTGCATGGGTCTGGGGCAGAAAAGAACAAGCTGCATTTAACAATATTAAGAAACAAATCACTTCTGATTGTGTACTGATACAGTTCTCTGAGAATTTGCCTGTTGTACTAACTTGTGATGCATCCCCTTTTGGAGTGGGGGTGTTGAGCCACATGCTTCCCAGTGGAAGGGAAGCCCCTATTGCATTTTACTCTCGCACTTTGACTAAAGCAGAGAGAAACTACAGCCAACTGGACAAGGAAGCTTTGGCAATCGTGGCAGCTGTCAAGAAATTTCATGAGTACGTATATGGGAGAAGATTCACCATTGTCACAGATCACAAACCTCTTTTAGGCATTGTGGCAGGGGACAAACCAACACCAACAATCCTGTCACCAAGAATGCTGAGATGGACTGAATTTCTTGCTGCTTATTCATACAAACTCATCCACAGGCCTGGAAAAGACATTGGGCATGCAGATGCTTTGAGTCGCTGCCCACTTCCTACACACACTGAGGACCCTGCTCCTGAGACTTACACCTTTTTCTAGAAACTGTTGCCAAGCTTCCAGTCCATGCTGCTGAAATTGCCAGAGAGACTGCCAAAGACACTTTATTGGCTCCTGTTATAGGCTGGATTAAGAAAGGTTGGCCACTTCAAGATCTGCCTCAAGGTTCCCAACCTTTTAAGTCCAGACAAACTGAGTTATCTGTATTAAGAGGATGTATTTTGTGGGGTAACAGGGTGGTTATTCCTGCAAAACTACAGAAAGAGGTCTTGGAAATGTTGCATGAGGGTCATCCGGGAATTGTCAGAATGAAGGGATTGGCCAGGAGTTATGTATGGTGGCCAGGTATTGACAAAATGGTTGAAAACTGGGTTGCTTCCTGTCCCAACTGTCAGGAAGTCAGGCCTGCCCCACCTCTTGCCCCCAAACAGGAATGGGAATGTCCTAGGGGCCCATGGTCCAGGATTCACATTGATTTTGCTGGCCCTACCAGAGGGCACACTTTCCTTATTATAGTAGATGCATACTCCAAATGGTTAGAGGTTATCCCTATGGCATCCACCACTGCTGAAGCTGTCATCAAACAGCTTAAGAAACTTTTGTAACTCATGGGTTGCCTGATGTGCTTGTTTCTGACAATGGTCCTCAATTTACATCCAACCTTTTGAATCATATTTAGCACAGCAGGGTATCAGACATGCCCTTACAGCCCCTGGGCATCCTTCGCTAACGGCCGGGCTGAACGCATGGTACGCTTTACCAAGGAGAAACTCCAACAATTTGGTCCAGGGGACATCACTGAGAAAGTTGAAAAACTACTCAGTATCCAGCACATCACTCCCAGCCCATCCACTAATCTAACTCCTGCTGAGCTTTTGATGGGCAGGAAACTAAGGTCCACTCTGGATCGCCTCCATCCCACTTACGCACCCAACGCTCCTTAGATTCCACCAGCAAGACTCGTACATTCAATGTGGGTGATTCTGTTTATGCTAAAACCTTGTAGGTGAACCACTATGGATTCCTGCTGAGGTAACCCAGATCACAGGCCCCAGGTCTTACAGGGTTCAAACTGAAAATGGTCTCTTGTGGAGTAGGCACATAGATCAGTTAAGGTCCAGACTGCCTCTGGAACATCGCCCTTGCTCCTCTCTGGATTCCATACCCACTCCTTTTCTAGGGGAAGGGGAGATAATGGAGGTAATCAGCAAGTAAGAACCAACCCCATGTGTAACGAGCTAACACGACAGGAACCATCCCAAAACCTGTCACAGTGCCAACAACCATTTTTACAAATGGAAGATTGCACATCACTACCAGACTTGGGTGCTGACCTTGGGTTGGAGTTGGACTGGGAGGAGAGACCAGGTTGTAGTAACCAAACAGGTTCTACCCTGACTAGTAGTCCAAGCATGGAGATGTTGACAGATACATTTCCTTTATCACAATGTGAGACTCCTAAAAACCTGAACCATGTAGGTCTCTACGTACGCAAGAGCCCCACCTATTTAAAAGAATACATTAGATAGATGGGGTTTGAGTATGGACTAAACCTAGTGGGGAGGGGTGTTGTGTATGCAGAGTTTGAATTGATTGGTTGTTCTTGTAAAGTGTTTGAAATCATTGGTTAAAAAGTGCGGGAAAACCCTGCACTCTGATTGGCTGTCAGCCGAGGCAGCCGGCTATATATAGCTGCCTCGGCTAAGCCAAATTGGGTCCGTTCTGAGCTGAAGTCACAATAAAACTTAAGAGCTGAAGCACTCCGTGTCTGCCTCTCTATGCAAACTTAACACTTATTATCTTGTAAGCTATTGACAAATCAAATAAATAAAAGTATGTAACACAAAGCTGCATATAAACGAACTGATGTAAAACTCCAGCATTAAACTTCAACACTCTTATAAAGACATCAGCAAAGAATCAATATTATTTGTTTAAAGTATAGTTTCTAAAACTTGGCAACTTTAAGGTGGGTGGACTTCAACTCCCAGAATTCCATGGCCAGCATGCTGTCTGGGAAATTCTGGAAATCAGAATCAGAATAGAGCTGGAAGGGGCCTTGGAGGTCTTCTAGTCCAACCCCCTGCTCAAGCGGGAGATCCTATACTATTTCAGACAAGTGGAGATGAAATTCACTCATCTTAAAGTTGTCAAGGTTAAGAAACATAGATTTAAAGTCTGATTAAAGATGGTGGCAGACTGTCATGTCCTTGTTAGAGTCGGACTCTGAGGGAGAGGAGGAACAGCTGATAGGGAGTGGAGGTGTGGCTCCAGAGGTTGTGGCACCAGAGGTTGTGGCGGAGGCTGGGGAAGGGCAGGGGCCGGCTGGGCAGTCAGAGGAAGAACCAGGCCCATCCCCTATCCATCCTAGAGCACGCAGGGAGGAACGGAGAAGGAAACAACTTGGCTTACGAGAGAGGAAGTGGCCATGATCCCCCTCATTGGTTGCAGCTGAGAAGAATAGTATATAAGAGAGACGGTTAAAACACAGCGTTGCTAGAAGCAAAGCGTGTTTTATATTGGGCTGAAGTTATCTTGGTTGGCGGCCTTCCAACAGACTGTGCCTTGTTATCTCCTTGAAGTTGGTAATTACTTATCCTGGTCCATTGTGGAAATTCCTTCATTGTAGTTTGTTTTGGTTTTTTATTTCACCTTCATCTGCTCATTGGTTCAGACTGTATTGCTTTCTTTTGAAGATTATTTTTGAATAAATTTAATCTCTAACAGAGAATTATTGAACAGTGGGGCCAGGTTGGAAGCATTAAAGGACATTTATTTATGTTTTGGATTTTATTACGTTTGGTTACACTCTGGGTCATCACACAGACAGTCTGTATATAATAAAGCTGCAGCTGTAATGCTAAATATGTTTCCTGGGCGGGAAGATCAAGAAATATGATTGCAGTGCAAGAATTCCTATCTTTAAATACTGGAATCTAAAGGATTGCTTTAGGAAGATAAATAAAATGTTCAAATTCTTGGCTATGCTTCAAGCTGTATTTCTTTGCACCAAGGATTTTCCTGGACCTCTGAGGCAGTTCAAGAACTTTTGGTTCTATGAATAGTCAAAATGACCTTGTTTAAATATAAAAAGAAAAAAATCATGGAAAACTGGTTGACCATTAAGGACCATCTAATCTTGAAATGGGCTGCAGCACTCTGTTGAATGATAAGATCAGGTTTCTATCTATTAACTAGACAGAATGCAGCTATATTTAGCATAATAATTCTTGACAGTTGACCTTTATTAAGTGTTTGACTGGAAAATAATCTCCAGTGGATTTAAAATATACAATATGGCAAGCCAGTTGATCCTAAAACAGGATTTCAGAATCAGAACAGAACAAGTACAGAACAGAACAAGTACATATTTTGAATTCAGTGAAATCTCTTAGCAACAGAGTTATAAATCAGATTCTGATATGATTGATACCAAATGGAAAGCTATAATATATCACTCTGGTGCGGAATGCAAACTTAAAGAAAAAAAATCTATTAGAAATGCAACTTTCATACCATATTAGTAAATTACTATCAGAAAAAAGCACATTAAGATTGATATGATTCTATGTAAGTCTGGATACTAAAGTTAAAAAAATTAGTTAAGGAAGAAGGAATAACATAATAGCTTCTTATTTGTATATGAATCATTAAAAAGGCAAAAAAAGTAGAATTAAAAATTGCAGAACGGAGGAACAAGTTCTTTACAGAGTATGGGAGAATTATTAGTTCCTTTAAAAAAAGAAAAAGAAAAGCAAAACAAGAGCAAATTATTCCCCAAAGAAGAATTTGGAAATAGCCTAAAATTCAATACACAGATTTAATGGCTGGAAAATTAAACTCCAGCAGGTCTAATTGTCTTTTGGCAGTCTACAGATTTCTCTGTAGATTTAATAAAAACAGGGTTAAGAATTGTTCTTCTGCAAAATCTAGCCAGATGCTTCTCTGCATGTATGTGTTTTACATAACTGAGGCAAAAACTGTTTAATGCAGTTAAGTGTGATTTGACGATTAGACATTTTTGATAACACAACGGAATAGTAGTGTGCAAAATTGAGTATTTATTGAAGGAGGTATGTCCTATTTCACTGAACCTTAGCGATTTGCACTTCTGGCTCCCAATAGGCCCTAGAATAAGTGAGTCTCATAATTAAGAAAATTCCCAGTTGTTTCTCTGGACAGTTATTTATTGCTAATACTTTTCCAGAGTCAAGTGGAACTGAGAGCTGAACTATGAAGAACAAGCCATTATGGAGTTTCAAATGCAATTAGGGTTGATTCTCATTTGCACAAATATACTTTGATTATACAAGATTTGATCATTTGCAGCTGAATGTCTGCAGGAAGTGACATCATGCAAGCCTTCAGTTTAGGATTCAGGTATAATCTAAAATGACTACCCTCTGCCATAAAGAGTACACTTGGAATACTGCATCCAGTTTTGGTTGCCACTGATATCAAAAAGATTCTGAAACTCTAGAACAGGGGTGTCAAACTCAATTTAGTTGAGGGCCACATCAGGGTTGTGTTTGACTTTGGGGGCCCAGGGGGTGTGTGGCCAGCTCGACATCACTCGTGTGCTTGTGGCGGCCTAAGTGCTCTGCCAGCGAAAACGGGCTTCCAAGCTTCGTTTTCAGCTGTAGCTTCCTGCAACCCTCTGCTAGTAAAAACGGAGTTCGGGAGGGCTGCCCATGGCTCTAGCAAGCTCCATTTTCAGCTGGGATGACCTCCTGCAACTCTCTGCCAGCAAAAACTGAGCTCAGGAGGGCCGAGGGCAACTCTCCCGAGCTCCATTTTCGCTGACAGAGGCACCGCGGGCCAGTCCTTTCTTGTTTCTAGGGCGGCCTTGTGGGCCAGATCTAAGCATCCCACAGGCCGGATCCAGTCCTTGAGTTTGACACCCCTGGTCTAGAAAGAGTGGAGAGAAGACCAACAGTGATGATTAGGGACTGGAGGCTAAAACATAGGAAGAACGATTGCTGGAATCAGGTATGTCTAGTTTAATGAAAAGAAGGACTAGGGTGGCATGATAGCAGTGTTCCAATATTTGAGGGGCTGCCACAAAGAAGAAGGAGACAAGCTATTCTCCAAAGCACCTGAAGGCAGGACAAGAATCAATGGATGGAAACTAATCGAGGAGAGAAGCAACCTAGTATTAAGCAGAAATTTCCTGACAGTGAGAACAATAATCATTGGAACGACTTGTCTTCAGAAGTTGTGGGTGTCCTAACACTGGAGGCTTTTAGGAAGAGATTGGACAAGCATTTGTCTGAAATGGTATAGGAATTCCTGCCTGAGCAAGGGGTTGGATTAGAATATGACAGAGACATGATAGCAGTGTTCCAATATTTGAGGGGCTGCCAGAGAGAGGAGGAGGTCAAGCTATTTTCCAAGGCACCTGAAGGCCAGACAAGGAATAATGGATGGAAACTGATCAAGGAGATTCAACCTAGAAATAAGGAGAAATTTTTTGACAGAGCAATCAACCAATGGAACAGAAGTTGCCTTCAGAAGTTGTGGGAGCTTCATCACTGGAAGCTTTCAAGAAGAGACTGGACTGCCATCTGTCAGAAATGGTGTGGGGTCTCCTGCTTGGGCGGGGGGTTGGACTAGATGACCTACAAGTTCCCTTCCAACTCTGTTAATCTGTTAGAAGTCCTGAAGGTGTCTTCTAACTCTGTTATTCTCTTATTTTATGAACAAATAATCAAATCTTCAAGCACGAGTAGCTATCATAGGAAAGAGGTTCAAATCAACCCCATCAGTGGTTCAGTAAGAAAATGGGATAGTAGAAATGGATCAACCAAGTAATCCTTTTTATATTATCTTAATGAGAGCACTTTCTGCTTCTTATTGCTTCTGTGCCTTGAGCATAATACACTCAGGCCCCAAGCATACATTTTCTTGTTCCTGTGCAAACCTATAAACATGGATTTCAACAAACTGCTACCTCATATCATAAACTTTCCATACCTTTCTGCACCAATAATGGAAAATATGTATTTCTGCTATCATTGTGTATTGTTACCTTTTGTGGGGCTTTTGTTATCTTTCTTTAACATAATACTGAACCTGAAGAAACTTTCGACAAAGTGATAAAAAAATCCACAACGAATTGGTGCCTCCATAAAGATCTTGCTCTGTTAATGTTCTGATTTTTTTTTTTGAAATATGTTATCTGACTAACACATCTTCTATTAATCAGAGCCTGGCATGTTCATGCATGTTGGAATAGGCCTCTCTTTATCTCCATATTCCCCTGCATGTGAAGCCTGCTTGTCAGCAGAAAACTGAGTTGTAATCTTTTCTACACGCTTGGTTTTTTTCAGCCGTCTTTACAGAGATTTGAAAGACTTGAGAAGGATGGAGAGATGTTAATCTCCTCCACTTTTATCATTTCTGAAGGCTGACGGTTCTCCTTCGTTGCACTGCAGGATTCATTTTGAAAATTATGGGGTTGACCCTCCATTACTGCAGCTCCACAAGTCAAGCCATTTTCCTTAGTTTCGGGATTCCTCCAAGAGCTCTGTATTACATTGATTTAAAACCTGAAATATTTTTGTTGGGGATTTTACCTGAAATCTATAGTAAAGAGAATCTGTATTTGACTATTCATGTATTAACTGCAGCTAGAATTGTATTTGCACAAAACTGGAAAAGTGAAGAGATTCCTACTGATGAGAATGTGATCAGGAAAATATTAGAATGTGCAGAAATGAACAGGTTAACACTCGCAATTAAAGAGAAGGAACAATGAATATTATATGATATAGGAATCACTCTATCGATAGTTAGAGAATAAGTATGAAAGTTAGAAACAAAAGAAAATCAGTGAAAATATGTTAGAAAATATTTTAATAGAATTAAATAAGTTAAGATGAGGATTGTTATAATAATTAGATATATTATGTCTATCAGTATTAAGTTAAGAGTTGTCATGCCCCTGTCGGAATCTGACTCAGAGGGGAAGCCGAACAGCTGACAGGGAGTGGGAGTGTGGCTCCATTGGCTGTGGAAGAAACTGGGGAAGGGCAAAGTCTGGCTGGGCAGAGCAGGGAAGAGGTAGAGCAAGGGAGAGGGAATTCAGAGGAAGACCCAGGCCCATCCCCTCTTCATCCTAGGGCACGCAGGGAGGAACAGAGAAGGGAGCAAAGTGAGTTGCATGGCTTATGGGGGAGGAAATGGCCCTGATTCCCTTCATTAGCTGCAGCTGGGAACACATAAAAAAGGAAGCTGCGCGCAGCAAGCTGTTGGGAGCAAACATGAATTTATCTTGTACTGTCATGGCTTATCTGTGTTCCTGGCATCTTGCCAATTGTGTGAGTTTTGTCATGCTTTCAAGTCTGAAATTCCTTCTCCTGCCCTGTCAGGTTAATTACTGCAGCTTGGTTTGTTTGGATTTTTAGTTACAGTTTGTATGTACCTTGTTTTGGACTGAATTTTCTACAGCTAAAGGCTGTTCCTGGGAGAGTTTTTTCTCCAGCCAAAGGTAACCTGGACATTGGGGGCAAAGTTGAAGATAATAAAGTGGCTCTTATTGCTTATTTGACTGTGTTGCCTTTGTGCCACGCCCCGGGTCATCACAAGAGTAGAGAATTAATACTAATGTAATGAATATGGCAACTTTGTTATTGCACAAGATATTTCTACCCAGATGACACACTGTTTAATGGATGATGGATTGTTTGTATTAAAAATAAAATAAAAAAATTATATATATTAAAAGAGAGAGAGAGCTCTGTAATAGTGTTCCTGCAAATATCAGAATACATCAATGCATATTCCGGAGAGAAGGGCGAAGGAAGAAAAGGACCCCTTACCACATTATTACTTAAAACATCTTGAGAAGCCATTACAAGTCATAAAAAGACTCCCCACCTCACCTCTCACAATGTTCCTAATGTACAGGCACAAGTGCATCACTTTGACTCAAAAAGACAATGCATTTCTGGTCTGCTTGGCTCTCTGCCCTGCTATTTCATTCCCCAAACTTGTTATTAGAGCACATTGGAACTTCAATCTCTGAATGAGGTGGGTTGAGCAAAAAATCTCCCCCACCCCAGAGTCCAACATTAAAAAGCCATACCTGGTAGAACTATTGAAATGGATGAGAAAAATTAACAGAACTCCTGAAGGTACTGTACATTTAATTTCTCTTTCACAAACACAAAAAAACCCCAAATCGACATTGTAAGGGCTAGGTCACAGTACTCTAACTTTACTCTCTTAGCTATGTGGGTGCTACTAACTCCCTCATTCTTAGCTTTCCATCTTCTCAATGTATATATATGCAATGTATATATATGCAATGTATATATATGCAATATATATATATATATATATATATATATATATATATATATATATATATTTGTAGATTTTCACGGGTAAAGGTATGTAGGTCTTGGTGTATTGGTCTTGTCCATGTAAGATTGAGAATACCTTGGTGACGTTTGAGATCCCACTCGCCATCTTCAGGCTGGTGTCTTGGCTTTGTGCTTGTGCCAGCAAAGCCTTTGGCACAAGCTGGCAGAAGCACAAAGCCGAAGACACCAGCCTGAAGATGGCAAGTGGGATCTCATCGAAACGTCGCCAAGGTATTCTCAATCTTACACAGGACGAGACCCGAATACACCAAGACTATATATATATATATATATATGCAGGTCTTGATGTGTTCGGGTCTTTTCCTGTGTAAGATTGAGAGTATCTTGGCGACGTTTTGACGAGGTCCCACTCGCCATCTTCGTGCACAAGCATGAAGCTGAAAGCACCAGCCTGAAGATGGCGAGTGGGACCTCATCGAAACATCACCAAGATACTTTCAATTTTACATGGAAAAAGACCCAAACACACCAAGGCAAAACGTGTTTTTGATTTTATAGTTGGAAAAGAGGTTGGGAAATATATTGAAATGGTTCACGTGTATTTGTGGTGATTTAGTCTTCTAGCAGCGTTTCTAAATTAGGAGTTATTTATACTTCTTTAGCATCTATGATTTAATTTCACTAGTTGGATAACCAGAGCTCTCTCAAGAAAATGCCTCCCAGAGTGGTCTTCCCTGGGGAAATTCTCAATCAGGGGTAGTCAACCTTTTTATACCTACCGCCCACTTTTGTATCTCTGTTAGTAGTAAAATTTTCTAACCGCCCACCGGTTCCACAGTAATGGTGATTTATAAAGTAGAGGACAAAACCCCTACCGCCCACCATGAAAGCTGGAACGCCCACTAGTGGGCGGTAGGGACCAGGTTGACTATCACTGCTCTCAATGCTGTTCAGCTTTGGTGGTTTCAAAATATGTGGCTTCAACTCCCAGAATTCCCCAGCTAGCATTGCTGGGTTGGACTGGGTTGGGTACAATTCTGGGAGTTGAAGTCTACACACCTTAAAGCAACAAGTGGAGAAAGATCGCTCTAGGAAAATATAAGATTGTAAGTGTTTACATTAAGTCACCCACCCACCTCTGGTAAGATGGGCAGCCAATACTTTTTACAAACAAACAAACAAACAAACATTTACATTATACTGGCAAATTAGAAAGGACTGGCGTCCTGGAGACATTGCAGTCCATGGGAGAGATGGAGGGCAAATCACAACTCTAGTATTGTGACACCATGCTTCCAATTATGTGACTTGTGTACTTGCATCAGATGTTATGACATAAGTACTGTATAGGAACCTTTGTGTAATAATGCCATGGTATTATGTCATTTTGATGTCAGCATAGCTTATTATGGATGCTGCTACCTGGAGATGTCTGTAATTTGGTGCTTCAAGAGAGAATCAGAGTCTATCATATTAGGTAGTGAGATTTTTCACTAAAAGTGGCAAAAGTTTACTAGGCCTCATCGCAGGCCTTGAGGGATTTGCTTCCCAACAGAAGTCTTGCTTACAGAATTGACCTTGGTTTTTCTTGCTGTCAGGAATGAGAACATATTCAGACAGACCTTCCTTTCACAGTACTTGGCAACCAAAGCCTAAACATGTATTTCATATATTTTTCTCTCCCCTTTCCAAATCAATGGATATTTCCTGACTTTTCAAGGTCATGAGAAGCAATTAGAGTAATTAATCAATGTACTTATCAAATTTACATGGCTGTCCGTCTCACACAAAGTGCCTCTGGTGGGGTACAATAACCAACAATTAAAAAAATTATACAGAGATCACTGAAAACAATTAGACATAAATAAAAAACGAGAAAGAATGCATCAAAATATTACAGAATGTGATGCAGCCAACACATGAGGTCCCACTTGCCAGGGTATCCCCAGATCTGGAGGGAAAAAACCACATTGGAAGGGATTTTTGGAAGGTCACAAGTTGTGATGGAATGCAATGAGGAGGTGGATCTGCAGAATGGAGGGATGCATTTCAGTGGAGTAAGAGGAAATTCAGCCCACATATTTTGTGTGAGGGAAAGAGGGTGAAGACAGCCCTTCCTTAATAGTTCATAGAGTATATGGTAGATGCAGACAGTAGAGTCTTCAGTCTGGCAAGATTTTGTCTATACGTGTGAAACAATATAGAGTTCATCTTGACAGAATTACCATTTGTCATCCTTGGTTTTGGGCATAATATAAAGATTGGGGCTAATCTCACCTCAAGGAGGAGGATGTTCCAAAGGATTTGTCCCCTGGGGCCTGTCAGGTGGAACTCCTTAGCAGACAGTCTGCCAGGCCCAAGTAACCTGATCCGCAGGTGAAACATTCAAGTCGACTACTTTATTGTATTCTGCCTACAGTACAAGAATCTCCCTAGACAGCTCACCTTCCCTTGGGAACAGGTAGAAATGGTTTCATGAAAGTTAAATGGGTCAGTCCTTGGTCTCTTGTATCTGTGCAACAACTCTAATCTACCTTCCTGCTTGGATCTCTCCTCCTTGACTGGCTGGGAATTTTCTAGCACAGTTCCTGCATCGTTCATCTCCTGCTATGATCCTGTGATGGATCATATACTATGTCAAGGTGATCATTTAAGAGCTGACCAGCTGATGCAATGAGGGGAATGAGTCAGCAGGGTTTTTTTTTTGGCTGTTATCCCTTTAAGAGCCTGTGTAATAAGAGGAGGCCCTGCCAGAGTGTTTGGTCTATTCGTCAAGTTTCTTCCCTGCTGTAATTGCTGTTTTTTTAGATACTGCTTATAGCACATGTATGTATAGTAGCCCTATATTCCTATTATAGATAAAAACCACTATTTGATACAAACCACTGATGACTATACTTGCTCCTGGGTTGATACACGTGATAGATCTGTGCATACTCTGACATACTACTTCTCTCCATCTCTCTAGTTCTCCAACATACTGCTTCTTGACTCGGCAGATTCATTTCTAACATGTGTAGCCTTCAAGATGATCATTCCACACAGTGGTGGGATTCAAATTTTTTTACTACTGGTTCTGTGGGCATGGCGTGGCTTGGTGGTCGTGGCTTGGTGGGCATGGCAGGGGAAGGATATTGTCAAATCTCCATTCCCACCCCACTCCTGGGGGAAGGTTACTGCAAAATCCCCATTCCCTCCCCACCCCACAAACCTGCTTTCCAGCTCCATTCTCCTGTGCAGGGCAACAAAAGAAGACCCAGCCAATCAGCTGGGACTCGGGAGGCAGAGAATAGATGGGGGCAGGGCCAGTCAGAGGTGGTATTTGCAGGTTCTCCAAACTACTCAAAATTTCTGCTACCGGTTCTCCAGAACTGGTCAGAACCTGCTGAATACCACCTCTGATTCCACACCATCAGCTACATTGGTTTGGATGGTGAGGCCTGGAGTTCAGCATCTAGATAGCTTAATGAGGGGTCTCTAAGAGTAAGAAGTCTAAAATGAAGAAATCCAAAAAGTCCGTTTCACAGGCATGTTCTGAATGTAAAAGTTAGTTGTTTGAACTCTCAATGTTAGATATTTAGGACTGTCTCCGAAGCAGCTTAACTAGTTCTGCCAGTCTTTCCATTACTGTGCTGAGTTTCAGAAGAGACCAGCTGTTCCATCAGCAACAAAAGATGTTTGGCATTTATCCTAATGTGATAACAAAGAGCTTTGCCAGGACGTTCAGGATTGCTTTTTAAAACAAAGTAAACTAGGGAGCCTCCTGAGGAATTGTCCTGCTGCTAAGTTCAGGCTGCTCTAGTATCTGTAAAGTTATTTTATTTTTTTGGCCTGACTCATGTTTTGTAGAACAGCTGTCCTTCAAAGGGCACCTACAAAATATATTACAGTATGTTGTTAGAAAGCTTCTAGGTAGGGAAAGCTGATACAGGAATTGATAACCCCTTCAATTTCACTTTGCAATTATTAGATTACAGGAAAGACAGTAAAGATGTATTCTCATATAACTGTCTGGTTTGGGACAGCAACCAAACAGGACAGGTACAAACTCCAACAGATAGTTAAAACTGCAGAAAGAACAATTGCAACCAGCCTGCCTTCCATAGAAGACCTGGATATTGTGTGAGTCAGAAGGAGGGCTGATGTCAGAGTGTTTGCAGCATGATTACTCTTGTGAGACAACCCAGGACACAGCACACAGCACACAGGACACAGCACACAGAGAGGCTATGTCTTTTAATAGTGGTTTATGTAGAAGACTGTTATATACATACATATACGTGGTAGGCAAATACCTGGCAAGCAATCAGTCTTCATTACTCTGCCCAGAGAACCACAATGGAGACAGAACACAAGGAGAGAGAGATATGCCCTCTCATGGCCTCATATATATAGACAGCTTCTTAAAGTGGTAAAACCCTGTGGGACCCATCATCAGTCTTAAAGTGGAAATAATAATGCTTATTCATCCTCATTGCATCAGCCTTACAACAGCTGGTCAGCTATTAAATCAATACCTTATCAGCTGTGAAGGTATCTGCAGACCCCTCACATCTGGGACATAAATTGTTTCAAATATGCTGTAGGGCGCTATAGAGCAAAACAACTAGACACAGAAGCGGTTTTTCCCTCATGCTGAACACTCTGCTGAACACCTAATTTTCTCAGTTCTGTCTAATGTTTATGTCTACAGTTATCCATATAGTGTGGCTATAGTATCATTATTTATCCTTCTTAATATCTTCTTTACTTCTCCCTTTTATTGGTATAATAATAATAATTATTACTATTATTCTCTCTGTTGCTTTGCATGTAACTGAGAGTTTCTGCACCAGAAACAAATTCCTTGTGTGTCTAATCACACTTGGCCAACTCAACTCAACCCAATTCAACTATTCAGTTACATCAAGTTCATGGAGGCAAGTGAACCTCTGTAATTTTCTTATCAAGTCAAGGTCATTGACCAAGGTTGCCCCAGGCCTTCCTTGTCTCACTAGCAGCAGTATTAGGAGCTATGGTAACTCTGTGGTTACACTACAGCATTGTAGGCAAACTCTGCCCACGGCCAGGAGTTCAATTCTGACTGGCTCAAGGTTGACTCAACCTTCCATCCTTCCGAGGTTGGTAAAATGAGGACCCAGATTGTTGGGGGCAATAGGCTGACATTTGTAAGTCATTCAGAGAGTGCTGTAAAGCACCATGGAGCAGTATTTAAGTTGCTATTCTAGAAAAAGGTTTACCCAACAGTCAATGCTCCTTGGCAAAGCCAAACTTACATATACTTTCAGAATAAAGTTATGGTGTTCCCCAAAGGAATCACATATTTTCTATGGAAAGCAGGTTTCCTAAAATGCCTACACCACTCATTATGCTGTCCATTACTGTGTCTCCATTCCACATGACGGAGATGAACAGGCTGAGCCTGAGGGAGGGGGGTCAAGCATGTCATCAGTTTTGAGTGTCTTCACACCCACAAGAGATCTAAGTCCAGCCCACCTTGAATTCTACTGACTCTCATCTACCACCTATTTGCTTTGACCATTAGGAGCAGGAGAGGGATTCTCCCGGTTTAACAACTGGTTCAGTGATCATGCGCTTTGCTGCATGCACATGTGCAGAACTTGAGTAACACAGCAGAGAAGCAGCAGGGGCAGGCCCACATGAAAGTCACACAAGCCGGTTCGCTGCCAGCTGATTTTCAGAGCAATGGGTTCGACCGAACTGGTCCGAACCAGTAGAATTCAGTGGTGGTATTCTACCAGTTCAGCCCCGTTCTGCCAAGCCGGTAGCCCCGATGAGTGGCGGAGACTGAACTGGTTCTCTCTGCCGCTCTGCTGTTGGGCCCACCTGCCCGCCCGGGCTCCCATACTCACCTTTATTCCCTGCTTTTAAAGTGCAGCTGTTTTGCATGGCACAGCAGAGTGCCACGGGACAGCTGCTGAAGTGACCGGGAGAGTGCAGGCTTGTAGCAGGTGAGTTGGAATGCCTCTGCACCTGCGCAAAGTATGCATTTGGCGTGCAAGCACACAAAGTATGTGCACATGTGCTAACCAAGCCACCAAGCCATGCCCACCGAACCAGTGGTAGACAATTTTGAAACACACCCCTGGTAGAATCCCACCCCTGGTTAGGAGTTCTGATCGTTTTAGAGACCTTAAATTTGCAACAAATCCTTAGATTTATGAGGTGGGGACCACGATTCCCAGGGTGGTTGGGGTTGGCAGGAGACGTCGAGGCATAGGGCCATATCATGTGTTGGGAGCGCACACCCGCCATCTTTGTACGGTTGCTCATTCTGACCCTATGGCCTCCTCCCTAGGGGGCACGGGTACTGGGACCCCTGGGCTCAGGCTGGTGTATTTTAATGCCAGGTCCGTGGCTAACAAGTCGACCCTCCTCCGTGAGATCATTGAGGAGGAGGCTGTGGACCTGGCTTGTATTACCGAGACCTGGTTGGGCCCAGAGGGTGGTGTCCCTCTGGTTGAGTTATGCCCTCCAGGTTTCCGGGTTGTACACCGCCACGGGCCCAGGGAAGGGGTGGTGGGGTGGCTGTGGTTATCCGGGAGACCCTGTTTCCAAGGGAGGTCACTGTTCCAGAGATAGGTAGGAGTGAGACCCTCCTCCTGAGGTGGGGGCCTAACAGTTGGGTGAGCTTGCTGCTCACATACCTTTCTCCCAGCTGTGTGACAGCAGCCCTGCCTGGGCTTCTTGATGTCCTCTTGGGGGTGGCGGTGGAGTTCCCGGACCTTATAGTCCTGGGGGACTTCAACTTGCCCTCCTGGGGGAGTGTCGGGATTGGCCCAGGAATTCATGGCTTCTATGGAAGCCATGGGCCTGACCCAATTAATTCTGGGCCTGACTCATGAGGGGGGGAACACTCTTGACCTAGTTCTTGTCTCTGAGCAGTGGCGTAGTGACAGAGGGCAAGCCACTTTTACGGCATTGCCCGTCCCATGGTCTGATCACTATCTCCTATGGCTGGTCTTCCAACAGGCCACCCCCCACTGCTGGGATGAGCAGCTACCTAGATGGTTCCGCCCCAGGCGCCTTATGGACCCGGAGAGGTTCCAGGCGGAACTGGGGTTTCTTCCTCTCCCTTGCCCACAGCTCTGTTGAGGATCTGATGTCTGCTTGGCAACAGGCTGCATCGGAGGGGCTTAGAGAGCAGGTGGAGGTCCACCCGCTCCCAATCCGATTGAGCCCAGCTAAGAGCCCATATTTGGACTTACCTGGTAGCTATGAGAGCGGCGAGAAGGTCTTATCTCTCCGCCCTCATAGCGTCCAGCAGATAACTGCCCAGCCGCCCTGTTTGGGCTACCGCTCTCTCCTTCATCAGAGGGGGGGCGGACCCATTGGGGGAAGGGCTGAGGAGTTTGGTCAATATCTGTTGGATAAGATCGCTCGAATTCGGAGCAGGTTGTCCTCTGATTTGCAGTGGTCTGAGGAACGGGATACAGGCAGTCTGGCCAGTGTGATTTGGGATGAGTTCGATCCTGTTCCCGAGGATGAAGTGGACAGGACTATGTGGCGGCTGAGTTCCACCACATGTTTATTGGACCCGTGCCCTTCCTGGCTGGCCTATGCCGCCAGGGAGGTCACCTGCAGTTGGGTCCGGGCAGTGGTCAATGCTTCATTAAGGGAGGGTGTTTTTCCCTCCGCCTTGAAGGAGGCGGTGGTGAGACCCCTCCTGAAGAAGCCTGCCCTGGACCCGACCGTGTTAGACAATTCGTCCAGTCTCCAACCTCGCTTTTTGGCGAAGGTTGTTGAGAGTGTGGTGGCTCGGCAGTTCCACTTTTCCTGGATGAAGGGACTACTGGATCCGTATCAATCGGGCTTCCGACCTGGTTTCAGCACGGAGACGGCATTGGTCGCTGATGGATGATCTCTGGAGGGCCCGGGACAGGGTTTTTCCTCTGTCCTGGTCCTATTAGACCTCTCAGCGGCTTTCGATACCATCGACCATGGTATCCTTTGCGACACTTCGAGGGGTTGGGAGTGGGGGGCACTGTGCTCGTGGTTCACCTCCTACCTCTCGGGGGTGGTCGCAATCGGTGTTGGAGGGGGGGGAGGTCGACCCCGAGGGTGCTGTCTTGTGGGGTCCTCAGGGGTCAGTTCTCTCCCTGCTATTTAACATCTATATGAAGCCGCTGGGTGAGATCATCCGTGGGTTTGGGGTGAGATTCCATCAGTACGCAGATGACATCCAGCTGTACATCTCCACCCCAAACCAGATCAGTGATGCCCTCTCTCTGATGACCCGGTGTTGGATGCGGTACGGATTTGGATGAGCGGGAACATGCTTCGACTCAACCGGCCAAGACTGAGTGGCTGTGCATACTGGCATCTCGGCCCAGTCAGGAATATCCATCTTTGGCCATAGGGGAGAGGTGTTGCCCCCTGTGGATAGGGCGCGGAGTCTGGGGGTCCTCCTGGACGTACGGCTCCGGTTGGAGCAGGTGGGGGCCGTCGCCAGGGGGCTTTGCCCAGCTCCGCCTTGTTCGCCATATGCCTTTTCTGGACCGAGATGCCTGGCACAGTCACTCATGCCCTTGTTACCTCTAGACTCGACTACTGCAACGCTATTTGGGACTGCCCTTGCATACCATCCGGAGATTGCAGCTGGTGCAGAATGCGGCGGCGCGGGTGGTGATGGGAGTTTCCTGATTCTCCATGTTACCCCCCCTCCTGCGCTGCCTGCATTGGTTGCCGGTTGCACTCGGGTGAGATTCAAGGTTCTAGTTTTAACATACAAGGTCCTGCATGACATGGGTCCTCAATATTTAAGGGAGTGACTCCTGCGGACATCGAATGCCAACCGCCTGTGCGAGCACATAGGCAGGGACTCCTTGGGGTCCTGTCAGCCGGCCAGTGCCAGCTGGCGGTCCCCCGACAACGAGCCTACTCTGTCGCGGCCCCCGACCTCTGGAACCAACTCCCCTTGGGGCTCCACCTGGCCCCTGCCCTCCGCACCTTCCGCCATGATTTGAAGACCTTGTTCGACCAACCTGGGCTGTGACCCTTTTGGGTGGGGGTGGTTTTATTTATTTATTTATTTTAGTATTTAATTGTCTTTTTGGGCTTGTTTAGTTTAATCTTTTCTTAATTCACTATTGTTTATTGTTTTAGCTGTGAGCCGCCCTGAGTCTTCGGAGATGGGGCGGCATAGAAGTCTCAAAAATAAATAAATAAATAAATAAAAATATTCATTTGGACTGCCTGGGTTTCCTGAAAGACTAAACGGTAATGGTGAAATACTTCCTGACATGATCTCATAAACCTGGATTGGACTGGATCCCAAAAATCAAGAGACATCAAGACTACCTGGGTTTAAAAATCCATTACTTATTCCAGAGCACTCAAAATTTAATGATTAGTCAGGTGATTTTGCTGTTTATGGTATGGTATTCTATTCTTTTCAGCAGGGATTTTTGGTGGGAGGAATGAGGAAAAAGTGAAAGTGATTCCAAAGCAAACATTGAATTCCCTTTGAAAAAAAAAACCTGAATTACACCTGTACCCCATTAGATTATTAACACCAGCAGAGGAAAAATGACTAACATTACAACCTCAGACTCCTGGTCCATGTTTCACTGCAAATTTTTTTCTGGCTAACACATTCCTTTCTTTTAACAACTAGAAGCAAATGAGTATCATAACACATAAATAATACTCCCTTGATAAAGGAACTGCAATAAAATGGAAAGGGAAAGCCTTATACATCAACTGCAAACTCTTCAAAGAACACCCAAAGGGGTTTAAAATATGACCGATGCATCAAATTGTTAATTGTCCAAATCTTTCTTTCTCTTTCTTTCGGGAGGGAGAATTTAACGGGATGACATTATAACGTGTGGTTTAATGTCTTTTGACAACTTTGGAAACTTTTTATTATTTTTTATTTTATTTTAAATCCACTATATGGGAAACTGGAGGACAAGAAGGAAGTGCTCCATTCTAAAGTGAAAGGCTGATCTTTTTACAGTTCTGTTACGAATATTTTGTTGTTCTGCAGGGAACATGTGGCTCTCCAGATGTGGCTGAGTTTCATCGGTATGCATAGGGCTGAGGAACGATGGAACCCTGTTTCCTGTAATTTTTTTTCAGAGCTAAAGGGAACTCACTCACTCTTCTTTCTAGGCTGGTGCCTTAAACCACTAAACCAAACTGACTTTCAGTGACGCATCGAGAAATTCTTTCCTTCTCTACAAAACTCCAGTCTCAGATAGCATGGGCAAGTAGATGGCATATTTTGCCTAATCCATCTCATATCGTATTTTTAACCGGTGTGAGCCTCTCCCAGTATGAAGAAAATCATGGCTACGACACGGAGAATATAAATTAGATTACATTTACCCTGTCTGCTGATCGAGAGACAGGTTGACAGATGTTAGCAGAAGAGTTTCATCAATTGCGGTTGCTAAAAGTTTCAGCTAGTGGAGTTCACAGAGTTTAATTCCTTATCATCCGCTCCTGGAACAGATTATCAGATAATCCTTCTGATAATTACATCTATATCTAGCATAGGTTGGAGACAACCTTAGTGTGATTGCAGAATCTCCAGTCCTGGATGAAAGGACCTCAGCCTGTCCTGTTCATCAGAGAAGGTACGACTTGCCAGCAGTCTGGACCCCCACATATTTCATTAACTTTTCACTGTTAAAATTCAATTAAAATATTTGCGACTTATCCAGTAAGCCTAGGATTAATTCCGTGTCTCTGAAACCTGAGCATGACACCATATTTTGTTTCACCTGGGCTTGTGCATTTAAAAAGAACATTGTGCGGGTGGTCCTTGACTTACGACCACAATATTAGCCCAACATTTCAGTTCAGAGTCTTCCATCTCCCAAGCTGAGTTGGGAGGCCTTGAGAACAATCCCCAACATATCTGAAGGCTGAGAATTTGCAGCAGGCTGCTATTTTAGAGTCACAGCAGACCTCGATGTCACATCCAGGCTGGGTGCAAAACGAAACCCTCTATACATTCTTTCCACCAGGAGGGCTAGAAGAACCACATCAGATCTGCAAGGCTGTCTCCTGACAAGCTACCTGTGCATCCTGATCACACATGACAACAGTCAGCAACTGTTAAACTACCCAGACACACAATTCCGATGAGAATACGGGCTAAAATTCGGTCTGACGGTTATTAATGTAGCATCACCAGGATGAAACTTGAGGACTACAATTTGACACTGAAAAAAACCCCTCTAACCTAGGGGTGTCAAACTCAAGGCCCAGGGGCCGGATCAAGTCTTTGGGGTGCTTAGATCTGGCCCATAGGGCCACCCTGGAAACAGCAAAGGACTGGCCCGTGGTACCTCTGCCAGTGAAAATGGAGGTTGCGAGGGCTGCGTGTGCAGTGATGGGATTCAAAAAATTTTACTACTGGTTCTGTGGGTGTGGCTTGGTGGGTGTGGCTTGGTGGGTGTGGCAGGGGAAGGATACTGCAAAATCCCCATTCCCTCCCCACCCCACTAACCTGCTTTCCAACTCCATTCTCCTGTGCAGGGCAACAAAAGAAGACCCAGCCAATCAGTTGGGACTCGGGAGGCGGAGAATAGAGGGGAGAATAGAGTCAGTCAGAGGTGGTATTTGCTGGTTCTCCAAACTACTCAAAATTTCCACTATCGGTTCTCCAGAACTGGTCAGAACCTGCTGAATACCACCTCTGTGCATGCAGCCCTCCCGAGCTCCGTTTACACTGGCAGAGGGTTGCAGGAGGCCGTTGCAGCTGAAAACGGAGCTCAGGAGCCTGTTTTTGCTGGCAGACCACTCAGGCCACCACAGGTGCCCCCGACACAAGTGATGTCGAGCTGGCCACGCACACCCTGGCCACGACCAACCCAGCACCCCGAGGTCAAATACAACCCTGATGCGTCCCTCAATGAAATCAAGTTTGACCCCCGCCCCTGCCCTAACCTGTCTGGGGCACAAGTAGGCACTTAGTGTCTCGTGGACAACTTTTGCCCAAAAAAGGTGAGCCACAAGTTTTTTCCCCCTCCTTCTCTCTTCCCAACTTGCAAGAAAATGGAATTTCTGATAGGAAGCCGCAAGGCATGGATTTCTTTCCCCTTTAGCTGAAGTCAGCCACAAGATTTCAGTGACTTCAGCTAAAGGGGGAAGAAATCCACGTCTCATGACTCCACATCAGAGATGTGGTAACACCTGAAAATGCCACAAATACCTCTGGGTGCAACGCGGAGACAGAAGTGA
This sequence comes from Naja naja, assembly GCA_009733165.1. Taxonomy (NCBI): domain Eukaryota; kingdom Metazoa; phylum Chordata; class Lepidosauria; order Squamata; family Elapidae; genus Naja; species Naja naja. The sequence continues at coordinate 13,424,089 of CM019151.1, read as the reverse complement.
AACAAGGGTGGGTAGGTTCCTGTTTCCAGCATGCTTGCTTCTTATCTGCTAAGCCTTCACTCTCGCATGCGGTCCCTCCTTTATTATACAACCTAATCAAATCTAAGATATTCAGGCTGCAACAACAACAGAAAAACATCTGGCTTTGGATCACGGACTAGAGGGCAGCTTAATTGCAAGAATGCAGAATTTGCTCAGCCCTGCTATTAATTCAGCCCCCGGGACTTTTGCAGCCTTCTTACCTGCAAGCCACAGGAAGGTTATAGAAATGGGATGGCTTTTCTAAATTAAAGAGCAACGGAGTTAGCTCCACAAAGAGGAAATATTCTCCCTCCCCCCCCACAATTTGTCATTAAGAGAGAGTAATTCCCACTCCCTTGCAATAACTCCCACTCCCCCACTCCTCTTTCTGAATTCAAAATGAGAGTTCAGAGTAAACAGAATAAAGTGAGTCTTAGAATCACAGCTCCACCTAGTTTGTTCTAGGGTTAATTATCTGGACTCTTAGAAATCTCTCTGGTTTTACAATATCCTTTTAGCAGGGACAGCTTTGCAGGGGTGGGATTCAAATTTTTTAACAACTGGTTCTGTGGTGTGGCTAGGTGGGCGGGGCTAGGTGGGCGTGGCCATGTGACTGGGTGGGCATGGCTTTTTTGCAGCAATCCCCCATGTGTGCTTTTGGGCCTCCTGGACCTCAGGGAAGCCTCCTGGGGTGGCATTTAGCTCCCAGTAAGCTTCCCTGAGGAAACTTCCCTGAAAAGGAAACTTCCCTGAGGCCCAGGAAGGCAAAAAATGGAAGCAGGGGGCCCATGCAGTACCCCTACATGCTCCATTTTGGGGCCTCTTGGGCCTCAGGGAAGCCTTCCGGGGGGCGTTTTGCTCCCAGGAAACTTCCCTGAGGTCCAGGAAGGCAAAAAACAGAGTGTGCGACCCTCCTGGGCCTCAGGGAAGCCGCCTGGGCGAAGCAGTAAGTCAGCGAGGGGGATCCTGGCACAGCTGATTGTTGGAACAGCTGATCGTTGGGAGTGGGAAAAAAAACCTTAAGGGGTAACTGGGCAGGGGAAGAATACAGTCAGCAATGTTGGGCATGCATATGATGTCACGCATGCGCAATAAGGACTGACTGGGAGGGGAGGGGCCAGCCAGGGGCACAATTTGGTGGTTTTCCAAACTGCACAGAATCGTAACAACCGGTTCTATAGAACTGGTCCGAACTGGTAGAATCCCACCCCTGCAGCTTTGCCTCAGCGATGCATGTTTTATACCAAAATAAAATATCCTGAAAGTAAAGAAGAGTTTCAATATGTGACGGTGCCAGGCTAACCTTATCTGGGCCCAAAAAAACCCTAAACCTTGGTTTGGATTTGGGATGGAAGTCCTCCAGAGAATTCCATGTCTATAGTACAGATAGGGAAGGTGATGGATAGGCAGGCACACAGACAGACAGACAGAGTCATTTTGTGACAAGATGGGGAGCAAATAAATTGAATGAATGAGTGAGTGAGTGAAGGAAAGAAAGAAAATAGATGGATAAAGGAATGGATGGATGGATAGATGATAGATAGATAATAGATAGATAGATTAGATAGATGATAGATAGATAAGATATATATAGATGATAGATTAGATAGATAGATGATAGATAAATGATAGATAGATAGATATAGATAGATAGAAAGGAAATATAGATAGATAGATAGATTAGATAGATATAGATGATAAGATAGATGATAGATGATAGATAGATGATAGATTAGATAGATGATAGATAAACAGATATGATAGATAGACAAATAGATAGATGATAAGATAGAAGATAGATAGATAGATGATAGATAGGTGATACATAGATAATAGATAGATGATAGATAGATAGATGATAGATAGATTAGATAGATGATAGATATGATAGATAGATAAATAAATAGATAAGGTAGATAGATGATAGATAGATGATAGATAGATGATAGATAGATAGATGATAGATAAATTAGATAGATAAGATATAGATGATTGCTCAATAGATGATAGATAGATGATACATAGATATAGATAGATGATTAGATATATTGATGATAAGATAGATGATAGATAAGATAGATAGATAGATAGATAGATAGATAGATAGATAGATAGATAGATACACACATACAGGCAGATATAATTCTTGACTTACAACCTTTCATTTTTTGACAGTCAAAATTATAATGGCACTGAAAAAAGTGACTTACAACATCATTTATGCACATGGCAGCATCCCATGATCCCGTGTTTGCCATCTGTGATCTTCCCAGCCAGCTTCCGACTAGCAAAGCTAATGAGGGGAAGATTCACTTAACGACCACATGGCTCACTTAAGAAACTGCAAGGCTTTACTTAACAACCATGGCAAAAAAGGGTCATTAAAATTAGGCGTTGCCTGTTTCACCCACACCTGGTTTAGCAATGAAAATTTGGGTCCCAGTTGTGCTTTTAAGTTGAGGACTACCTGGAGATAGAAAAACAGGCAGAAAGACCGAGAAAACTGTAAGGTTGTGTGTTCATGAAATCCGCAGAGTGTCTTTCAAAGGAGAATCTCCTCTTTTTATCTTGAAAGAAAAGAGATGAGCCTGCAGTCCATATGCTACCTTTTGACCTCAATAATCTCTCTCTCTCTCTCTCTTGTTCTGTGTGCAAATCTGTTTGCGTGTATCAGCGCAAGGCAGAAAACCTGCAATTAAATGCATATTTGTTTCTGTGCAACTGATGAGTTGATTATGTGCCTTCCAGTTGATGCAGATTTTCTCTGCAATGATTTCCTTTTCTCCTACCTTCCCCTAAGCCTTCAACAACTATTTTCTCACAAACACTGGGGTGGGGTGAAGCTGGATCTTGGAGAAGTTGCTTGTGCAGCTGTAGGAATGTGCTGTGTGGTTACCAGGAACACTTGTGGTTTTTTTAAATAAAGTTTTCACTGGGTTTTTAACATTGCTTTTCTGTTGGTTGGGAGTTACGTTGCCTAAAGGATAGCTGGCTATACAGCTAGTGCTCAACTTACGGCGCTCAAATTCCTGTTGCTAAGCGAGGCAGTTGTTAAGTGAGTCTTCCCTCATTTTACGACCGTTCTTGCCACCGTTGGTGAGTCACTGCAGTTGTTAAGTTAGGAACACAGCTGTGAAGTGAATCTGGCTTCCCCCTTTGACTTTGCTTGTCTGTTGCTAAGCAAGACAGTGGTTAAGTGAGTTTTAGCCCATTTTATGACCATTTTTGCCACCTTCGTTAAGTGAATCACTGCAATTGTTAAGTGAGTAACACAATCATTAAGAGAATCTAGCTTCTGCATGTCAATAAGGGGATCGTGTTAACCCCGGGACACTGCAATTGTCTTAAATATGAGTCAGTTTCCAAGCATCTAAATTTTGATTGGGTGTCCATGGAGATGCCACAATGGTTGTAAGTGTGGAAAACGGTCGTAAGTCACTTTTTTCCAGTGCCGTTGTGATTTCGAACCCTCACTAAATAAACAGTATGAGTCGAGAACTCCCTGTATAAAATTTTTAAATAAATAAATCTACCCGTAAGCTGGTCCTTAAGCTCTTTTTTGGTATATAGCTTACCTATAATAACAATAACACTTAGACTTATATACCACTCTAAGCAGCTTACAGAGTCAGCCTATTGCCCCCAACAATCTGGGTCTTCATACTCATGGCTACCTAGCTGAAACATTTTCACCCTGCCTGATTTTTATTTAAAAAAAGGTCTTAGTTGCAATGGCTGCTGTTTGCTAATGGAATATAGTAAGAAATGGAAATAGAAAGGGCATATTCCAATTAGTTGAAATGCTAATGAAAAGAAGGCCTAGGGGTGATATGCAGGGCTGGGCTGCTGGGGGTTCGCAGGGGTTCGGGGGAGCCCCTAGCTAAGAATCTGCACAGTTCGGAGAACCCCCAAATCCCACTCCTGGCTGGCCCCACCCACCCCTCCCTTCCCCTCCCAGGAGTCCCCATGAAGCCCATTGTGGATGCAGGTAAGTGCAGGGCGCACGCAGAGGCTCAGGAAGGGTGAAAATCAGGCCTCCCGGAATTTCGGGAAGGCCAGAAATGGGCCTATTTTTGGCTTCCGGAGAGCCTCAGGAGCCTGGGGAGGCCATTTTCACCCTCCTGGAGGATCGAGGAAAACCTCCGGAGCCCAGGGAGGGCAAAAACGCCCCTCCCACCATGGTGCAGGAGGCCGACTAAGCCACGCCCACCCAGCAACCTGGCAGAGAACCCATTTGCTAAAATT
>CM019151.1:13312226-13370197 GCA_009733165.1 Naja naja | reverse complement strand
ACCTTCCGCCATGATTTAAAACTTGGCTCTTCGAACAGGCTGTGCTGTGCTGACCTCTGGGGAGGGGGGTTAAATTTAGTTACGATTAGTGGGTTTTAGTCCAATTTGGCTTGTAATGTTTAATGTTATTTTTAGGTAATTAATTTATTGTTGGTTTTTAGTTGTTAGCCACCCGAGGCCCTTTGGAGAGGGGGTGGCATACAAGTCAAATAAAATAAATAAATAAATAAATAATAAATAAACTTCCTTCCAACATCTACAGAGGCCTACACCACTGCTTTGGTTTCAAATAGACTAGGCAGGTTCGGGAACAAATGAACACAAATTAGCCAGTGTTGTGAGTTTACTCCAGATAGGTTTGGAGTAGATTCTGAACTGAGGGAGAACCTCCTGTGCAGAGGTGTGTTTCTATTTAATGTGTATAAGTCCTTCCTTTCTTCATTACAGCTGATTGATGAAAGAAAGGAAGGATTTATATAGACTACCGTCAATTTAGGCATTTTATAGAATGCCTAGGAAATCTATAGAAAGTTAAGAATGGGATGTCAGAGTATGAAATGCATAATATTTCACACATTTCCAAGGCATTCTACGCAATGCCAAAAGACAAACTAGCAAAGTATAAGATACTCCTGCTAAAATTCCCTTCTAGCTTTCTTTGTTGCAACAAGTCAATATTGGTCTTTTTCTCTGGTTTTTTTTTCCCAATAAGAAAGTCTTGCACTTTATTTTGGATTCCTTCTTTCATTTTCATGTTTATCTTTTCTATAAACCTTAACTGTAATCCTTTTCATTAAAGGCCTAGAGACTAAAACATTTGAAGAACGGTTGCAGGATTTGGGTTTGGCTAATCTAGAGCAGCGGTTGCCAACCGGTGGGCTGGCCCACTGGTGGGCCATGAGAAAATTTTGGTGGGTCACAGAGAAATCTCACGCCCAGAGTAACCCCCCAAAGCAATTAATCCAGGCTGCGCAGAAACACAAGGCTGCACTGCCCACATGGTCCGCGGCAACCCTCCCCACACACTCACTCTTTACCCACAAACTTGCCTGCTAAATTGCTATTTTTCCTTTTTACCACCATCAACTGTTCTGCTGTGCTGGGAGATTTAGATTAGCTAGGAAGCAGGAAATGGTTGGATTTCTTGCTTTCTAGCTATCTTTAGTTCTTCGGCTCTGCTTTTAAGTACAGCCGAACCTCCCTTAGGACTGAAGGTTCTGTTATTTAGGCAAGCAAATTTTATGTGACAGACTGAGCTAGCCGATGGCAGATAGATAGATCTCTGAATGAATCTGTGAGCAACTCAGTCTGCCTGCCTGCTTTGCCTGATTTTGGGTAAAAGTTGCTTTTTTTAAATAAAAAAATTCAATATTTATATAAATATTTATAATATTTACATACAAGCCATGCCCAGCCAGTCACATGACCACCAAGCCACACCCACAAATTAGGCCACACCCACAGAACTGGTTAGTGGTCCCTGGGATTTAAAATTATGAGTTTGGTGGTCCCTGAGGTCCAAAAGGTTGGTGACCCCTGATCTAGAGAAAAGAAGGACTAGGGGGACATGATAACAGTCTTCCAATATTTGAGAGGCTGCCACAAAGAAGGAGGAGGTCAACTTATTTTCCAAAGCACCTGAAGGCAGGACAAGAAGCAATGGATGGAAACTAATCAAGGAGAGAAGCAACCTGGAATTAAGGAGAAACTTCCTCACAGTGAGGACAATTAACCAGCCTTCAGAAGTTGTGAGTGCTCCATCACTGGAGGTTTTTAACAAGAAACTGAACGGTCACTTGTCTATAAGATATAAGGTATAAGGTCTCCTGCTTGAGCAGGGGGTTGGACTAGAAGCCCTCCAAAGTCCCTTCCAGCTCAATTCTGATTCTGATTCATGACTCTCTTTTCATACTTGGCCTAAATAGTTCTTGTCATTCTGCACCCTAAGTGTTATATACAATGCTTAGGGAAAGTATATAGTATATTAAACGTAGACATTTCATACTTCACTTAAAATGTCACTCATTCTATAGATTTCCTAAGCATTCTTTTTAAGCATTGAGCCTCTCTGGCGCAGTGGTTAGAGTGCAGTACTGCAAGCGACTTCTGCAGCCAGCTGCCTACAATCCGGCAGTTCAAATCCCACCAGGCTCAAGGTTGACTCAGCCTTCCATCCTTCCGAGGTGGGTAAAATGAGGACCCAGATTGTTGGGGGCAATTTACTGACTCTGTAAACCGCTTAGAAAGGGGCTGTAAAGCACTATGAAGCAGTATACAAGTCTAAGTGCTATTGCTATTCTATACAGTACCAGCTTTTCACACGTTGCTGGTGACATATACATTAAACAGAATAGAATAGAGAATAGAATAGAACAGAACAGAATAGAATATTGTGTATTACTTATTATTCAGGATGTAAACAAAAAAAAAGTTAACGAATATACACCATTTATTAGTTATTATTGATTATTATGTTCTATCAAATTTGATATCCAATGTAAAAAGTAAGTAAAGTGCTTAATGCGCTACCTATATATTATTTCTGTACATTCTTAAGTCTGTACGTTTTTAAATTTTTGTAAGTAAAATTATTTTTTAAATCTTAAAAAAAAAACAGAATTTATGACAGTGGCTGCTGGTTCTGAAAAAGAATCAAAAAAAGATTGTCTCAAGAAAATCGAAAGCCACTCCTACTTTGAAATAGACTTTAGTTCATCATAGACATATCAAGATCAGGAAGAGGCAAATCTGAAAGGCATATTGAATATGAGCAAGGAGGAACCCATGGTGAGGTCATAAAAAGAAGAGTTAGTCAGGTCTTTTCTATTTACCAGCATGAAAAAAAAGACAGAAGGTTCCTGTCAAAACAGCAGTCAATCAATCAATCAATCAATCAATCAATCAATCAATGAGATTCTAGAGTCAAAACCCAGGAGTGTCTCTTCCTCTTCAACTGCTGCATGAATTCTCTCTAAAGAAGAAAATCTGAACCACTATAAAATAATTTAATTTCCTAAAGTAAGTGTTTTCACACAGACCTGCCATGTGGTAAAATGACAAATTTTTGCAGTCTACAAGGAAGCAGTCAGGATGTCTCACTGTGTGGTTGTTGTTGTTGTTTTTTAAACAGCTTCAGACACCTAATCAAAAATATCTGGAAGACATCCCCCCTCACAAAAAAATAATTCGTGTGATAAAGGAACAAAGTTTCTTTTTTTCTTTTTTGTTTTTGTTCAAGGATCATCTGTCAGCATTCAACTCCATGTTCTCCCTATTTCCAAAAAAATTCATTTAGCAGTACTTAAAAAGCTTTCATTCATAAAACATACAAGTGTGTTGGATAGCTGTTCTTAAGATGTTCTAGCAGTTTTTCAGTTTTACCGCACCTTTCTGCCTCAGAGAAAATAGGCTTGGCGGGAGGTAGTTAAACATTTTCTCCCTAACATGATAACACAGCAGGTAACTAGGTTCATACTAATAATTAATGTGAGTTTCACAGGAGGATCTCAAGGGCATATCTACTACAAGGGCACATTAAGGTGATAAGAGAATACAGGTATCTACAACCTGGCTCTGTCCAGATGTTTCAAGAATTCAATTCCAAGAATTTCTAACCAGCATGACAGAGTGGCTATCACCAATCTTTGGGTTGGCCCTTTTCATATACAATCAGGGCTGAACAGAGCTTATCCTAAAAAGCATAGTAAAAATGAGAGAAAAAGCAGCACATGCCTCAGATAGAAAGTCCCTATGGAGAATGGTAGGGACAGCAGAGAAGATCATAGGAAGCTCACTTCCTGTTATTCAGGATAATGTTTATAAGTGCTATGTGCTTAGAGCTCAACACACCCACTTCACAGTCTGTTTCTAGCAGGACTACCATGTTCTGTAACAGCTTTGTTCCCTATGCCCTCCATCTGGTAAACTCGCAAGATTTGTTTTCCTTGCCATGTGCATTTATACATCTGAACTAGACTGTGTTGTTTCTCTGTGTCACATAACATAGGCGGGTATATACACAATTTTTTAAATTTATTTTTTCATCTTCATGTTGGGTATATTGGAGGCAGTGACCCTTTGAGAACTGTATGCAACAAAATTTCATTTTAACGTATGCCAATTAGTGTACATTCAAAGTGACAATAAAGTCATTCTAAGTCATGTGGTAAGTGCTACGTGCAGCATGAAAATACAGAAGGGTTTAACATGAAAATACAGAAGGGTTTCCCATTAAAGGGCAGCACAGTGGCTCAGTGGTTAAGACACTGGGCTTGTCAGCTGGAAAGCCAGCAACCCAGGTTCAAGACGCGAGCTCCAGGTGACAGGGTGAGCTCCCTTCCTCACCTGAGCTCCTGCCAATCTAGCAGTTCGAAAGCACACTAATCATCATCATCTTTTAACGACCCCACAATCCCTCACGGGGTGGAGTCTGGGCAACTGAATGGAGCTAGCAGAGTGTTTACTGGCCGGATGCCCTTCCTGTTGCCAATGAGGAGTTCTTTTCAGCAGATACATATTCTCACTGTGCTCAGAGAGAGAAATATCTGCCTCTACCTAGGATTGAACTCACAGCCTCCTGATTGTGAGGTGAGAGCTCCACTTCTAGGTCACCGCACCACTTTCGAAAGCATACAAACCCAAGTAGATAAATAGGTACCACTTCATTGGGAAGGTAATAGCGTTCCGTGACATCATGCTGGCCACATGACTGTGGAAATGTCTTCGGACAGCACTGGCTCTATGGCCTTGAAATGGGGATGAGTACTGCAATAACTAGCGAGTAAAACCCATGGGGTCTCCTCTTTTTTAACCATTAAATGTGCTAATACTAGAACTACAAGCACAGACAAAAATATCAAAGCAGCAACCAACAACTAAATAGTACAAAGATGAAGCAGTCATTAAAATAAGAAATATTGCTCAGTACGGTCAGGAGGAGGAATCAGTGTCCTTAGGAGAAAATATTAGAAAAATAAAATTGTTATATGATAAATTAGAATGGATTATATTGGAATGTAGTATTTATAATGAGAGTATTTTATTATGATTAAAAGTAGGGAAATGAAAACTTATTAAAATTATATAGGTAAATCTTGGTTAAGTGGAAATGAAGAAAAAATATGAAATGGTTAAATGAATATCTCTGGAATAAATATAAGATTTATTGTAGATTGGGGGATATACCATGTGGAGCCTAAATATATTAGTTTTATTTTATTCTTATTCTTTTTTGATTGTTTACTATATATTGGTCTTGAGAAAGTTAACGATGATAATAATGTATAATGTAAAATAAAATAGGTGGTAAGCTGAAAACGGAAATAATAGGGGATAAAGAATTGAAAATATATGTGAGGATGAAATGATCTTGAGATTGAACTAATGAATTGAAATATGAAATGGAAGCTTATTTAAAGATTAGTGGAATGGATAATGACTTGATGTGATGTTAAACAAGAAAGTTGAAAATTTAATTATGACTATGCATAAATGTTGTAATCTAGAACCATGTTGCTCACATGAAGAGATGTGTAAAAAAATAAAAATAAAAAACTTTTTATTAAAAAGAAAGAAAAATAAAATTGTTCTACAGATGGTCAGATATTTTGGGTCCTTGTCTATTTGGCATAAATTAAATTATTTGCTTCTGTATCATTTGATGATTACTTCGTAAATCACAGAAATATTCACTGAATTATGTCTTTCCTACTCACAAATAGGTCTTTACATATTTTATTACGTATTTATAAAATACAGTTTGGTGTGGGCATTAAAAATCTCATTTTAAATGGACAATTCTAATTCAATAAAAATGAAAAGACATTTAACTGAAGATCTTTGTTTGGCTTCTGCAAGGATTTTATTTTATTTCCTCATTCCATCTGAGTTAAAGTGTAGAAGTCCATGTTCCTTTTTCTATATTTTTATCAAATGACACAACAATTGTTAATACTTACTTAGTAATAAATGTGCATTTCAGTTGAATGACACGTTGCAAACTTTCATACCAATGGTGGGATTCAACAATTTTTACTACCGGTTCTGTGGGCGTGGTGTGGCTTGGCAGGTGTGGCTTGGTGGGTGTGGCTTGGTGGGCGTGGCAGGGGAAAGTTACTGCAAAATCCCCATTCCCTCTCCACCCCACTAACCTGCTTTCCAGCTCCGTTCTCCTGTGCAGGGCAACCAAAGAAGACCCAGCCAATCAGCTGGGACTCCGGAGGCAGAGAACAGATGGGGGCGGGGCCAGTCAGAGGTAGTATTTGCCAGTTCTTCGAACTACTCAAAATGTCTGTTACCGGTTCTCCAGAACTGGTCAGAACCTGCTGAATACCACCTCTGTTTATACCAAACCAGATAAAGGGGCATACCCTGAAAATGAACTCTAGCACAGATAGTCCTCATTTAGCGATTATTTGAGGTTACAAAGGGGATAAAAATTAACTTTATGGCCGAGCCTCATATTTATGACCTTCCCAGATGTGTAAAGTAAAATAAGGCTTTCTTGCCACAGCTGTTAAGTGCATCACTGCAGTTTGTTAAGTTAGTAACATGGCAGTGAAGTGAACCTGGCTTCCCCATGGACTTTGCTTGTCAGAAGGTCACAAAAGGGGATCGCATTAACTCCAGGACACTGCAAATGTCATAAATATGAGAAAGTTGCCAATAATCTGAATTTGGATCATGGGGATGTTGCAATGGTCATAAGAGTGAAAATGGTCGTGTCACATTTTTTCAGGGCCACTGTAATTTTGAATGGTCACTAAACAAATGTTTGTAAATCTAGGACTACCTGTGCATGGGCAAGATCTAGATATAGTGGGAGATCATCTAAGAAAGCAAGGCACACACATACTCAATCAAAACCAAAAATGGGATGATACTTTGAAAAGATAAATTTAGAGAGTTTTCACAACATAGAATGGAATGGAATGGAATAGAGTAGAGTAGAGTAGAGTAGAGTAGAGTAGAGTAGAATAGAATAGAATAGAATAGAATAGAATAGAATAGAATAGAATAGAATTCTTTATTGGCTAAGTGTGATTGGACACATAAGGAATTTGTCTTCGGTGCATATGCTCTCAGTGTACATAAAGGAAAAATAAAATAACATTAATCAAGAATCATAAGATACAACACTTAGTGATAGTGATAGTGATAGTAGAATAGAATAGAATAGAATAGAATAGAATAGAATAGAATAGAATTCTTTATTCTTTATTGGCCAAGTGTGATTGGACACACAAGGAATTTGTCTTCGGTGCATATGCTCTCAGTGTACATAAAGGAAAAATAAAATAACTTTAATCAAGAATCATAAGATACAACACTTAGTGATAATGATAGTGATAGTGATAGTGATAGAATAGAATAGAATAGAATAGAATTCTATTCATTCTATTCTTCATGAATCATAAGGTACAACAGAACTAAGGAGAAAATTCCTGACAGACTAATTAATCAGTGGAACAACTTGCCTCCAGAAGTTGTGAATGCTCCAACACTGGAAGTTTTTAAGAAAAGATTGGATAACCATTTGCCTGAAATGGGATAGGGTTTAATGCCTAAGCAGGGGGTTAGACTAGAAGACCTCCAAGGTTCCTGTTATTCTATTCTAACACTTTGTGATTTTATTTTTAATTAAAAAATACTTTAATTTATTCTGTCTCCCCAGCCCATCGCTCCTGCCACCTGGCAAGAAAATGGCCAACCATCTCAGAAGTGATTCACTATACACTTGAGAATCAGAGGTCCCAAGTCTCACTCTCTGTGCAAACTCCATAATATGGATTCTTGGGCTGTGTCCATATATTGCAGGTATGATTAGTCTCTGCTCCAAGTTCCTTAAGCAATTATGTGTGAACGAAAGTAACTCAATGAACTTTCTCAAAAGCTGTTTTTCTCTCTGCTCTGAAAAATCCCCTTCAGAAATGCATGCAGTTGGCCAAGGGTAATTTTGCCGACAATGGAACGCAATTAAAGTGCTATTGAAAGAAAACAGATTCCCCAGAATTGCTAGAGAAAAGAACAGTTTGTTTTTTTCTGAAATCAGGGACACAGCTTTGCTATTTTACCGCTTGGAAATATATAAAAACATGGAAGCGTTGGAAGAAATATCCATTCTGGTTCAGTTCCAAGCCAGGAAGAAGATACTGGAAACATGGAGGCCGATTGGAAAGATGGTTTAATGATAAAGCAGAACCACCAAGCACATGGTTGTCTGGTGCAGCTGACCACATGAAGTTGAGACTGAGGGGTTTTTATACCGTCTCTTGGGCTTTGCACTTGAGCTTCCTGTTCCTGTGCAAGAACATGTATTCTATTGGCTGTGGTCAGATTCCTATGTTTGTCTGAGCTCCCAGGTTTGGTTGAAGTTTGCTGGATGTTGCAATGTCCTTAAGAGATTGCGCAATGCAGTGAGCTCTGTGTCTTCTGCTAAATCTATTATGTCCATGTCTTAATCCCATCACCCTGGCGCTGAAGGTCGTTTGTCTTGTAGATAGGTTGGCCCAGTCCTGCTGGGGCTATTAAGAAAGGTGGGGGCTGTGTCAGAGTCTATTCCTGAACTGGAATAGAGCATGGTAACAAGGTCAGCCAATGAATAGACATAACAACTAAGTCAGCCAATGAGGACTGTTTGGAAACTGAAACTAGAAGTAGCTTAGGTGTGGCTCTATATTAAGCTCTGCAGCTATGTTAAGCTCTGAGTCTGTCTATTGAAAATGAAACTGCTTCTCTCCTCTGCTGTGTGTCTTGCTTGCCTGCTGAACTAAAGTGAAACTGATGTCTGTTTCTGAGCTCCTGAGTTGCTGTTCTGCTCTGAACCTGTAACATGTCTGCTTCTGTTTGAGTTTGCTCCATGTTGGAGAAATCTATAACTGGTATTGTAAAATTTACTTTATATATTTATGAAGAAGTTAGATGAAGCCTCAGCCATCTGTGTTTACTTTTCTGGTGCTGAATTTACATTGTGATACTCTGCGCAGGCTGCTTCCCAAGAGCATATTTCTCCTTTAGGGAAATATAATATTCTGCCTTTTTAAAATATTTCCCAAAATATTTCATTCTTCTAGGAGAGGGGTGGGTACTAACTTTGTACAGAAGCCCTGTCACCTGGCACAAAATGTCCTCGGCAGATAACCTTTGAAGGGGTGCCAATTTAAAGGTAAATGATGCAGAAATATTTAGGAGTCAATTATTCACCTACAGAGGAAACTATTTTTTTAAAAAAAGTCCAACCCAAACATGGACAATTTCACAGGTGATGCCCTAAAGGGCTTGAAGCAACCATTTCCCGAGAAATGGGAAACTTAAAATACATTATAACTTAAAATAAATTCTTAATGATTGGCTTTTTTTTAATAATGTTTAGCCTAATCTGCCACCTGTGGTTCAGCTTACATCAAGCAAACACAGCATCCAGGCTCCAGGAGTGAAAGGAAACTGACCTCTTGTATCTTAAAAACAGATGGCCTTAGTTCTTTTCTGGAAAAATGTCAGAAAGGTTTTTTGGCCTGGCTTTGCAGAAGGGATGAAAGCTGGCTGCAGAATGATCTACTTTACTATATTTTGCCTGCCTGAAACCCAGGAGTGGTGATTTCGAGGAAAGAAGATCGCTTGATTTAATGCGTCAACATTTATTCTGTGGAATATTATAATGATTCTTGTCCTTAATATGGCCCCAGGCAGTGACATTGTGAGCCTGTGGATCAGTACCTACATAAATGAAGCAGTGAAAAATATTGGCCTGGCATGTGGGACTGCAAATATACAAATCTAGGATGGACTTGATCTCCGTGTGCATTTTGTATCTGGTACAAGCTGTCAGATGGTAGATGTGATCACTTTTAAAAGTGCCCCTGGGTTTGAAGAACATGGGAATGTATCTTTCAGAAGAAAATCTGGCTATAATCAAAGCTGATTAAACTGGATACCTAGTTAGTGCCTGCCTGCCTGTCTGTCAGTCCATTGGGCGGTCCATTCATCCACCCTTCCTTCCTTCCTTCCTTCCTTCCTTCCTTCCTTCCTTCCTTCCTTCCTTCCTTCCTTCTTCCTTCCATCCCTCCCTCCCTCCTCCCTCCTTCTTGCCTTCCATCCCTCCATCTATCATCTATCTATGGTATATCTGTCTGTCTGTCTGTCTGTCTGTCTGTCTGTCTGTCTGTCATCACAATTAAAGTGCAGCTTGATGAATTCAAAAAATTTTGAGTTCTGCAATTTGTACTTTGTATGCAGGACTGCTGAACTAGTATAAGACACAAGAGATACCAGTGAAACATCTGGAGGTAGGATTGAGGTCTACCAAATTTTATGCGGCGTGGTTTAAATGGACAAAGTGAAGTTGCTGAAGTATTAGAACCACTGACTGAATCTTTGAAGAATGAAGAATCAGGGCAGAAAGAAGGAAACACGTTTTTAAATAATGCAGAATTAACATTTGGCATTTGTCCCCATGAATTATGCAGGCTACCAGCTTGTCCAGAAAAAGGGTTGGACTAATGGATGGAAATCTTGGGGAGCTATGGCTACTAGCCTTGATGGTAGTCTGATTATCTCTGAAGATCATATTTTAGGAGACTTGTGGGCTTTCTTGTGATGTGGTTTGGTCACTGTGACAATAGACATTGCTGCTCTGAATAAACCAGGTATCTTATTTAATCTAATCTAATCTAATCTAATCTACAGCACACTGCTTATGTTCTCAGTCATGTTTTGTCTCAAAACATGTAAAATAGTTTCAAAGCACATAGAATATATATTGAAACCTAAAAGAGATACTCCAGCAATTAATGTTCTACTAGGTTGCCCCAATTATTCAGTTTTCTTTTGTTTATTCTTATAGAATCCAGAATCACTGAAGGGCCTTTAAAAGCAACTCCCTGCTCCAGATTCAAGCTTCTTGACAAATGGCTGTCTACAACACATCCAATGAATGGAGCCCACAACTCTTTGGATTATTACGCAGCATTTATTTATTAGCAGCTTTTATTTATTTATTAGATTTTATCTAATCTAATATTATTATAGTCTAATAATCTAATATTATTAGATTACATTTTATTGGATTTTATCCCACCTTTATTACTTAGTAAGTAACTAAAGGCTGCGAACACACCTAGTACTACTTCCTCCTCTTATTTTCTGTACAACAACCCTGTGAGGTGAGTTGGGCTCAGAGATAGAGAGTAATTGGCCCAAAGTCAACCAGTTAGCTTTCATTGCTAAGGCAGGACTAGAACTCACAATCTCCTGGTGATGGGTCCAAAGTCACCCATTCGTCTTTCATGCCTAAGGCAGGACTAGAACTCACAGTCTCCTGGTGATTGGTCCAAAGTCATCCACTCATCTTTCACACCTAAGGCGAAACTAGAACTCATAGTCCCCTGGTGATTGGCTCATAGTCACCCACTCATCTTTCATGCCTAAGGCGGGACTAGAACTCTTAGTCTCCTGGTGATTGGCTCACAGTCACCCACTCATCTTTCATGCCTAAGGCGAAACTAGAACTCACAGTCTCCTAGTTTCTAGGACAACACTTTCTTTTTTTTACAACAAATAAAACTTTCTTTCAGTTATACAGTGTGTTGGTTGGTGCATATATCTTGTGCATAATATCAATCGTTATTTATTTATATTCATATTATTTTAATCAACTTTCCATTCAATATTCATCATGATATCTTTGATTGCAAATTCACATTATCCTTTTCGAGCAGATCTCTAATTCAATTCATTATAATTCCTGCTATAATAATCAATTATAACCTACAATTAGCATTATATTATGTTTACTATTATATTATATTTATATTATAATATATTTCATTTCCCTATTTTTCTATCTAACCATTGATAAAATAAATCCCATATTTTATAATATTCTTTTTCTTCTTGCTTTCTAATTGCCAATGTCAATCTACTCATCTCTGCACATTGCATTATTTTCTTTATCACCTCTTCTTCTTTCAGATTTTTTTCCAGTTTTGGGCAAATACAATTCTAGCTGCTGTTAAAACATTAATAATCAGATATGTCAATTCTCTACTGTATCCTTCAGGTAAGATACTCAATAAAAATATCTCTGGTTTCAAGTCTATATGCTGTTTTGTCATTTTTTTCCATCCATGTATGAATTTTAGTCCAGTATCTTTTGGCTTCCACACATGTGGAACTATGACACCTTCGGTCCAATCTAAGTATAGTATATAAAATCATACATTGCAATGTCCTACCTGTCAATTAATACTTCAGCTTCAACCATAACAATACAAGAGCACACAATAGATACAAACTCAAGGTAAACCGCACCAAACTTGATTGCAGGAAATACGACTTCAGCAACAGACTGGTCAATGTCTGGAATACTCTACCTGACTCTGTGGTTTCATCCCCAAACCCCAAAAACTTTAACCTTAGACTGTCTACTATTGACCTTACCCCTTTCCTAAGAGGTCTGTAGGGGGCGTGCAAAAGTGCACCAATGTGCCTACCGTCCCTGTCCTATTGTTTCTTTTTATTTTTCTTTATGTATCCATTTCATGTATTCATAACTAGGTTTATACTTATACCTGTTATCTTATAATCACTTGACAAAACAAACAAACAAACAAATAAATAAATGTAGGGCAGCACTTGCACCGCTACACCAAACCAACACTTTCTTTCAGTTCAGCAACATATCAGGAAGGCATTCATAAGTATATAGATGATGATAGATCACCTGGTAATCACACTGTTGTGGATTAGTGTGGGGAAAAAAACTGGGAAATAATAGCACCATTTCCATCTGATGCCAAGAAAACTGCCTGGATACAACCACCAAGAGGTGAATGTGGCTCAAGGATACCTTTCCCTACCACTTCATATCTAAGAAACTTATTTTTTCTGTTCTTGGAACTATGGAAAATATTTTTAGGGGGTCTAGGGCTTAGTTTGCAGTTCCCTGGCAGCTGTTAAATATGTTTTGCCAAGAGGAATGAACTTAGCACACCTGAAAGAAAACACCCAAAGGTGTGTCAACCAAATAAACAAAGCCTCGGTGGCCCATTTGCACCAAAGTCTTTAATATAATTCTTGAAAACACAAGACAACAGGCAGAAATTTTACAGGACTGTGTGAACAAGCAATAATGCTGGTGACCTTCTACCGCTGCACCATAGAGAGTATTTTAACTTACTGCACCTGCATATGGTTTGCCAATTGCACAGTGGCAGATAGGACAGCACTCCAGAGGGTTAACATCATTGCTCAGAAGATCATGGGTTGCCTTCTCCCCTCTTTGGAAGAGCTTTATAGTTCCCGCTGCCTTAAGAAAGTTCAAGACATTCTCAAAGATCCATCTCATCCTGGGCACCCTTTTTTTTGAACTATTACCATCTGGCAGCCGGTACAGGACAATAAAAAGAAGGCTGAAAAACAGCTTCTATCCCAGGGCAGTAACTCTATTGAATTCTACTGTGTAGTGCAATATTAATGCAATATTTTAATTCAATTGCCTAGAATGTGAAGGATGTGTGTTTGTGTTTTATTTTTATAGTTTTTCTTACATATGAGGTACACTGAAAATGGCATTTGATTTCGTTGTACGAGATGCAATGACAATAAAGTACAGCTAAAAAACACACACCCCTCCAAAGAATAAAATGAAATTCCCTTTTGCATCCCGGGATTCCAACTTTTGCAAAAGAGACAGTGGCTGGCTGAGGAACAGATGTCCCAGCTTTGAAGTCTTCAAAAGAAAGGCTACTGGCCTTGTACAGAAGAACTGTTCCACTGTTTGTCCAACATGTGCGTTCCAGTCCACTATTATTCACTGTGTCCCACAGCTGCTCGCCTGACTGGAGGAAGCTTGGCAGACGGCGGATTTGCTTATCTGTGTAAACAGGGTGTTGGCTGCAGTTACAAGTAGTAATTCACAGTGAGAACAGGCTCCTGAGTGCGTCCGTCTGTCCGTGCGTGTGTGTTCTTGTATTCACACAGCTGGCATTACCCAAACTGAAACACCTTCTTTGCTCCACATGTGCCACAAAAGCAGTGTGTTGCCCAAGGCACATCTTTTCTAGACTGATTTTTTGGAAATTCCAGTTATCAACAGGTAGGATCATTAGGGGCGATGCACAGGTAACCCTCACTATACAACCATTTGTTTAGTGATCATCCAAGTTATGACAACACTGGAAAAAAAATGACTTATGGCTAGTCATTGCCCTTATAACCAATACAGCATCCCCATAATCAGGTGATCAAAATTCAAGTGCTGGACAACTGTTGTGTACATTATTCTTCTCATCCTGCCTATTACCTACCTCTTCCCACTTATGACTATAATCGTGTTGCTTGTATCTTTATGATTTATATTGTTTTATTTGTTTCCTAGTATGTTTTGATTGCTTATTAGTAACCTATGACTATCACTAAGTGTTGTATCTTATGATTCTTGATGAATATATTTTATTTTTTCTTATGTACACTGCAAGCATATGCACCAAAGACAAATTTCTTGTGTGTCCAATCATATTTGGCCAATGAAGAATTCTATTCTGTTCTGTTCTGTTCTGTTCTGTTCTGTTCTACTCTACTCTACTCTACTCTACTCTACTCTACTCTACTCTACTCCTATTCCTATTCCTATTCCTATTCTATTCTATTCTATTCTATTCTATTCTATTCTATTCTATTCTTACAACAGTTGTAGTGTCTCAGGACTATGGGATCACCATTTCCAAGCTGGCTTCCGACAAGCAAAGTTAATGGGGGAAGCTGGAGTTAACAAAATAATGGAGTTGGATGGGACTCTGGAGGTCTTCTTGTCCAATCCCTTGCTCAAGCAGGAAACCTTACACCATCTAGAAAGAGTGCAGAGAAGAGCAACAAACATGATTAGGGGACTGGGGGCTAAAACATGAAGAACGGTTTCTGGAACTGGGTATGTCTAGTTTGATGAAAAGAAGGACCAGGGGGTGACATGATAGCAGTCTTCCAATATCTCAGGGGCTGCCCAAAGAAGAGGGAGCCAAGCTATTCTCCAAAGCAACTCAAGGCAGGACAAGAAGCCATGGGTGGAAACTAATCAAGGAGAGGGGCAACTTTGAACTAAGGAGAAATTTCCTGACAGTTACAACGATTAACTTGTGGAGCAGCTTGCCTTTAGAAGTTGCAAATGCTCCAATACTGGAAGTTTTGAAGAAGAGATTGGATAACCAATTGTCTGAAATGGTGCAGGGTTTCCTGCCTAGGCAGAGTGTTGGACTAGAAGACCTCCAAGGTCCCTTCCAACTCTGTTACTCTATTCTTATTCTATTCTATGCTCAATTCTTAATTGTTCTCACTGTCAGGAAATTTCTCCTTGTGGGTTTGCTTAATGACTTCATGATTCACTTTACCACCAGGGTGCAAAGCGAAAGCTCAAAAAAAAAATCACATGCACCTCATTTAAATCACCACTTTACTTAGCAACAGGAATTCTGGTCCAAATTGGGATCGTAGGTCAAGGACTTCCTATATGTCTAACACCTTGCATTACATACCCAAAGGAGGGACCTCCAGGGCAGGTATACAACTGAATCTATAAGCGCCGAACAGGAGATGATGTGATAGGAAGTGCTATCTGGGTGGTCATTGATGATTCTGAAGCTGGAAGAATTGATTGGGCTCTGTTAGCCTCATGAGGTAGACCAGACAGGAAACGAAACCAGATGGACTAACTCTATTTTTCGGTAAAGCTACATTAATAGAATCTAAGGCTAAAACATAGGAAGAACGGTTGCAGGAACTGGGCATGGCTAGTCTAAGTGAAGAGAAGGACCAGGGGGGAGCTCCTATGTTCATTTTCACATACCAATACAGGCTGCCCACAAAAAGGAGATGTACAATGACAGTTAGTGACTCACAAAAAATGTGGGTTGGAGGCAGGAGTTGCTGTTTTTAACATATGGCCCCAGGATGTGTCTCCTTTCACTGTAAATCCAAGTTGTAATCACAACTATTATCTATCTCCTGATCTTCTTGTGACTATAACTTTGTTGCTTCTTATCTTAAGATTCATATTGTCTACTTAGTATCCTAGTATGATTTATGTTGATTGCTTATTTAGCATCCTATGACTATCACTAAGTGGTGTATCTTATGATTTGTGATGAATGTATTTTTATGATGACTATGATCATGTTTGATCATTTATTGCTTTTATGTACATTGAGAGTTTATGCACTGGAGACAAATTCCTTTTGTGTCCAATCCCACTTGGGCAATAAAGAATTCTATTCTATTCTATTCTATTCTATTCTATTCTATTCCATTCCATTCCATATATTCTGTTCTGTTCTGTTCTGTTCTGTTCTGTTCTACTCTACTCTACTCTACTCTACTCTACTCTACTCTACTCCACTCCACTCCTATCCTATTCTCTGTATTCATCAGCCTCAATGAATGAAATTCTGTTGATCCACATGTGGATCCTTCATCCCTTCAAACACAACTGGAACCCACTGAAAAAGACAATGAGGGCCCTGGATGGAAAGCTGAAGGATTTTGGAAGTGCAGGTGTTGTTATTGTCATCTCTTCCCATTGAAGGTCATGGTCCATGAGGAGAGGAGGAGGAAACTGGAAAAGAATCAAAGCTATCCTAGTCATTGCCAAGGAAGACTCGACTGATGAGATGAAAGAGAACAGAAAATTTGGACGGACATATCCAAGACTTTCTTAGCATTCATAAAAGCATGTTATTTATACAAAATATTTATGTAGAATTGTTTGAGACAGCAGCCTATTTTATAAGGTCAGATTTAAAAAAAACAATAAACTATTAAAATATAAACAAGAAGAACACCAGAAAGAGGGTTTTTCCCCATAACTCGGATAATGTTATTTTGGACATGAACTAAGGGGTTCAAATTACAAAGATTTTGGCTAGGCATTAGGAAGAAATTCTCAAGCTTAAAACAATGCAGAAGACTGCATTGGAAGATGGTGGACAATTTTATTGCAGATTTCCTCCCCACAGTGACCAGATATCCATGGGTTAGGCACACACTGGAAGTTGGCAGACTGGGGCAACGATGACCTTTGAAATCATTTCCAACTATCTGCTTGCCCATTTCAAGGGATAAAAAGGCACAAGAAAATCTGCTTTGGATTTTCCCCCCAAATGTGTGAATTAACCCATAAAAAACAATGGATGGAAACGAATCAAGGAGAGAACCAATCTAGAAATAAGAAAAAAAATGTCCTAGAATCACAGAATAACAGAGTTGGAAGGGACCTTGGAGGTCATCTAGTCCAACCCCCTGCTCAAACAGAAGAGTCTATTCCAAATATTAGCCTCTACATAGGACCAAACTCACAGCCTCCTGATAGTGAGGCAATCAGGCTACACAATTAATCAGTGTAATGGTGTATTTGGAACAGTGTAGGAAGGCCCCTCCCTCCCCCGAGAATGAAATATTTTGGGGAATGTTAAAAGAGGCAGAATATTATATTTCCCCAAAGGAGAAATGGAGAAACGTGTTCTTAAAGGCAGAAAGCAGCCCCAGTCTTCCTGCATAGCAAAACAGCCTGCAGCAGATAGCCTGAAGTCTTTAGACATGGATATTATGGGCCCATTAAGAAAGACTTGGCCAATCTATTCACAAACAAAACACCTTCAGCTCCAGCTGATGGGATTAAGAATTTACATCTCCCCTCCCCAAAGAACAGGATATGACCTCGAGGCCATAATAGGATTAACCCACCACCATTAGGATAGCAAAAGGCACAGGGGTCATTACATTGCACAATCCCCTGCAGCATCTCAGAACCCTATAAAAATCCATCCATACCTAAACCAAGGGGTCAGCCACCCCAGAAACATGCTTCTGTCAATGAAGTTTCTGGAATCCAAAAAAACCTTATTTCTTGCAGCCAGTCAGCCTCCATTTTATTTCCAGCACCTTTCACCCGGCTTGGAATGGACCGGATTTTTCTTCCAACAATGGCTTGCCTCCAGAAGTTGTGGGTGCTCCTTCACTGAAGGTTTTCAAGAATAGATTGGACAACCATTTCTCTGAAGTAGTATGGGATATTCTGCTCAAGCAGGGGGTTGGACTAGAAGACCTTCAAGGTCCCTTCCAACTCTGTTATTCTGTTTTATTCTGCCACTTGAAAAGTCTTGGATATGAAGCCATATGGATGTTTTAAGTGTCAACCCTGAAGCCATTTTGGAGCATCTTCAGGGCTGCCACAGCAAGGCCGGTCGGAGCTGTGGGAATGGGAGGGGGGAATAGAGATAGCTGGGGATTTGTAGCCAAAAGAAAATTCTTTCTCCTGGGAACCAAGGACATTCCCACCAGGTGGTGGGGAGGCATGGACTGAAACCAGCTGGAGTTGGGGCTGTGACAGGATTGGACCATGTGATGGACCTGTGGACTGAGGGAAAGAACTTTGACATTTAATTTGGGTGGGGAAAACTGTGGGACCCTCAGAGTCAGGTTTTTACCAGATGTGCCAATACGACATGCCTAATAAATCTGAAGATGAAACTCAAATACTTTGGCCACATCATGA
This sequence comes from Naja naja, assembly GCA_009733165.1. Taxonomy (NCBI): domain Eukaryota; kingdom Metazoa; phylum Chordata; class Lepidosauria; order Squamata; family Elapidae; genus Naja; species Naja naja. Next base: position 13,351,659 of record CM019151.1, on the reverse strand, counting down.
GAAGGAAGGACTCTGAAGAAGAGCCTAATGCTGGGAAAGATTGAGGGCAATAGAAGAAGAAGGAACAGCAGAGAATGAGGTGGCTGGATGGAGTCACTGAAGCAGTTGGCCTGAGCTTAAAAGGACTCCGGAGGATTGTAGAGGACAGGAAGGCCTGGAGGAACATTGTCCATGGGGTCACGATGGGTTGGACACTACTTTGCAACTAACAACATCCATCCATCCATCCATCCATCCATCTATCTGTCAAAGAATGGAGGCCTTTGAACTCTGGTGCTGGAGAAGACTCCTGCGAGTCCCTTGGACTGCAAGGTGATCCAACTGGTCAGTCCTAGAGGGGATCAATCCTGACTGCTCTTTAGAAGGCCAGATCCTGAAGATGAAACTCAAAGACTTTGGCCACATCATGAGAAGGAAGGACTCGCTGGAGAAGAACCAAATGCTGGGAAAGATTGAGGGCAAAAGAAGAAGAAGGGGACGACAGACAATGAGGTAGCTGGATGGAGTCACTAAAGCAGTTGGCCTGAGCTTAAATGGACTCTGGAGGATTGTAGAGGACAGGAAGGCCTGGAGGAACATTGTCCATGGGGTTGCGATGGGTCAGACACGACTTGGCAACTAACAACAACAACAACAAATAAATCTGTATTTTGAGGAACATCTAGGCCTCAGAGGTTTCATTGTGTTGGGCCTGTTACTTGGGACCCTGACACTAAGTCCAGTAGCTTCTGGATTCCTATTTGGCATCAATAAAGATTGCAGTGATGAAGTTGCATCTCTGATTTGAAGAGACATAGAAGAACTCAAGTCTAACGTTACCATCATCCAGAGGTGGTATTCAGCAGGTTCTGACCAGTTCTGCAGAACCGGTAGCAGAAATTTTGAGTAGTTTGGAGAACCGGCAAATACCCCTCTGACTAGAGATTTTACAGTATCCTTCCCCTGCCATGCCCACCAAGCCATGCCCACAGAACTGGTAGTAAAAAAAATTGAATCCCACCACTGCCATCATCCACTCTTTCTAGAAACACCTGACCTTAGACAGTCAATTCATTCTCAAGGTCTCTTATATAACTCGCTCATCTGGTCAGCTCATCACTCATGGTGGCCACTACCCTCTGTTTTTCCCCCCGATGGCCTCTCTGTCCAAAATCCACATTTCAGATACTTCACTCCACCAGCTACTGGGGTTTGGATCTTGTTGGACCTGTTACAGTTATATACACTATTTTTTTTCATTCTCACGGTTACCGTATCAGGGTGGCATGTTATTTTGACTGACCACATCCTAACCTGTGAATAAACAGACAGCTGAAACACCGGAAACTGGGAGGTGAAAATCATATTTGAAGATGCAAACTCTGTAAGAGCTGACCAAAGGTTGGCCAGAGTTGAATTTGTTTTTTTCAACCTCTCCATTCCTACTCTGTGCAACTAACAATTATGGCATCTCCAGGTTTTAGAAGCTGTTAGCACCAGGCTCTTAAATATCTGCTTTCACAGGATGAAAAAAATCAGAAGTGGGATTAAGGCAATTGAATCCAATTCCTTGGTCATGCAAGAATCCAGAATAAAACACACAGACAGATGGGCTTCTGGGCTCCTTCCGAGCCTAGAACTGTTCTTCTTCCTGAGTACCTGATTTTATTTTCAAACCACTCTTGCTGTTAAGAGGTTTCCCTAACATTTGTTGGGAATCCACATTCCTGAATCATAAATCTACGATCCCAGGTTCTGATCCATTCATATGTAAATGCTAGCTCCATCTCAAGTGATGGGGATTTTTTTGTCCTACTCTCATGAACATCTCTTGATCTTCTTTAGTTGTCTTGTTGACTTTTATCCTCAATCCCATTTTTTCAAGGATAAACATACCCATTTTCTGTAAACTCTCCCTGTATTCCTTAAGATTCCCAGTCCTGGACTGACCCAACTTGCTTTCAAAGGCAGAAGAATTTTCCTCTTAGATGTTTTTGAGGGTACATAAACCACATCTGCCATGCATATGGAACAGAACAGAACAAAACAGAACAACAGAGTTGTAAGGACTTCTAGTCCAATTCCCTTCTCAGGCAGGAAACCCTATCTATTCCAGGGAAATCACTGTCCACTCTTAAAAATCTTCAGTGATGGACCATCCACAACTTCTGGAGGCAAATTGTTCCACTGATTAATTGTTTGAACTGTCAGGAAATTTCTCCTTAGTTCTAAGTTGCTTCTCTCCTTGATTAGTTTTCATCCATTGCTCCTTCTCCTGCCCTCAGGTGGTTTGGAGAATAGCTTGACTCCTCTTCTTTATGGCAGCCCCTTAAATATTGGAACACTGCTATCATGTGTCCCCTAGTCCTTTTCATTAAACTAGACATACCCAGTTCCTGCAACCATTCTTCATATATTTTAGCCTCCATTAACCCTCATCATCTTGGTTGCTCTTCTCTGCACTCTTTCTAGAGTCTCAACACCTTTTTAATATTTTGGTGACCAAAACTGGATGCAATATTGCAAGTGTGGTCTTATCATGGCATTATAAAGTGGTAATAACCCTTCACGTGGTCTTGATTCTATCCTGTATTTCACTCCTTGTCACTCCTGTCATTTTTGGAACTTGGACTATATAAATGGCATTATGAGGAAGACCATTTTCATAGCTTCGGTCCCGAGGAAAACAAGCTTTCCTTACGAAGACAGGATTTTGAAACCTGTGTACATTTCCACGTGCGCCCTGATTGAGAGCATGCTACAATATATACAGAATTTATGAAGCACCTAAGATGGAAAACACTCCTATGAAAATTAGATTAAGCAAGTTGGAACAAATAACAAAATCACAAAGGGGGAAGAAGGGAGTGTTGGCAGAACTGATCTGTAAGAGTTTCATGTGAATCCATTAAGTATTCTGGCAAGTCACCTACGAGGCAGAGATTTCAAGATTCTGAGAGAATCTCCCTTTCATCCTTCACCCTCCTCAAACTAATCTAAATCGACTTTAAGGGATTTTAGTGCCTGCTTTTCTTCCTTCCAGTTCCTCTTCCACTTCATGAAAAGCAATTTGGGTGTTTTTTTTTTAAATTTTATTTTAAAGTAGCATACATGTTGATGAAATACTCATGGGTACAATTCTTGCCTTTATTTGCTGACAACATCTTCATGGGACATTTCGTTCATGACCACATTTTCACTCTACAGACAATCCTCAACTTACAACTGTAATTTCTGTTGTAAATCATGACAGTCATAAGTCGAGACCGGATCTGACTTTATGACTTTGCCAGACCTGCCAGCTCGTAAACCTCTAAATCCGGGGTGTCAGACTGGATTTCTTTGAGGGCCGGATCAACATTGTAGTTCTCCTCTGCGGTTCCGGCCTGGGAGCGGGAGGAGGGATGGACTCCTCCTTCAGCACCCTGCTGGCCAAAACACAGCCACAAGTTGCCCCTCAGGGTCCTGCAAGAGGCCATCCAGGCCGAAAATGAGCCACAATTTGGCCCTCAGGGTGCTGCAAGGAGGCCGTCCAGGCTGAAAATGAGATGTGATTTGGCCCTCAGGGTGCTGCAAGGAGGCTGTCCAGGCCAAAAATGAGCCGCAATTTGGCCCTCAGGCTGCTGCAAGGAGGCCATCCAGGCTGAAAATGAGCCACAATTTGGCCCTCAGGGTGCTGCAAGGAGGCCATCCAGGCTGAAAATGAGCCATGCTTTGGCCCTCAGGGCGCTGCAAGAGGCTGTCCAGGCCAAAAAATGAGCTGCGATTTGGTTGCCAGAGGCACCATGGACTGATCCTTTGCTATTTCCAGGCTGGCCCCGCAGACCAGACTTAAGCACCCTGTGGGCCGGCTGTGGCATGCGTTTGAGTTTGTGGCATGGCTTGAGTTTGATACCCCTGCTCTAAGTAGAAATGATCCTTGGCTCCATTTGTTGAGGTAGGTATAATTTTATTAGAAGATATTTTTATTAGAAGTCAATTATTAGAAGTCATAAGTTGCACTAATGCATAGCCAGCATAGCTCCCTTAATTGCCTCCCACCACTGACTCTCCCACGACCAATCAGGTTGAAGCAAGATGTTTTCAGAACGGTCACTTCAAGCGTAGGGTGGTTGTGCAGCTGCCTTCTTCTCCCAGCTGGGTGACCTTGAGGCAACGTCTTGGGAAAATGCAGCCATTACTTTCAGTTTCCCCCAAACATCACCCCTCCCATCCATACTCCCCAGAGTTCATGGCAGACTGTTACCACATGGTAGTGAAGCACAAGTAAGCATAAGGTGCAGCTGACAGACTTTGTGTGTGTGTAGGGAACATTGTGATCATTAATTGAACACAGTGATAGTTAAATGTCTGCAAAGCTGACAATCTTTCGCTGATGGGTTCTGCAGCACGCCTCTCCTGAAGATCTAACGGGACGGGTAGCAACAAGTGGGAAGAGGCCCTTGCACAAATCACCTGGCCCTACATCACATAGGGCTTGATCAATGACAAGCAGCGCCACGAATTGTGCCCACAAGCATACTGGCAACCAGCGCAGCTTGCGAAACATAAATGTAACATGAGCACACCGAGGCAGGTTCACAGCTGCCTGCGCCATTGCAGCACTCTGTGCCGGTTGCAGCTTGTAGACGCTCTTCAAAGTGAAAAGCCATGTAGAGCACATTGTTGTAATCCGCTTGGAGAGGTGACTAGGGCATTAGTGACTGCAAGGAAATGTTCAGGAAACGAAGTTGTGAGGAAGCCGTCCTGGCCACGGCTGTCCCCTATTTCTTGAAAAAGGAGCTAATCTAGTGGTTAAGGCAGTAGGCTAGAAACAAGGAGACTGTGAGTTCTTGTCCTGCCTTAGGCATGAAAGCTGATGGGGTATCTTTGAAGGAATCACCAGGAGACTGTGAGTTCTAGTCCTATCTTGGGCACAAACACAAGCTGCATGACTTTGGGCCAATCATCAGGAGACTGTGAATTCTAGACCCATCTTGGGCACAAACATAAACTGGATGACTTTGGGCCAATAATCAGGAGACTGTGAATTCTAGTTCCATCTTGGGCACAAACGCCAGCTGGATGACTTTGGGCCAATGACCAGCAGTCTGTGAATTCTAGTCCTGCCTTAGTCATGAAAGCCAACTGGGTGACTTCGGGCCAGACACTGTCCCTCAGCCCAACACACGTTATAGAGTTATTGTGTGAAAAATAGGAGGAAGAAGGAGCATTAGATATGTTTATTACCTTGAGTTGTTTATACAACTAACCAGGTGGGATATTAAATAAATGAACTTCCATTATGTCATCATTGTTGCCATTAAGACATTTTTTTAACCACAGCCTGTGGATTCTCCTGACTTTAGCCCAGCTACAGACTTTCTGTATAATGGAGGTCCATGGGGAAACCAGTTTCATTTAACAAACTGCAGTGATTCAGTTAACAAACATGACAAGGGAAGTTATAAAATGGGGCAAAAATCTCTCAACAACCATTTCTCACTTAGCAACATACATTTGGGGCTCAAGTTTGCACGTAAGGTGAGGACTACCTGTAGAAACCTTAGCACAGAAAAGCAAGCATGAATTGATAGATATTGAAGAATTCAATACCGATGGCAGATGTAATTGGATCCTACTCATTCATAGAGACCCAACTTAAGGAAAAGTAGAACAACGTTGTATAGAGATATGTTTGCAAAAACAAAAATGTCCCTGAATATAGAAGTCCTGTTTCAAACATCCGTGAAGATGAAAAGAACCAAAACTGATACCAGTGTGAATTTGTCAGAGGCCACGTACTGTACATAAGCAAAATAATAATAAGAATACATAGACAAGGTGTATGTAGAGAAAAAGTTCAATGTAGAGAAAAGTGAAGTCTTACACTTAGGCAAGAAAAACCAAAAGTACACATATAAGCTGGTGAAATAGACTATAATAGCAGTAACTGTGAGAGGATCTTGGAGCCTTAGTGGACAACCAGCTAAATATGAGCCAGCAGTGTGCAGCAGCAGCCAAAAAAGCCAATGTAATCCTAAACTGCATTTATTTATAATTGGACTTATATGCCGCCCCCTCTCCGCGAGGACTCGGGGAGGACTTGGGGCATTAACAGAGGGATACAATCAAGATCAAGTGACGTACTAATACCACTCTATAAAGCCTTAGTAAGACCACACCTAGAGTGCTGCATCCAGTTTTGGTCACCACACTATAAAAAGGATGTTGAGACTCTAGAAAAAGTGCAGAGAAGAGCAACCAGGATGATTAGAGGACTGAAGGCTAATGAAGAATGGTTACAGGAACTGGGTATGGCTGGTCTAGTAAAGAGAAGGACCAGGGGAGACATGACAGCAGTGTTCCAATATTTGAGGGGCTGCCACAGAGAGGAGGGGGGGGGTCAAGTTATTTTCTAAAGTGCCTGTAGGCCACACAAGGAATAATGGATGGAAACTGATCAAGGAGAGATTCAACCTGGAAATAAGGAGGAATTTTCTGACCGTGAGAACAATCAACCATGGAACAGAAGTTGCCTTCGGAAGTTGTGGGAGCTTCATCACTGGAAGCTTTCAAGAAGAGACTGGACTGCCATTTGTCAGAAATGATGTAGGCAGGGTCTCCTGCTTGGGTGGGTTGGGTTGGACTAGATGCCTACAAGGTCCCCTTCCAAGTCTGTTAATCTGTTGAGGCTGTTCTACTTCAACTCAACAAGTTCTCAAGAGGGGTTAAAACTATAGCGTGACTTCAATTATTCCGGTATCTGTGGGGAAGGTAACTCAGATGAGAGTGGGAGGCACAGTGTATTTCTGATCTGTCTTTGCTAACAGATGCTTTTTCAGAAGGAAGAAGAAACAAGAGGATTACCGAGACGTAAACTGAGTGATGGACTGGAGATGCCAAATGACTTGTGGAGGAATGATCACATCAGGCTGGAGTTCAAGATAATTAAGGGAGGAAAGGCAAAGGGGGGAAACCTCAAGTAGGCAAATTTTAGTGAAACTCTGGCTGAAGATGGGTAGCAAGCGACATCGTGAAACCACAAAGGATAAACAATTTTCAGTGGGACAAGAGACGCACACAGCACAAATGATTCCAAGGAAGAGAAGAGAGAGGGGAATATTGCAAGAGGCCTCTATCCACTGAGAAGCAGATATATTGAACATGGCAACAGAGGCTGATTATTAAGAGGGGGTATAAATTACAGGCAGTCCTCAACTTACGACCACAACTGAGCCCCAAATTTCTGCTCCTGAGCAAGAGAGTGAATTTTAAGTGAATTTTGCCCCGTTTTATGACTTTTCTTGCCACACCTGCTAAGTGAATATCTGCAGTTGTTAAGCTAGTAACATCGGTTGTTAAGCGAATCTGTTGCTTCCCCGTTGACTTTGCTTTGTCAGAAGGTCGCAGAAGGGGATCACGTGATCCCCGGACACGGCAACCATCATAAATAGGAACCAGTTCTTGAAAGCTTCCAGTGTTGAAGCTCCCACAACTTCTGAAGGCAATTCTGTCACATTGGTTAATTGTTCTCACTGTCAGAAAATTTCTCCTTATTTCCACGCTGAATCTCTCCTTGATCAGTTTCCATCCATTATTCCTTGTCTGGCCTTCAGATGCTTTAGAAAATAGCTTGATCCCTTCCTCCTCTCTGTGGCAGCCCCTCAAATATTGGAAGACTGCTATCCTGTCTCCCCTGGTCCTTCTCTCCACTAGACTAGCCATGCCCAGTTCCTGCAACCATTCATTGTATGTTTTAGCCTCCAGTCCCCTAATCATCCTAGTTGCTCTTCTCTGCACTCTTTCTAGAGTCTCAACATCTTTTTTATAGTGTGGTGACCAAAACTGGATGCAGTATTCTAGGCGTGGTCTTACTAAGGCTTTATAGAGTGGTATTAATACCTCCCTTGATCTCGATTGTATCCCTCTGTTAATGCAACTTAGGATTGCATTGGCTTTTTTGGCTGCCGCTGCACACTGCTGACTCATATTTAACTGGTTGTCCACTAAGACTCCAAGATCCCTCTCCCAGTTACTGCTATTAACTTTGACCTTAGACTGTCTACTATTGACCTCACTCCTTTCCTAAGAGGTCTGTAGCGGGCGTGCATAAGCGCACCAACGTGCCTACCGTCCCTGTCCTATTGTTTCTTTTTATTTTTCTCATATGTATCCATTTCATGTATTCATAACTATGTTTATACTTATACCTGTTATCTTATAATCGCTTAACAAAGTAAAATAAATGAATAAATAAGATATTAAGCCAGTAAGTGCAAATGTAAATGTAAGTGCAAACTACTGACTCAGCCAGGATACCAACCGCATGTTAGTCCACATGGTTTTCTTTCTGGATCTGATGCCCATTTTGACACAGAGAGGACATCGATGCTGGCCGAGACAATTTTAGGCCAGTGCCATTTGAGCTGATGAAAACTGACAGGGTTCCTCTCTCCCTTTTGCAGACCCCTCACGAGTAATTTCAGGCTTTCTCTTGTTTGTTTGGATTCTTCTCCCTTCCCCGCCACCACAACGAGCTGTCCGTCCCAATCATGTTCAGCGGAACGCCAGGCAACGGCAGCTATCAACAAAATCACAAGATAGAGATCCCTTCCCTTGTAATTATAGGGTGTGCCACTCTGCAGATGTCTCTGCGGAAAGCTGGAGCAGCCCACAATTAAACCAGAAGAGCCGAGCAGCGAATGCGGTTGCAAGGAAATAGAAGGGGAAGAGGGTGGTTGGGATCTCGTAAGGTTTATTTATAAAATCCATTGGATCAAGGCTTAAACAGCTACACCACGTTCCAGAATCGAGCGTATGTGTGCTGCAATTAAATGTGGGCCCAAAACTTGGAAAGTTTTCTAAAACTTTTGGGTCATAACCCATGCGAAGAGGAGAGGGCTGGAAATTATGCTTACCAGGAAAGGGGAAGGGGAACATGCCACGACAATGTTGGCCATATGTCCCAAAGGTATATGAAAAGGGCAGAAAGGAGTCAGAAGAAGAAAAGCAGGTTGAATAACCCTGAAGTTTCCTTTCTGAATTGATTCACATCGATGCTCCAATGTGAGACAGGTTATTCATATTTTTAAACTGTTTTTCCAATGTTGTAACTTCTAGCGATTAAAGACGCTGAGCCTGTCAGCTGGAAAACTAACAGCCCGAGTTCGAGACCCGAGCACCACATGACAGGGTGAGCTTCCATTACAGAAACTGGGCATGGCTAGTCTAGTGAAGAGAAGGACCAGGGGAGACATGATAGAAGTCTACCAATATATATTTTTTAATTACATTTATATGCCGCCCTTCTCCGAAGACTCAGGGCGGCTTACAATTTTTGGGATACAACCCAGTGTGCTCAGCAATAGCCTTCATTCCATTGTATATGCCTGCTTGTTACTAAGCGGCATTTTTACAAAGTCAGCTTATTGCCCCCAACAGTCTTGGGTCCTCAATTTACCTACCCCGAGAGGATGGAAGGCTGAGTCAACCTTGAGCCTGGTGGGATTCGAGCCTACAGTAATTATAGGCAGCTGGAACTTAAATGCAGGCATTTAACAGCCTGAGCCACCAAGGCCCTTTGAGGGGCTGCCACAGAGAGGAGGGGCTGCCACAGAGAGGAGGGGGTCAAGCTATTTTCCAAACCACCTGAAGGCCAGACAAGGAATAATGGATGGAAATTGAACAAGGAGAGATTTAACCTGGAAATAAGGACAAATTTTCTGACACTGAGAACAATCAACCAATGGAGCAGCTTGCCTTCAGAAATTGTGGGTGCTCCATCACTGGAAGCTTTCAAGAAGAGATTGGTCTCCCATCTGTCAGAACTGGTGTAGGGTCTCCTGCTTGGGCAGGGGGTTGGACTAGATGACCTACAAGGTCCCTTCCAACTCTGATTATCTGTTTATCTGTTTATTATTTTTATAAACATCTCAAGAGGGCAAACATAGCTCCTTTCTCCCCCTATTTTTCCCACAATGGTTTTGTGAGGTGAATTCGGCTGAGAGAGAGTGACTGGCCTGAAGTAATCCAGCCAGTTTTCTTGGCTAAGGCAGAATCAGAACTCACAATTTCCTATAATTTGTAAGTATTCTAGGTTCATACGATATATAAAGTAACTTTGTCTTATCCTGGTAGGTTGAATAGACTACAATTGGCTAAGCTCACCCATTCTAAACCATAAATTTAATATACAAAGAAAGTTGCATAATAATAATAATAACAACAACAGCAATAATAATAATAATAATAATAATAATAATAATAATAATAATATTGGGACAGCTTATATCCTCCGATGCTACCTTAACAGTTCCTAGGTCCTTGGTTAGGACTCAAGCTGTTGAGCTACCAACCAGCCCAAAGGCTGTGAATCTTACTAAAGATTAAATAATAATAATAATAATAATAATAATAATAATAATAATAATAATAATAATAATAATGCAAAACTACTGTGGGACTTCCAAATACAGACTGACGAAGTTTTGGAACAGAATACCTCGGATATCACGATTGTGCAGAAGAAAAAAGTGTGGATCGTCAACATTGCCATACCTGGTGACAGCAGAATCGATGAGAAACAACTTGAAAAAAATCACCAGATATCAGGACTTGAGAATCAAACTGCAGAGACTCTGGCATAAACCAGTGCAGGTGGTTCCAGTGGTACTCAGCATACCGGGTGCTGTGCCTAAAGACCTAGGCAAGCACTTAAAAACAATTGGCACTGACAAGATCACCATTGGTCAGCTGCAGAAGGCCACCTTACTGGGATCTGCTCGCATAATCTGCTCATACATCACACAGTCCTAAATGCTTGGGAAGTGTTCGATTAGTGATTTGTGATACGAAACCCAGCATAGTCATCTCGTTTGCTGTGTACACTGTCATTTTTTGTGAATAATAATAATAATAATAATAATAATAATAATAATAATAATAATAATAAAAAGAAATATTATCTTCTTTGCCTGGACATTTGTGCAGGATTAGACCGCAATCTAGGAATAGACTGGGCTCAAATCAAGTTGAATCCTGAAGCTTACTTCTGATTAAACATACAGTTAGCTAATTTGATTAAACATTCAGTTAGCTAATTTGATTATCCTTCAAATCTAATCAAGATTTCTTTCACTGAGTAATAGGAGCCACTGCTGTGAGGGAGAAACTGTTCTCGTTCTGTACATGTTAAGTCAGGGGTATCAAACTCAATCTCATTGAGCTCCGCATCAGGGCTGTGGTTGACCTTGGGGGGCCAGGGGGCGTGGCTGACTGGGTGGGTGTGGCTGACTAGGTGGGTATGGCCAGTTTGACACTACTCACTGGGCGTGACCAACTGGTTGGGCATGGCCAGCTTGATGCCACTCCCCAAACTGCTGGCATGTTTCCTCTTCGCATTGAGTAGACTGGGCCGAAGCCACACTGGCCTGATCTTTCCTCTCTGCATTGGGTAGACTGGGCCGAAGCGACATGAGTAGACCAGGCCAAAGCAACGCAGGTAGACTGGGACAGCCCTGTGAGGCAGATCCAACCACATCACGGGCCAAATCTGGCCCACGGGCCTTGAGTTTGACACCCCTGTGTTAAGTCATTCAAAGGATTCCTCATGTCCAAGTGATGACCACTGAATGCCGAAATCTACTCCGAGGATTATATGCCTCCCAAATCCATTTTAGGGCCCTCTGTGGCCAGTGGAACATTTACTTCCAGTGGCAACTGTCAATAAAACCTGAAGCCTTCTCTCTGCTGCAAATTTTATTTCAACATCAGGAAAGCAAACCTCGTGTTGCGGGGGGGGGGTTGAAGTGATAGGTGGGAGGTCTCCCTCAATGGCTGCCTCCATGTTTCTGGGGGTTTCCCCTTCCCGTTTTGATTGTTTTCTTAGAGGTTCTTCCAAAGATGGCAACTTTCCAAATTCAAAAGCATACAAAACCACACTCCGGCGCAGCTGAAAACCTCAATGGCCAAGAGAGCTCGAAGGTTTTCGGAAAGCTTGAAGACCAACCAAACGAAACAAATGTCAGCGTTGTTTACATTGCAGATGTTACCGAGCGCTCTAGGAAAAACCTTTAATTTGTTTCTTCTTAGAAAAGAAATATGGTAACGGGAGAAAGGGAGAGAGACAACATAATCACATATGCATTTCTAAAGCATTTTGTTTATCGAGTTCTTTCTCTCTCTCTCTCTCCTCCATGGGAAAAACAAGTATGGCCTTTAATCACGTTCGCAAACAGTCGCACGTTCAAAAAGACACGACGAAATAAATCCTCTGAACAGTGGAACTATGGGCTTGTGTAGCTAAGGAGGACCACAGCTTCTAATATCAGGGAAATTATTGTAATGGGATCAGGTTCAGCCCTCCTCATTGGTCCAAGGGATGGGTTCATCACGTATGCTAGGCAGGTGATACATGAATTGAATATTTTATTTGGCCAAATGTGATTCGACACACAAGGAATTTGGGCTAAGCCATACAATGAATGGTTGAAGGAACTAGGTATGTCTAGTCTTAGAAAGAGTAGGACTGGGGTGATAGCATAGCAGCCTTCCAGCCCTTGAGGGGCTGTCACAGAGAAGAAGCAGTCAACTTATTCTCCAAAGCATCAGAAGTCAGGATAAGAAGTAAGGGATGGAAGCTCATTAAAGAGAGATCCAACCTAAAACTAAGGAGAAATTTCACTGACTTAATCAGTGGAATGGCTTGTCTCTGTTAGTTGTGGATTCTCCATCAGTGGTGGTTTTAAAGAAGAGACTAGACAGCCATTTGTTTGAAATGGTATAGATAAAGAGTCTCCTGCTTGATCAGGGGATTGGACTAGAAAAACTGTTCTGACCCAAACCTTTTCCAAGGAAACAAACACGAAACAGAGGTAACAGCAGAACCTTTTAATGATTCTTTACAAATTCCATTCCTTCACGGTTAAAAGGCTGTTTCAAATTAATTATCTCTAATAAGAACGAGCCTTGCCAAGGTTGTGCAAGGCTGCTAAGAACACTAGATGAAGTTACTAAGAACAAAGAGTCTCCAAACACCAACCAAGATCTTCTGACGTCCACAAGGCTTGAGTGCAAAAACTTCCTTGCTTCCTGCAAAGAACTCCGGTGTCAGGTTTCCAAGTGATGAAATCCATTTTAAAAGAAAAGAACAAAGTCCATCTTCAAAAAGTTTTCTTTTATTTAGGAAAGCATCAAATTGGCAAAGTCCGTGGTAATTCCGGATCTGACCCAACCTGGAATTACCCCACATTATTAGAAGTTAGAAACAACCCCCAAAAGCCACATTCTCCAATAGAAGTAATTCAACGTTTCTTGATGTCATAAATCTCCACCTCCAGGGGCCCAAACCCGGACAGCTCATTTCCCATGGGAAGAAGAATCACCTAGCCAAAACAACTTTCTTTATCTCCACTCCTCCCCCCACTAATAATGTGTCAAGCCCGAAACCCTTCCCCCCATGACTGCCACAGAGAAAGTAAGAAAAAGAATATATATTAAGACAAACTAAAATGGCTTTCTCAGCTGGCTTTTATCTCTTGAGGGAGTGGCCATTACCTTGCAGCCTTACTCCCGAGTCGCCTGTGCTGCTGCAGCTGCTCTTTCCTTTGAGCAGCCCTGCGTGCATGCACACTGGGCACAGGCTCCTCGGGGGCCTCTTCATCACTGCTGCCAGCCTCCACAATCTCTGAAGGCAGCATTCCACTCCCTGATGGTCCTGGCCCCATCCCTGCATCACATGCAGGCCCCTCATCTGAGTCTTCGCTCTCCAAGACCTCAGCCATCTGCACCTGCTGCCAGTGAACTAAACAAGACCTTCAGTGCCCCTTCCAACATATTCTAAGAGGGTCCTGGAGATAACAAGCATCCCAACTGTTAATGGCTTTATAGTAATTACCAGCAGTTTGAACGGAGCTCAGATGAAAATATAATTTGGAAAATATTGGATTGTGCAGAGATGGATAGATTGACATTGAACATAAAAGATGAAGGAGATACAGAGTACTAGTCAACATGGATAGGTTTCATCAATGGTTAGAGATAAGAGATAGAAATTGGATGAAGAAAGAGCATTGTTATGTTCAAGTAAAATATGAATGTTGTTTATAATTATAAGTATGCTAATATAATCAATAGGAATATAAACAAGCTAATATAATTATAAATATGGTTAGAATAATTTTGTACTACTAGCGCATGAATGCAAGCACCCACTGCTCTTGCAGCCTGGTTCTGAACGGGTCATGGCCTGGTAGTGGACTGCAGCCTGTGGGTTGAGGATCCCTGCTTTAGCAAACAGAACAAATATATGATATACCATCAACCCTGAAGCTGGCCTGACCGAGACCATTTTGAGACTTCAGTGCTGACACTGGAGCTGAGGAACAGGGAGAATGGAATAGAGATAGTTGGGAGTTTATAGTCAAAACAAAATATTTTCTCTTGAGAACCAAGGACATTCCTGCAGGTATTTGGAAGGAGGGGCCTGAGATCACTTAGCAACTAGGCTATATCCTGATTGGGCCATGTGACTGATTGTTTTGTGAAAGTGACAAAACTTTTACTTTTAATTAGGTGAAAACCGCAGGAATAATCAGAGTCGGTTTTCACCAGCCTGTGCCAAGATGACATATCCAATAAACCTATTCTTTGAGGAATCTACCTGCCTCGGAGTTTTGTTTGCTATGGAACCCTGACATATACTTCATCTAAATAAAAAAATTATCTTAATAGGAAAAAGCTGGAAATTGGGTACATTATCATTTTTAAACATTTCAATATTTTTGTTTATGATGATATTGGAAATCTTCCCGGGCAAAGCTGGCAAAACAGTATTGTGCGATATGGTTCTCAACCCAAATTCAGGATTGTGGCTTCTATAATTGGGTGAGGGTTTTCGGGGTTTTTTTTTAACCTGTTATGTCTGTCTCCTTTTTTCTTTTCAAGAGTTGAAAGCATCTTGTGGAGAAGGTAATTTTCAGTTGGATTCCATGAAACATTTAGAGGAGAGCAAACCCATAATCATTTTTTTCAGTTTGAGAAGAATGTTTTCCGCTAAAACGGAAAACAAATTAACCTTGTTGGGGGCAATTTGTTATTTCTGACAGCCTCCTTGTTCTGGAAGCCAAAACCCTCAAGATAGCTATACCGTAGAACATGCTGGAGTATAAAATAGGTATTTCAAAAGCATTCTTCACACCAAAGAGCCTCCTGCAAAATACAGGGCAGTTTGGGGTGAGGAACAATTGCAGATTCCTAAGGGGATGAGCTTGTGTTCTTATCAACACAAGGTCACTGTGTTAGGATGAGGTCAGTGAGGTTTCTTTGTAAGATTCCAGAAGCATGATTGATTGCCACAAGTTACCTCAGGAAATGGAGTAGCTGTTTCTTTCACATTTTCCAGAAGGATGGATGAGTGGATGGACGGAGAGATAGGCCTTGTATTCTATGGATGGATGAATGGATAGATAAGCCTTGTATTCTATGTATGTATGTATGTATGTATGTATGGATGGATGGATGGATGGATGGATAGATAGATAGATAGATAGATAGGCCTTGTATTCTATGGATGGATAGATAGATAAGCCTTGTATTCTATCGATGGATGGATGGATGGATGGATAGATAGATAGATAGATAGGCCTTGTATTCTATGGATGGATGAATGGATAGATAAGCCTTGTATTCTATGTATGTATGTATGTATGTATGGATGGATGGATGGATGGATGGATAGATAGAATAGAGGATGGAATGAAGTAGGCCTTGTATTCTATGGATGGATAGATAGATAAGCCTTGATTGATTGCCACAAGTTACCTCAGAAATGGAGTAGCTGTTTCTTTCACATTTTCCAGAAGGATGGATGAGTGGATGGACGGAGAGATAGGCCTTGTATTCTATGGATGGATGAATGGATAGATAAGCCTTGTATTCTATGTATGTATGTATGTATGTATGTATGTATGGATGGATGGATGGATGGATGGATGATGGATGGATAGATAGATAGATAGATAGATAGATAGATAGATAGGCCTTGTATTCTATGGATGGATAGATAGATAAGCCTTGTATTCTATCGATCGATGGATGGATCGATGGATGGATGGATGGATGGATGGATGGATGGATGGATAGATAGGTGGACCATGTATTCTGTCAATGGATGGATGGATGGATGGGTTGGTGGGTGGGTGAATGGATGGATGGATGGATGGATGGATGGATGGATGGATGGATGGATAGGCAGGCAGGCAGGCAGGCAGGCAGAGACAGAGAGACAGAGAGACAGAGACAGACACACATTTTAAGGTTCCCTCACTGGAACTAATATAGAATCTGAAGGCATCACAGGAGCAAAGTGGCTAAATATCCACTAGATTACAGGACTCACATCACTTCAAATGCACTAAATTGGGTACCACTACTAGCAAATACTGGTGGTCATCCATTGCCTGAAGCTATTCTGCAGATTTCTGGGACAAGTAATGTTGGGGAAAATCACAGTGCTTTCTGCCCAATTTTAGGTCAGTCAGCTTTTGGCAAATTGCTTCCTCATTTTTCATATCTTCTTTTTAAAATAGGATTTATGAGCTCTCCTCCCAGAGAAATTCCTTAGATGTTTCAATTACAGAGAGATTTTCAAAGTTTGCTTTGGGTGGAATCTCAAAAATCATTTAGCTCACACAAATGCAGCTGAGCACGTGTGTGTGCGCCTGCCACTACCCCACCCCCACCCTCACCCCTGCCAGGCCAGGCTATCAAACTGGAAAGGTTGGAGACCACTGGTTCAGAGGGGTAGGAGGAGACCTAGCTTCTATACTGGATGTTTTGTGTGAATATTCAACATAATACATATAGTTGCAAAAGGTTAGTTTTTGCATGCTATTTTCACCTTGCTATAGATGTTGATTTTCCAGTGATGCCAGAAACTGATGTAAGATGACTCTCATCTTCCCTGGATTTCCTTAATTCACACTCTTGAGTTATTGGACCAACCAACTATTGAATGTACGCAAAACAATGAACCATTTTTTAAATCAATAGTTAGCTTTTTGCTTGTCTGGCATAAAAAATACTGTCCTATAGAGCAGGAGTATCAAAGGCAAGGCCCGCGGGCCACATCCAGCCCATGGGGTGCTTAGATCTGGCCCACGGGACAACCCTGAAAATAGCAAAGGACCGGCCTGCGGTGCCTCTGTGAGTGAAAATAGAGCTTGGGAGAGCTATGTACAGTCCTCCTGGGCCCTGTTTACAGCTGTGACCTCCTCCTGCAGCCCTCTGCCAGTGAAAATGTAGCTTGGGGACCATAGCCCCTTGGGCCCTGTTTACTGCCATGATAGTTTCCTGCAGCCCACTGCCAGTAAAAATGGAGCTCAGGGGACCACATACAGCCCCCCCGGCCCCGTTTTCAGCTCTGATGGCCTCCTGCAGTCCTCTGCCAGTGAAAATGGAGCTCAGGGGACCATAGTGCCCTGGGCCCCATTTTCTGCCATGATGGCTTCCTGCAGCCCTCTGCCAGTAAAAATGGAGCTCGGGGGATGATGCACAGCCTCCCGGGCCCCGTTTTCAGCTGTGATGGCCTCCTGCAATCCTGTGCCAGTGAAAATGGAGCTCGGGGGACCATGTGCAGCCCCCTGGGCCCTGTTTTCAGCCCTGATGGCCTCCTGCAGTCCTGTGCCAGTGAAAATGGAGCTCGGGGGACCACATGCAACTCCCGGGCCCCATTTTCAGCCATGATGGCCTCCTGCAGCACTCTGCCAGCAAAAATGGGGCCTGTGTACCCCAGTCACACACACTCTGCTGCCCACCAAAGGTCAAACACAACCTTGATGCAGCCAGTGGTGGTATTCTACCGGTTTGGCCTGGTTCTGTGGGCAATGAGCAGTGAAGACCGAATCAGTTCTCTCCACTGCTCTGCTGTTAGGGCCCACCCACCTGCCCAGGCTCCCATACTCACCTTTATCCTCTGAATTTGAAGCGCAGCTGCTTTGCACGGCACAGCAGAATGCTGCACGGCAGCTGCTGAAGCGACTGGCAGAGTGCAGGCTTGCAGGAGGTGAGTTAGAAGCCTGTGTGCGCAAAGTGCATGTTTGGTGCGCGGGCACACAAAGTGTTTGCACACGTGCAAAGCACGCCCACCGAGCCACGCCCACCGAACCAGTGGTAAACATATTTGAATCCCACCACTGGATGCAGCCCTCAATGAAATCGAGTCTCACACCCTTGCTACAGAGCAAGGGTCTCCAACCCACAGACTGGTACCAGTCCATGGCTTGTTGGAACTGGGCTGCACAGCTGGAGGTGAATGATGGGTGAGCAAGTGAGCAAAACTGACACCACCACCAGGGAAAATTTGCCTTCCACAAAACTGGTTCCTGGTGTCAACTAGGGGTTGGGGCCCACTGCTATAGAGAGCAAAGGTAATCTTGAATTACGTTGCCCTAAACAGACATTTTATCAACTGTGGGAGAATTTAGGAAAATTGCAGAGCGTTGGTTTATGGTGTTTGCGGAGATGATGGAACTTGCTACGTTGACTTCCAATGTCTACATTTATGGCTGACTGGAAACCCACTTATAGACTTTTGGCATAAAACAGACAAAATGCATGTATCATTTATGATTTTGATGATTAGAAGAAAAACTGGATAATAGAGAGAAAAGTAAGCTTTTTCTGTAACCATAGAGTAAGACTTTCTAATCCCACAGTACTTATATTTGCTGCAAAGGAAATCAGAAGTTTGTTTGTGCTGCTCTTCCTCTCCTTCTCCTGCTCCTCCTCCTCTCTCACTTTGTTCACTTCATTCTGCATTAATTTCTCTGATTTGTTCTTTTTTAAAAAAATTAAATAAAATTTATGTTAAAATGCCTTTAAGAAGCCTTATTGCTGCTAGACTGAATACCAGAAAAGAAAAGAAAAACAAACTTTACTGCAAACTGGTTCATCTCTAGCTAAAAATAAGACCATTCAGCAATTTATCTGGTGGAACTGTAGCCAACACAGAGTATTCCTAGCACAGTCCTAATAGGCTGTGAGTCATTCTTGATCTTTTTGATAACATACTTGCCTGGCTATTTGTAGGAATAGTAAATATTTATATCATATTAACACCTCGTGCCTCTGAGTAAGCATGAGTCCTTTTAAAAATGGAATGAACCGAAATTTTTATAAAAAGGAGATGTTACGGAAAGATCAGAATCAACATCTCGCTTCTTAATTTAGAATATCTCTCCTGATCTCTCTTAGAAGCATCCCATGATCGGGGTTGGCAGAAGATCAGCAAATTATGTTTTTTCCAGAGTTCTTCTCGTGGCACAGGAGGAAAAAGAAAGAGGAAGAAGATTTAAACCCTTCTCCTTGAATGATCTGCCATCCAAGGTTCTTACTCTATACCTGTGTCATGCGTGCCGGAAGTGGCACGTAGAGCCATTTCCCCCGGCACGCAAGAGGTTGCCCGGAAGATCCTCACTGAGTATGCGTGCGTGTGCCACTGCCCGACAGCTGTTGGGTATCTGGCGCACATGTGCAGGGGGCGGAGGGGTGTGTGTGGGAGATGCGCACGCATGTGCAGGGATGCACTGCACACAAGGGGATTGCGCATGCATGCGCAAAGATGCGCTGCATGTGAGCGAGAATTGTGCACACATCGTAGATGCATGGCGCGCAAGGGGGAATCGCACATGCATGCACAAAAATGTGCGGCGCATGAGGGGGAATTGCATGCACATGCCCAGGCATGGCGCGCAAGGGGGAAATGTGTGCGCACGTGCAAAGAAGCACGGTGCATGAGGGGGAATCGCGCGCGCATGTGCAGGGGACATGGGGGAGCAGCACACATTGCCTTCTGGGTGCTGGCACAAGAGCACATGCACAATTATCAACACAGGAGCCGAAAAAGGCTAGCCACCACTGCTCTATCCCTTCCAGAAGGTTCTAGGAAGAGTGCGCAGGTGCTAAGAAGTCAGAAGAAACTTGCGAAATTTGTGGTAGAAGAGAAACTTTCTCATCTGATACTGATCTTCAGTACCTTGAGTCCTGTGAATGTAAGGTCAATGGAAGGTTGGGAATACTGTGGACAAAACATGCACACAGCTGTACACAACTGGATATGTATTTCTGTTTAGGCCACAGGTAGGGCCCTCCCTTTTTTTCAAGCAGCCTACTAGAAATCTTTAAGAAAATTCTTCTTCTGTCTGGCATGATCCACTACCTCAGGGGTGACAAACTCGATTTCATTGAGGGTTGCATCAGGGTTGTGTTTGACTTCAGGGGGCTGGGGTGGGTGTGGTCAGTGTTATGTATGTAGGTTTGAAGTCATTGGTTTAGTTTGAACTGTTCTTGTAAAATGTTGGAAATGATTGGTTTAAAAAGTGCGGGAAAACCCTGCACTCTGATTGGCTGGCAACTGCGGCTGCTGGCTATAAGTAGCAGCCACAGCCCAGCCAAATTGGGTCCGTTCTGAGCTGTAGTCACTAATAAACTAAGAGCTTGAAGCACTCCGCGTCTGTCTCTTCATGCAAACTTAACACTGGCGACGAGGATGGGATTCCCCTGAAGAAGACGGCAACGCAGAACAGAAGGAGAGTGAACACCCCCCCAGCCCCATTCGATCCGATGGCAGAAGACTGGGAGACGTATGAAGATCGTTTCCAAATGTATCTGGAGGGAAACGATCTTGCCGACATTTCCGAGAAGCAGAAGAAGGCGGTCTTTCTCACGCACTGCGGTCTGGCAGTTTTCAAGATGGCGAAGGCATTGGCGGGAGCTGCAGACGTGAAGGTAATGGACTGGCCTGATTTAGAAAAACTGTTAAGAGCCCATTACGTGCCACAAATATCGTGCCTCATTAAGAAACACGAGTTTTACCATCGTGATCAAGGGGAAAGCAAAAACGTAAATGACTTCATGGCAAGTTTAAGAGACATTGGGGCATGCAATTTAACAATTTAGAAGAGGCCATGCGCGATCGATTTGTTCTGGGCCTTAAAGACAAGGTGCTACAGAGCAAGTTATTACTGAAACCTAAGATCACGCTGAAGGAAGCAATAGAAGAGGTCCCTTCAGCAGAAGCTACCAAGTCCTCAGCAGCAGCCATGAAGAAAATCAACAAGGCCACAAGCCATCCTGATGTGGAAAAGTCCACAACAACTCATTGTGAGCAAATAGATTCTGAGTCAGACTGTAGTGAGGTGGAGGAAGGAATTTACAGACTCAGAATGGAGTGGAAAAAGAAAGACCTGGGAAGAAAGAGGCAAGATTTCTACTGCAGAGGTTGTGGGGGAAGCCACCCCCACACTGAATGCAAGTTTTTAGACACCATTTGCCTCCGTTGTGATAAAAGAGGACACCTAGCAAGAGTCTGCAAATCATCCAGAACTCCACCCAACAGAAGAAAGTTTGCTACAAGCAAAGACAAAGAATTCAGGCCCAACAATCTCAGTGAGAAAATGGGGCGCAGCACAGAAGCAAATGGGAAGAATGAAACTCATCAAACAGTAACTATTGGTCATTCATCACCTTTAAGAAGCAGAAAAGTGCATGTCAAGGTACTTATTGAAGGAAGGCCTTGCCAAATGGAAGTGGACTCAGGCTCATACCTATCTATGGTGTCATGGGACACTATTCACAGACTTCTTCCCAACATCCAGAAAAGCACTTCAAGAAGCAAGCATTGACTCTTAAAGACTACCAAGGGAACAAGATTCCAGTAGTTGGAACAAGAGAATTCAACGTGAAATTCAAGGGCCACACCAAACGCCTACCCCTGACCATCATGGACAAGGACCGCCCAAGTCTGCTGGGCCTTGAGTGGTTCAACCCGTTGGGCATCGAGGTGACTGGCATCAATCACATGAGCAACACTGAGTGGGAAGAGACCTTGAAGTCTGAGTTTCCAGAGGTCTTCAGCGACGGATTAGACAAGTACTTGGGGACCCCCATCACATTTAACCTAGATCCCAAGGTACAACCAATCCGTTTAAAACCCAGAAGGGTCCCATTTGCCTTAAAAGAAAAAATTGATGCACAATTAGATAAACTAATAGCCCAAGGGGTTTTAGAGCTCTCCTGAGCTCCGTTTTCACTGGCAGAGGCACCACGGGTCGGTCCTTCGCTGTTTTCAGGGCTGCCCTGTGGGCCAGATCTAAGCATGGGCCTTGAGTTTGACACCCCTGCACTACACAGATGTGCTTTGTATCCTGAATCAAAAGTGCTGTAGGAAGTTAGCACCCACCCCTCTCCTAGGAAAATGAAATATTTTAGGATATAATGAAAAGGCAGAATATTTCCCCTAAAAAGAGAGGTAGAAACTCAGAAGTGGAAACTCACCTCAAAAGCAGAAGCTCACCCCCGCCACCTTTGCTAATGGGTGGGCCATTAAGGCCTGGGCCACAGTATTCTACATAACAAAGGCCTCTACCCATCTCACCACCTGGCCTGGGAAGATCGCATCAGCCAGCACTCAGGTGAAGCCATGTGGTCCAGACAAAGCCTACAAAGTTAGCTAAGACCCCCGCCCCCTGAGAGTCTGACAGCCAATGGGATACATTTCTTACACAGGAACAGGAAACACTAAGGTGGGGCCCAAGAGAGGGTATAAAACTAAGGGTCTCCCAGCATCTTGCCCCTTCTTTTTCTTCACCCAACATCTTGAAGCATGTGATCATCCTTTTCACTTTGGAGCTCCAAGCCATGTGGTCCTGTCCACCATTAAACCATCTTTCTATACAGCCTCCATGTTTCCAGGGTCTTTCTTCCCCACTTGGAACTGAACCCAGAAGGATATTTTCTTTCAACATTGCTTTTTTCAAAAAGCACCTGGGAAATGATAGAATGGCAAGAATTCTGGCAACTGAACTATTTCCCACTTAGGGCAAATATATTCTAAATCAGGGGTCCCCTGGGTTGTGACCCATTTGCGAGCCGTGCAAGTGTTGGATGAGTATGTGCAGGGGTGGGATTCAAATTTTTTAACAACCGGTTCTGTGGGCGTGGCTTAGGTGGTGGGCATGGCTTGGTGGTCATGTGACTGGGTGGACATGCCTTGGTGGTCATGTTATTGGTTGAGTGTGGCCAACTCAGTATCACTCACATCGAGGCACGCATCTCCTCGCCTGGCCTCTCATGACTGTGGGGATGCTGTAACAGTCGTAAGTGTGAAAAATGGTCATAAGTCACTTTTTTCAGTGCCATTGTAACTTTGAATCGTCACTCCACACAAGCAAAGTACCAGCAAAGGAGGGGAAAAAAACTCCAGAGAGTTTTTTAGTCCTGCCAAGAATGTAATAAGGGTTAACGGAGAGGCAGTTTCTGTAAGCAACACCAGAATGTTTCCTTCCTGCCTTCCTTACAGGATTAGCCCAGTAATTTCTTCTAACAACCGGTTCTCCAAACTGCTTAGAATGTTAACAACCGGTTCTAGAAAATTGATGTGAACTGGTAGAATCCCACCCCTGAGTACGTGTGCAGGCAGCTCCACTTGCGCGAGTGGCAGGACAGCCTACAGAGTTGCCCCTGCATGACCCCAAGGGAGTCTGACAACCAATCAGAATACAAACTCAAATTCAAATTGCAACAGAGGTATGAAACTAAGGGTCTCTCGGCACCTCACCCCCTTTCCTTCTTTTCCTTCACCCAACATCTTGAAGCATGTGATCGAACTTTTCACTTTGGAGCTCCAAGACATGTGATCCTGTCCACCATTAAACCATCTTTCCAAGCAGTCACCATGTTTCCAAGGTCTTTCTTCCCCATTTGGAACTGAACCCAGAAGGATAATTCTTCCAACATAACCTAGGTGAAGTAAGCAAAAATGGTAGAAGCTCATCCAAGGTCCAAACTTAGAAGTAAGGAGAAATTTCCTGACAGTGAGAACAACTGATCAATGGAGTGGCTTTCCTCCAGAAGTTGTAGATGCTATATTACTGGAAGTTTTTTAAGAAGAGATTGGATAGCCTTTTGTTCAGAATGGCATAGGGTCTCTTGCTTGAGCAGGGGGTTGTCTAGAAGACCCCCAAGGCCCCTTCCAATTCTGTTGCTCTGTTATTCTATTCTGATTAACGGTAACCTCCCAACTCTCCAGCAAAATGGTTACCTGCTAAATAAATGCTCCCTCTTTTCTTCTACTTCCTTCACAGCTGGGAAAGGAAAAACACAGATTTGGGCAGTGAAACACATATGTTGCTGTTCTCGTTGCCCCCATGCTGATTATGTTACATTTCTTTCAGTGCTCACATGTTTTCCTTTTTTATTCCAATGTTTTCCAAGGGCTAGAACCGTCTGATGCATTCGCTAGTTTCCATCAAGTCTGGTGTGAAAAAAATCCCAGTTGCCTTGGCTGCCCACGGTCCATGACCCTCACAAAATATCTCCTGAGTTTGTGAAATAATAATTTGATGGGATTTACATGTTTCATGTGGTGGAGGAAAGTAGGATAGGCATATGTGGGGGAGGGAAGTGGGGGCGCGAAAAAAGTTCTGTCAATAAAATGGCCAGAAACTAAAATGTCCAATATAACTTGTTCTTGTTTTTACTGCAATCAAACCAAACTTATAACATGTTTTCCTTCTGTTTTCTCAACTGATGACATTAAAGGCCAATGTCAACTTGCCTAGGTGGTCCATAACTAAAGCAGAGAGCCAGGAAAGATTGGAGAGAAATTTCTTTAACACCAATACATGGAACTTTACACCATGGGGAAGGAAGGAAAGGTGCCAATCACTGTTTCTGAATCCAAAGGGCCCATGTTTACTGATCTGCAGAGAGAGACATGAAAATACAGCACCATCACATGGCTTATGACAGTACTATACTGGTTTGATTAAGGAGAAAGCCAGAGCTGCCAATCTAATATAAGGCTACTGTACACAGAGGTGGGTGAAATTCTTCCTTCTTGCTTTGTCCATTTTCAAATATTTCCAGTGTTGAAAAGTTAAAACCCACCCCTCTCCTAGGAAAATGAAATATTTTAGGAAATACTAAAAAGGCAGAATATTTCCCCTAAAAAGGAAGTAGAAACTCAGAGAGGCAGAAACTCAGCCCCCCTGCCTTTGCTAACAGGTCATTAAGGCCTGGGCCAGTCTATTCTACATAACAAAGATCTACTTCCTTCAGGCAGACCCATAATAGGAATTGCCCAATGCGCTTTCATTACATCATCATCCAACAAGGCTCAACCAAGCCTGGGACTCAAAAAACAACCTACCAAATTGTTATGTATGCAGGTTTAAAGTCATTGGTTTAGTTTGAACTGTTCTTGTAAAATGTAAGAAATGATTGGTTTAAAAAGTGTGGGGACTTGAGTGGTTCAATCCACTAGGCATCGAGGTGACTGGCATCAATCACGTGAGCAATACTGAATGGGAGGAGGCCTTGAAGTCTGAGTTTCCAGAGGTCTTCAGCAACGGATTGGGCAAGTATATGGGGACCCCTATCACTTTCAATCTAGATCCCAAGGTGCCACCAATTAAAGCCCAGAAGGGTCCCATTTGCCTTAAAGGAAAAATTGATGCACAATTAGATAAACTAATGGCTCAAGGAGTTTTAGAGCCCACTGACCACTCCAGGTGGGAGACACCCATAGTCACACCAGTCAAGACTGATGGGTCAGTGAGAATCTGTGGAGACTATAAGGGGACATTGAACCATGCGCCAACAGAGCCATATCCAGTTCCAGTGGTGCATCATTTACTACATTCACTTGGCAGGGGTACAGTCTTTGCCAAATTGGATCTGGCCCAGGCATATCAACAATTAACAGTTGATGATGCCACTGCAGAGGCCCAAACCATTGTGACTCATAGAGGTGCTTTCAAATGTAAAAGGTTACAGTTTGGAGTAAGCGTGGCACCAGGCATCTTCCAAATCCTTATGGAAAGGATGCTCCAAGGACTGCCAGGGGTAGTACCTTACTTTGATGATGTGTTAATCTCTGCTGAAAATGACACTCCATTACAAGAGAGACTCAGAGAAGTCCTTACCAGATTCAAAAAAGCGGGGTTAAAAGTCAAGGAAGAAAAATGCACTCTTAGAACTGACAAGGTTGAGTTCTATGGGCTATATGATTGAGAAGCATGGTATCCACCCCACAGATGCCAAGGTTCAGGCAATCAAAGAAGCCCCTAGACCAAAATGTAAAACAGATTTGCAAGCCTTCCTTGGACTCATTAACTTTTATCACATGTTCCTACCTCAGAAGGCAACCATTGCAGAACCACTGCACAGATTATTAGACAAAAAGTCTGCGTGGGTCTGGGACAGAAAAGAACAATCTGCATTTAACAATATTAAAAGACTCATCACGTCTGATGCTGTACTGATACAGTTCTCTGAGAATTTGCCTGTTGTACTGACTTGTGATGCATCCCCTTTGGAGTGGGGGGGTTGAGCCACAGGCTTCCCAGCGGGAGGGATGTTCCTATTGCATTTTACTCAGCACCTTGACCAAAGCAGAGAGGAACTACAGCCAACTGGACAAGGAAGCCTTGGCAATTGTTGCAGCTGTCAAGAAATTCCATGAGTATTTATATGGGAGAACATTTACCATTGTCACAGATCACAAACCTCTGTTAGGCATTGTGGCAGGAGACAAACCTACGCCCACTATCCTGTCACCAAGCATGCTGAGGTGGACTGAATTTCTTGCTGCTTATTCATACAAACTCATCCACAGGCCTGGCAAAGACATTGGGCATGCAGATGCTTTGAGTCGCTGCCCACTTCCTTCACACATTGAGGACCCTGTTCCTGAGACTCACACCTTTTTTCTAGAAACTGTTGCCAAGCTTCCAGTACATGCTGCTCAAATTGCCAGAGAGACTGCCAAAGACACTTTATTGGCTCCTGTTATAGGCTGGATTAAGAAGGGTTGGCCACTTCAAGACCTACCTCAACTCGCCCAACCTTTTAAATCCAGGCAAACTGAATTATCTGTATTAAGAGGATGTATTTTGTGGGGTAACAGGGTGGTTATTCCTGCAAAACTACAAAAGGAGGTTTTGGAAATGTTACATGAGGGTCATCCGGGAATTGTCAGAATGAAGGGATCGGCCAGGAGTTATGCAGGGTGGCCAGGTATTGACAAAATGGTTGAAAACTGGGTTGCATCTTGTCCCAACTGTCAGGTAGTCAGGCCTGCCCCACCTCTTGCCCCACACAGGAATGGGAATGTCCTAGGGGCCCATGGTCCAGGATTCACATTGATTTTGCTGGCCCTACCAGAGGGCACACTTTCCTTATTATAGTTGATGCATATTCCAAATGGCTAGAGGTTATCCCTATGGCATCCACCACAACTGAAGCTGTCATCAAACAGCTTAAAAAGCTTTTGTAACTCATGGGTTACCTGATGTGCTTGTTTCTGACAATGGCCCTCAATTTACATCCAACCTTTTTGAATCATATCTAGCACAACAGGGTATCAGACATGCCCTGATAGCCCCTGGGCATCCTTCAGCTAACGGCGGGCTGAACGTATGGTACGATTTACCAAGGAAAAACTTCAGCAATTGGGTCCAGGGGATATCACTGAGAGAGTTGAAAAACTTCTCAGTGTTCAGCATATCACTCCCAACCCCTCAACTAATTTGTCCCCAGCTGAATTGTTGATGGGTAGGAAACTCAGGTCTCCCCTTGATCGCCTTCATCCCACTTACGCACCCAATGCACCACTAGATTCCACTAGCAAAATTCGCACATTCACTGTGGGTGATTCTGTTTATGCTAAGAACCTTATGGGTGAACCATTATGGATTCCTGCTGAGATAACCCAAATCACAGGCCCCAGGTCTTACAGGGTACAAACGGAGGATGGTGTCCTCTGGAGCAGGCACATTGATCAGTTAAGATCCAGATTGCCTCAGGAGCATCGCTTTTGCTCTCTCTGGTTCCCATACCTACTGCCTCTTCTAGGGGAAGGGGAGGATCATGAGTGTAATGAACAAGCAAGAATCAACCCCATGTGTAACGAGCTAACACGACAGGAACCATCCCAAAACCTGTCACAATACCAACAACCATTTTCACAAATGGAAGATTGCACATCATTACCTGATTTAGGTGCTGACATTGGGTTGGAGATGGATTGGGAGGAGAGACCAGGTTGTAGTAACCAAACAGGTTCTACCATTACTACAAGTCCTAGTAAGGAAATGTCAGCAGACACAATTTCTCCCTCACAAGGTGAGAACCTTAAAACATCTGAACCACGTAGGTCTCAACGTACACGTAAGAGCCCCACCTATTTAAAAGAATACATTAGATAGGCTGGGGTTTGAGTATGGACTGAACCTAGTGGGAAGGGGTGTTATGTATGCAGGTTTAAAGTCATTGGTTTAGTTTGAACTGTTCTTGTAAAATGTAAGAAATGATTGGATTAAAAGTGCGGAAAACCCTGCACTCTGATTGGCTGGCAACTGCGGCTGCTGGCTATAAGTAGCAGCCGCAGCCCAGCCAAAGTGGGTCCGTTCTGAGCTGTAGTCACTAATAAACAAAGAGCTTGAAGCACTCCGCGTCTGTCTCTTCATGCAAACTTAAACAAATTACCTCTTCATGGCCTCATGGAGTCTGACAACCAATCAGAACACAAGCTCAAATTCAATGCCCAACAGAGGGCATAAAACCCAGGGACTATCAGCATCTCCACCCTTTTTCACCCAGGAGCTCCAAGCCATGTGGTCCTGTCCACCATTAAACCATCTTTCCAAGCAGTCACCATGTTTCCAGCATCTTTCTTCCCCATTTGGAACTGAACCCAGAAGGATATTTCTTCCAACACCAGCATCAACAGTGTCCCATGTTATTTCTGCATTGCTTTGCCATTTAGGTTTTGGAAGCCAGCATGAAAACACGAATGTTTATGAGCTTCTCACCTAACAAAAACACATTTTCTTTATCAACACTTTCCCTGTAGACTGTGATGGACGTTTTAATACAGTTCTGAGGTCTCTTGTCCCTAATTTACCCCTTTTAATGACTTCCTTCCCCCCAAACAAAACTGAAAGACGTTCAATCTGAAGGCTAATGCTATTTAAGCTTACGTCTTGGTTTTCCAGCTTGTACTGGGAAAAGAAGTTCTTAAGAGATTATGTTCATGGTTGGAACTGCATCCTGGTTATGTTGAACGGATGGGGCCAAATTCAAACTTGGCCTGGCTTAGAATATGACTTTGGCCACCTCTTAAATTTTAAAATTGCTTAAACTCTTAAACTTCTGCAAAGAACTATTTAGTAACAAGATCCTGGAAATAAAGAAAAGCTCTTTTAAAAAAAAGCGGGGTGCAATTGTATTACCCCATTTTGCTCTTTGTGCTGTTTCTAGATCCATTTCAGAGAAATGCCTTTCACTTCCAAAGCTTAATTCGCTTAATGAATCGGGATTCCTAATGGAGCATCTCTTTCCATATTATCCTGCTCAGACCCCACATCCATAATGGTCTCCATTTAATGCTAAGCAGCTTTCCAGATCCTCAGTCATTTGAACATTTGTCAGCTCGGAAAACAACAGCTGTTCCTAACATAAGCAACCCATCTACATTTTGCCAGACACATGTCAGTAGTTTGAGTGTTTTCTTCTCGTAGCCAACTCTTTTCCTGTGTCACATCTACCTTGTAGAAAAGAAGAAGTAAGGAAGTGACACAATGAGTATAATCTATTTTGGATATCAATAATGTAGGATTATTCAGGGAAGTTTATAGAACCCTTTGTACAATACTGTAGAAACATCTATTAGTCTATTTCCAGTAAGGGCAGGGAAATCCTCTGCACGATTTCTGAAAGATAATTTCCAGGGTTCAGAACACAGTTGACTTCAGTTAAGCAGCGTTTCCTTTTAATAATTTTAAATTTTTGTACTTATGTTTTTTATTGTTGTGAGCCACCCTGAGTCCTTTGGGAGATAGGGCGGGATATAAATCCAAACAATAAATAAATAATACATAAATCTTGGAGGCGAGAGATGAAAGTTAGGACAGTCCTGATTTTCTCTTGCAAGAAAAAAGAATATTGCATCTGCCAGCCTATTTAGTCCCAGGGACATATGTTTGGATGGAAACCTTCTCTACCCAACCTTGAACAGTTGCTTATGTTTGTATATCACCAAGTAGATCCAAAGAGGAGCAAAAGGTATTTGAATATCTTTGCAGTCAAAGAAATGGAACAGGATAACAGAGTTGGGAGGGAACTGGGAGGTACAGATACAGATTAACAGAGTTGGAAGGGACCTTGTAGGTCATCTAGTCCAACCCCCCTGACGAAGTGGGAGACCTTACACCATTTCTGTCCAGTCTCTTCTTGAAAGTCTCAAGTGATGAAGCTCCCTCAACTTCTGAGGGCAACTTCTGTTCCATCGGTTGATTGTTCTCACTGTCAGAAAATTTCTCCTTATTTCTAGGTTGAATCTCTCCTTGATCAGTTTCCATCCATTGTTCCTTGTCTGGCCTTCAGGTACTTTGGAGAATAGCTTGACCCCTTCCTCCTCTCTGTGGCAGCCTCAAATATTGGAAGACTGCTATCATGTCTCCCCTGGTCCTTCTCTTCACTAGACTAGCCATACCCAGTTCCTGTAACCATTCGTGGTATGTTTTAGCCTCCAGTCCCCTAATCATCCTGGTTGCTCTTTTCTGCACTCTTTCTAGAGTCTCAACATCTTTTTTATAGTGTTGTGACCAAAACTGGATGCAGTACTCTAGGTCTGGTCTTACTAAGGCTTTATAGAGTGGTATCAGTACCTCCCTTGATCTTGACTATATCCCTCCGTTAATGCAATTTAGGATTGCATTGGCTTTTTTGGCTGCTGCTGCACACACATCTTCTAATCCAACCGGCTGCTCAAGTGGGAGATCCTATACCATTCCAGATAAGTGGCCACCCAGTCTCTTCTTAAAAGCTTCCAGTGATGGAGCACCCACAACTTCTGAAGGCAAACTGTTCCACTGGCTAATTGTTTTCACTGTTGTCGTGGCAGACTTCTTGTTGAGGTTGCCACTGGAGATTTTTAAGAAGAGATGGGACAACCAGTTGTCTGAAAATGGCATAAAGTGCCCTGCTTGGACAGTGGGTTGGACTAGAAGACCTCCAAGGTCCCTTCCAACTCTGTTATTATATTCTGGGTTTTTTTTTTTTTTTACAAATGCCCACACTGCCCAAATCTTAACTGGAAGCTATTTTGTTGACTCGATGTATTTCTAAATTGCAATTCAGATCACAGGAATATGTTAGCTGGCTGGAAGGGAATAAGCACACAAACGTGACCTTTTCTCCTTCCGTAGCACATATTTGATTACAAATGAAGAGCCCAGAAAAGCCTGTTTTTACAGGCTGTATTTTAGCAAACCGTTCTCCTAATTCAGTGGTTTTTGGATCAGGGACCCAGCAACAAGTTTCCATCTCATGTGAATAGCAAGCTTCCTTTGGCTGCCAGGGAAATGGTGACTTTCTTTGATTAAGCACAATGTTTTTCACTTTGGTGGCAACCAGCAAATAGATATACGGTGTTTTGAAAAGTCTGCATTTATTTTTATCTTTTTGGCCAGGCTAAAGTGAAACTCTCTTTTAAGTGTCTTCTTTCCAATTCAAATCCCAGAGGTGCTTTTTATCAGGAGGCAGATAACAGATAAACAGAGTTGGAAGGGACCTTGTAGGTCATCTAGTCCAACCCCCACCCAAGCGGGAGACCCTACACCATTTCTGACAAACGGCAGTCCAGTCTCTTCTTGAAAGTCGCAAGTGATGACGCTCCCACAACTTCCGAGGGCAAGATGTTCCATTGGTTGATTGTTCTCACTGTCAGAAAGTTTCTCCTTATTTCCAGGTTGAATCTCTCCTTGTTCAGTTTCCATCCATTATTCCTTGTCTGGCCTTTGGGTGCTTTGGAGAATAGCTTGACCCCCTCCTCTCTGTGGCAGCCCCTCAAATATTGGAAGACTGCTATCATGTCTCCCCTGGTCCTTTTCTTCACTAGATTAGCCAGGCTCAGTTCCTGCAACCACTTCATTTGTTTTAGTCTCCAGTCCCCTAATCATCTTTGATGGTCTTCTCTGCACTTTTTATGAGTCTCAACTTCAGGAGGCAACTGGACTTTGTTGTTCTTTTCTTTTGAAGATGTTTCACTTCAAGTCCTGCCAGAGCTGAAGAACCTTCTTGGAAGAGAAGCAAACGTCTTCAAAAGAAAAAACAAGAAAGTCCAGTTGCCTCCTGAAAAAACACCTTTGGGACAACCATGACCTGGATGATGGAGGATCTCTACAGATTTGCCAATTCAAAGTTTGTACAGAAAAAAGTTTTATCCCGTATAGGTCATGTTGGTTTCCCTTGAATACTATAGCAATAGCAATAGCACTTAGACTTATATACCACTTTATAGTTCTTTACAGCCCTCTCGAAGCAGTTTAGAAAGTCAGCCTCTTGCCCCCAACAATCTGGGTCCTAATTTTACCCACCTCGGAAGGATGGAAGGCTGAGTCAACCTTGAGCCTGGTGGGATTCGATCTGCCAAATTGCAGTACAAATAGCTTGCAGTACTGCACTCTAACCACTGTGCCACCGAGGCTCCACTATGTTATTTAAATCTGAGTAGCTTGCTTGTCATTGTTTTGGTGAAAATAAAGGGATTTAGGGGATGTTTAAAAGTTTTAAGTACAGGTAGTCCTCAACCTAGGTAAACGTAAAGGTTCCCCTCGCACATACGTGCTCGTCGTTTCCAACTCAAGGGGGCTAAATGACTAAATGCCGAAGGTGCACGGAACGCTGTTCCCTTCCCACCAAAGGTGGTCCCTGTTTTTCTACTTGCATTTTTTACATGCTTTCGAACTGCTAGGTTGGCAGAAGCTGGGACAAATAACGGGAGCTCACTCCATTATGCAGCGCTAGGGATTCGAACCACCAAACTGCTGACCTTTCTGATCGACAAGCTCAGCGTCTTAGCCACTGAGCCACTGCATCTGTTACAACCATTCTTTTAGTGACTATTTGAAGTTACAGCAGCATTGAAAAAAGTGGCTTAAGACCCTTTTCTACACTTTAACGACCGTTGCAACATTCCCCATGGTCACATGATCAACATTCAGATGCTTGGCAACTGACTCACATTTATGAAAGTTGCAGTGTCCTGGGGTCACGTGATCCCCTTTTGTGACCTTCTGACAAGCAAAATCAAGAAGCCAGATTCACTTAACAACCAGGTCGCTAACTTAACAATGGCAGTGATTCATGTAACAGCTGTGACAAGAAAAGTTGTAAAACAGGGCAAACTCACTTAACAGCTGTCTCGCTTAGCAACAGAAATTGTGGGGTTCCATTGTGGTTGTAAACTGAGGACTACCTGTACTTTTCCAATGCACACCTGTGATTCATATAAGCTGGCTGATGGTTGTTTGTCGCTGAAAACACCCAGTAAAACCAGTAACTAAAATAAAACACTAGCAAATTAAACATACCAAGATGAAGTGTGAGCCACAGAGCACAGCTATCCCTTAGGTAGCTGTGGACAGATGGCGTGTTCTATATGGTAGTTTTTTTGGGGGGAAACAATGCAGTAATTAAAAAAAATAAGCATGCTGTGATTTAATAATAATATTTCTACTTTTCGTCCTAGTGGAACATTGGCTCAATATTTAGTATTAAGAATTAACAGAATTCTAAGGTCACAAAATAGATCAATGTATGGGCCAAAATCTACGACATCATCAATTCACCAGGAAGAAATCTAACACTCACTTAAGCAATCTTATCTCAAGTGATCTAAGCCCCAGAGCTCACTGTAACAACATTGCCAAAAAGGCTTTAAAAGTTGTTAACCTTATTTTGCAAAGTTTCTTCTCTAGCAACATTGAATTGTTAACTAGGACATACAAAACCTTTGCCAGACCAATTCTCGAATACAGCTCGTCTGCCTGGAACCTGCACTGTTTCTCGGACATTAACACAATTGAGCGGGTTCAGAGGTATTTCTCAAGAAAAGTACTCCACTCCTCCACTCATAATAGAGTTCCCTATGCCTGCAGGCTCAAAATTCTGGGCCTGGACAATCTGGAACTGCAGTCCAATCTAAGCATAGTTCACAAAATTGTCTGCTACAATGTCTTGCCTGTCAATGACTTCTTCAGCCACAATCACAATAATACATGGGCAAACAACTGATACAAACTCAAGGTAAACTGCTCCAAACTCGACTGCAGAAAATACGACTTCACCAACAGAGTGGTCAATGCCTGGGATGCCCTACCCAACTCCGTGGTTACAGCCTCAACCCCTCACAGCTTCAACCTCAAACTGTTTACCGTGGACCTCACCCCATTCCTAAGAGGTCCTTAACGGGGGCATGCATAAATGCACCATCCCTGTCTTACTGTCCCCATTTATCTGTATTTACTTCCTTTGTTCATCTTTATGTTCATACCTATACTTGTTCTCTTGTACATGTTTGACAAATAAATAAATAAAATAAATTTAGGAAGAATGGAAATGTTGGCTATTTTTAACTGGTCTAGAGACAGAGAAAAAAAAAAGAAGGTGGTTGAACTGTTATTAGCCACATATTTGCCTGCATGAGCACAGAGAATCTAGTTGAAGCATTTATTGGTTATCTGGATTGTTAGGTTTTCAAAAGGTTTGCTATGCCCAGAGGCTAGGGAAAAAAATTATATCATCTTTGGACAACAGTTCATTGGGAGACTGTTCAAAGTTACAATGGCACTGGAAAAAGTGATTTACGACCACTTTTCACACTTATGACCATTTCAGCATCCCCCACAGTCTTGTGATCAAAATTCAGATGCTTAACTCATATTTATATTGACAGAATTCAGGGTATGTAATCCCCTTACCTTCTGACAAGGTCACCAGATTCAAAGGACCGTAACTCCACCATAGTGATTCACTGAACAACTGTGGCAAGAAAAGTTGTACAATGGGACAAAATGCACTTAACAACCATCTCACTTAGCAACAGAAATTTTGGGCTCCGTCGTTGGTTGAGCACTACTAGTACTAATTGTCAATACGTCTCCAGAAATTAGAAACAAATCTAATTAGAAAGACTCAAAGCAGAGTAGTTTACTTAATATCCAAAAAAAAACCCACCCCATAATCTTTTTCACTTCCTTATCATTGTAAGACCCAACATGTACATTCCTCTCTTCCTAAAGCATGGTCAAATTTCCACCGATCTTTTAACCCCACCTTTAAAGATCTCTCTTTTTGTTTTGTGATCATAATAATCTGATTAATCTTCCCCAAATCCCTGTAAACTATGCTATTATTTCTAGCATTCAGCCTTTGTGCCTGGGTTGAACAAAAACAGATTGCCCAAGGCCACCCACTAAGTCCCTACCTGAGATCCAGGTGTTCCAGGTCTTATTTTAATATTCTGACCACCAGACCATGCAGAGTTTATGACTTAAATAGCAATTATGATTTGATTGTGGGCACGCTCTGCCTAATCACCTTATCACCAGGTGCAAACAGTTGCCAGGAATGGAAGGAAAGCAGGTGCAGAAATCATGCTGAGCTTACAGCATGCATCAACTACATGGCTGATCAGCAGAAAAACACCTTGTCTTTGGTATAATTAGGATGACAGGTGTGAAGAGAACACCGATTTTATCAGACAATAAAGATTTGCCTGGGAGATTATCAGCACTGCAGGAATTTCGACCTTGTCTGTTGTATCTTTCTCTCTTGTTTCTCCATCATATGCCTGTATTTTTGTTTTGTTTTTGCCATCCTGGAACTAATCAAAGGATGTGAAAAAAAATATGGAGGTTAGTCAGATAGCTCCCCTACCATCTGTCTCAGCTGTCAACTCCTCAGAAATCAAGAAGGCAAACCCAGAATTAAGCAAGGGGGAAAAAGTATTTAATAAGCATCAAAATCCCACTGCAAGGACTAAATGCATTTGAGGTCAGTCCTTACACGCGTACAAATTTCTTTCCTCCAATTTCTGCATTGTTTGCCAAATTAAAACAAACCTTCATGAATGTTTACAGTTTTTGATACTCAATTTCTCCAGCGTTTATTTTTACTTGCGATCTTCCCTGAGGGTGGTTTTCCTAACATTTAATGCATGCAGTCTGGGAGAGAACTAAAAACAAAAAAGGCAAAAATGGATGTAGTTTGAAAAAAAAATGCAAGTGTGTTACACTAGGACTTGTTTATCATCCCAAACCACAAGTGAACAGAACGATAGATAGATAGATAGATAGATGGGAGGAGGAGAGGGAGGGAGGAGGAGGGAGAGAGAGAGAGAGAGAGAGAGATACAGGAGTGGGATTCAAAACTTTTAACAACTGGTTCTGTGGGCGTGGCTTAGGTGGTGGGTGTGGCTGGGTGGTCATGTGACTAGGTGGACATGCCTTGGTGGTCATGTTATTGGCTGGGCGTGGCCAACTCAATAGCACTCACATCGAGGCGCATCTCGCCTGGCCTCTCATGACTGTGGGGATGCTGCAACAGTCGTAAGTGTGAAAAATGGTCATAAGTCACTTTTTCAGTGCCATTGTAACTTTGAATGGTCTCCACACAAGCAAAGTACCAGCAAAGGAGGGGGAAAAAAAAACCTCTAGAGCCGTTCCTGAGACAGGAAGTCTAGTCCTGCCAAGAATGTAATAAGGGTTAACGGAGAGGCAGTTTCTGTAAGCAACACCAGAATGTTTCCTTCCTGCCTTCCTTACAGGATTAGGCCAGTAATTTCTTCTAACAACCGGTTCTCCGAACTGCTTAGAATGTTAACAACTAGTTCTAGCGAATAGGTGCGAACTGGTAGAATCCCACCCCTGGATAGACAGACAGACAGACAGACAGACAGACAGACAGACAGACAGACAGATAGAAAGGGAGAGGAAGAAAAGGAAGAAGAAGGAAAAAGGAAGAAAGGAAGGAAGGAAGGAAGGAAGGAAGGAAGGAAGGAAGGAAGGAAGGGAGTCATTTGATTATTGTTCCAACACATATCTGGAAATACTCTTGAAATCATCTTTCTCGGAACAAAGGATAATGGATTAAAGGTATGATCCCCAACCCTACCCAGGCAGACCTTGAAAGTAAGTTGAAGACAGGTAATGACTTCTCTATCAATGTGGAACAGGATTTTGAAATAGAGGGAGGAAGAGCTGCTCTGTAATCTTAAAGTCGAAAGTAGAGCGTCAGTTCTGGAATTGCTGAGAAAAAAGAGAATCCAAACAGGCAGAAATTATTTTCCTTGTAACTTAAAAAAAAAAGACCCGTGCATATTATGTATAGAAGAATCATTTGCAAAGGATCTTTTCCATACTGGCTCTTTTGCACAGATGGGTAGATTCTAATCAAAGAAGGAACACCATAATCTTTCCAAAACTTTGCAAGGGAAATGCAGCAGTTGGAAGGCTTCTTGCTCCATTCTAGAACTCCGTCCAGGACTTTGAAAAAACACACACACAACCCGGGCTGAGTCACAAAAACATGTGCAGCCTAGCTGGTCTTTGAATTTTTTGCAGAATGATTTGTTAACTATGCGCTGAATAAGAAGCAGTTCTGCAGAGCTCTTAAACAAGTTGCCAAGGGTGTGAAGTGTGATCACGTAACCATGGGGACCAGGGGTGGGATTTAAAAACCCCAGCAACCGGTTCACTGCCCGGTTGCTGGGTGGGCGTGGTCATGGTGGGTGTGGGAACTTCTGGGAGGCCCGTTTTTCACCTTCTCCAGGGTCTGGAGGTTTCCCTCGGGCCTCTGGGAGGTCGAAAACAGACTCCCTGGGCTCCAGAGGCCCTCAGGAAGCTGAAAACAGGGCTGTTTTGGGACTTCTGGAAGGCTCATTTTTCCTCCTCCCAGAGCCTCAGCGTAGACCCTGCACTTACCTGCATCCAAAATGGCCTGCATGGAGACTCCTGGGAGGGGAATGGCTGGGTAGGTGGGGCCAGTTGGTCAGTTCAACTACCGGTTCAGTGAAAAGATGTAAATTTTACATGCAGTTTGCCCGAACCGTCCTGAACCAGCTGAATCCCACCCCTGATGGGGATGCTGCAATGGTCGTAAGTCTGGAAAATGATTATAAGTCATTATTTTTTCCGTGCAGTCATAACTTCGAATGTTCACTAAATGAGCAGTTGTAAGTTGAGGACTACCTGTACTGTAAGAACTATTATTATTTATTTATTTTATTAATTGGTCTTATATGCCTCCCTATCTCCCGAACGACTCAGGACAGCTCACATAAAAAACACCCAATACAAAAGTTAAAAGAATTAAAAAATAATTAAACTAATTAGACCAAATAAATATTTAAAACCCAACCCACAAAACATTTAAAACTAAAGCCTCCCCTCAGTCCAGGCCAATTTGTTCGAATAACCAAGTCTTTAGGCCGCGGTGGAAGGAGCGGAGGTCAGGGCCAGTAGCTCCAGGGGAAGCTGGTTCCACAAGTGAAGCCCCACAGAGAAGGCCCTCCCCCTAGGGACCATCAGCCGACATTGTTTGGCCGACGGTACCCCAAGGAGGCACTGTCTGTGCGTGCGCACCATGCGATGGGTGTTCGATGCTGGCAGGAGACGTTCCATGAGTACCCGGCACTAAGCCATGTAGGGCTTTATAGGTAAGTACCAGCACCTATTGAGCTGAGTCTTAGGATTTCTACACTGACATGGACAGGATTGAGCTGGCGAGACATACCCAAGAACTTATTTATTTTAAGGACAAGATCCATGATACCAA
The DNA here is from genome assembly GCA_009733165.1 of Naja naja. Classification (NCBI taxonomy): domain Eukaryota; kingdom Metazoa; phylum Chordata; class Lepidosauria; order Squamata; family Elapidae; genus Naja; species Naja naja. The sequence continues at coordinate 13,313,019 of CM019151.1, read as the reverse complement.
TGTGTGGTGAATCAAGAGCTTAATCAGGGGTCCCCAACTCCCAGTCCACGGACCAACACCAGACCTGGCATGCCAGAAACTGGTCCATGCACCCAAATGAAGCCCCATCCATGGGATGCAAACAAGACTGTGAGACCACGCCCCATCCAGTCCGCGGAAAAACCTCTCTCCACGGAACTAGTCCCTGGTGCCCAAAAGGTTGGGGGACACTGGTCTAAGTCACTACCACATTTGGTGAAAGTTGATTTTTAATTCCAGGGCTTATTGGATAATTTCTGCCACTCCTAGATTAGTAGGAAGGTTCTCTTGCTCATGGACACATGAAAATTGTCATGTACAGCAATAAAATCAGAAAACTAGGACCATGAACGGGTAGTCCTCAACTTACAACCATTGAAGAACTGCGGTGGCGCAGTGGTTAGAGTGCAGTACTGCAGGTTACTTCTGATGACTCCTGGCTGCCTGCTATTTGGCAGTTCAAAACTCACCAGGCTCAAGGTTGACTCAGCCTTCCATCCTTCTGAGGTCAGTAAAATGAGGACCCAGATTGTTGGGGGCAAGAGGCTGACTTTGTAAACTACTTAGAGAGGTCTGTAAAACACTGTTAAGCGGTGTATAAGTCTAAGTGCTATTGCTATTGCTATTGGGTTGAAATGGGAAGACCAAGCCTTATTACAGAGTTCACTGAAGGACGTTGGCCCAATCTATCAGCCTATCTCACTTCATCCTACATTGCTGGGTTGTTACTGGGAAGCTAACGTTGGAGGAAGCACACATGTGAACAGTCTGCAGC
>CM019151.1:13155136-13312213 GCA_009733165.1 Naja naja | reverse complement strand
CAGAAAAAAAAAAATACTGACCATAGTTTAAGCCAGATGTTGCTTAGTTAACAGACTTTAAAATCAGTTCTGTTGTAGGTTCTTTGCTTATTCTGCCCAGGTCATATGGTACGACTAAAGCAATTGATCCAACTGTTGATACTGAAAGGCGGTTGCATTACAGATAGTCCTCAACCTATGACTGCAATTGAGCCCAAATTTCCATTGTGAAGTGAAGTGCTGGTTAAGTGAGTTTTGCCCCATTTTACGACCTTTCTGGCCACAGTTGTTATAAGTGTGAATCACTGCAGGGATTAAATTAGCAACAATGTTGTTTATTTTATATTTATTTATTTATATTTGAACTTGTATGTCACTTCCCCATCTTCAAGACTCGTGGCTCACAACTAAAAACACAGAACAATAAATATTTAAAAAGACATTAAACCAAACAAGCCCAAATATAAAACACAACAATAAAATACATTAAAAACCATCCCTCCCCAAGGAAGGGTCACAGCCGGGTTGGTCAAACAACAAGTTTTAATTGGCGCGGAAGGTCGGAGATCAGGGCCAGACGGAGCTCCAGAGGCAGTTGATTCCAGAGGTGGGGCGCAAAAGAACTCCTGCCGAGGGGAAGTACCAACTTTAAAATAAGTTCTGCTGTAGGTTCTTGCTTATTCTGCCCAGGTCATATGGTATGACTAAAGCAATTGATCCAACTGTTGATACTGAAAGGCGGTTGCATTACAGATAGTCCTCAACCTATGACTGCAATTGAGCCCAAATTTCCATTGTGAAGTGAAGTGCTGGTTAAGTGAGTTTTGCCACGACCTTTCTGGCCACAGTTGTAAATGGAATCACTGCAGGGATTAAATTAGCAACACGGTTGTTAAGAGAACCTAGCTTCCCGGTTGATTTTACTTTGTCAGAGGGTCACAAAGAAGGATCACCTGACCCCAGGACATTGCAGCAGCCGCCACAAAGGTGAGAGTCCAAAATTCGGCCCAAAATTTCCATTGCTAATCAAGGCAGTTGATTAGATGAGTTCATGGTTATTTTACGACCTTTCTTTTTGTCATGGTTGTTAAGTGAATCACAGCAATGGTTCAGTGAACCATGCAGTCATTAAACAAATCCGCCTTCCCCCATTGACTTGGCTTGTCAGAAGGTTACTGGAAAGATTGCAAATGGCAAGCCCAGGACCTCAAGACATTGCAACCATTGTAAATGCAGGCCAGTTCAGTAGTGGGATTCAAATTTTTTTACTGCCAGTTCTGTGGGCGTGGCTTGGTGGGCATGGCAGGGGGAGGATACTGCAAAATCCCCCTTCCCTCCCCACCCCACTAACCTGCTTTCCAGCTCCATTCTCATGTGCAAGGCAACCAAAGAACAGCCAGCCGATCAGCTGGGATTCAGGAGGCAGAGAACAGATGGGGGCGGGGCCAGTCAGTGGGGGTATTTGTCGGCTCTCCAAACTACTCAAAATTTCTGCTGCCGGTTCTCCAGAACTGGTCAGAACCTGCCGAACACCACCTCTGTGCCAGTTGTCAAGCAACCAAAGTTTGACCAAAGTTTGCTACATGGTCATAACCATGAAAGCTGCTCATAAGTCACTTTTTTCAGCCCTGCTCTAACTTTGAACAATAAATGAGTTAAATGAATAGTGGTAAGCTGAGAGCTCCTTGTATTTTACATATAGTACAGTTAGTCCTCAACTTACGACCACAATCAAGCCCAAAATTTATGTTGCTAAGTGAGAAATTTAGAACCGGATTTTCTATCCCGAATCCAGAAGCTTTTTAACTAAGAGCATCTGAGCTGTGGTGGCCCAGTGGTTAGAATGCAGTATTACAGATTAAGTCTACTGACTGCCAGCCGTTCAATTCTCACTGGCTCAAGGTTGACTCAGCCTTCCATCCTTCCAAGGTCAGCAAAATGAGGGTCCAGATTGTTGGGAGCAATAGGCTGACTCTGTAAACCACTTAGAGAGGGCTGTAAAGCACTGTGAAGTGGTATATAAGTCTAAGCTAGTGCTATCTCTGCTGGGTGGAATCTTTCAACTCCTATTCTGGTTTTCCAGGTCTCTCCCCCTATCCACCCCCAAATACAATGAACTGAATTGGTACAGCTTTGTAACACTGATCTACTAATAAAAATGCAATTCCCATTCCAGATTATCTGCCACAACATTTGAGAATCAAGGAGTATCTTGTACGGTTGTAATGCTATCTTCCTACTCTAAGGAACATAGCAAAACTGTTATGTTCATCTCAGCTAAGGCAACCTAAAGAAATATCATAAAATTGGTGCTGAAAGTTACTGAGAAGCTCAAGAGAATTAAAAATCCTATTTTTCCTATCTAGTTTATAGCAAATACTCTGTCGGGTAATTTATATCGAAAAGCTACGCGTCAAACCGCACAGAAATAGATCCAAGTAATCAGTCTGATCCATGAAATCTTACAGGTGCAAGTTGCCATTATGCATCCAGGTATAGAATAAAATCTGTCATGCTGTCATGATGTCTGTAAAGTTATTTTTACTTTTGACCAGGGACATTGTTTTTCAGGTATTACACAGCCTGCTAGTTGAGAAAACAAAAAGTGAGGGTAAATAGAATCCTTCAAATAAATGAACAGCCCAATACTCAACTTTTATAAAGGAATAGAATCAGTTTGCAGAATTAGGGTTGAATTCATATAGCTGTCAGTCTTTAGAATCTACTAACTATACTACCTACAATATAGAGCAAAGTTGGTATCTTTTAGAAAAATATAAACCAATTTTTTCAGCAATGCAAAGAGACATACCAGTCCAATCTGCATATTGAAATAATGAAAATAATAATCCATAGATTTTATTGGACAGCAGCATACAGAAACTAGGAACAACATTCACAGAGGCATTTGTATTTTAAAATGAACATCTGCAACACACTGAGATTAGCATTTTATAATTTCCATAATCTTTATTACTGGAAAACTAAGTGAAGCAGCCAAACTTGTTTTTAACTAATGAAAAAATGGGAGAAAAAACCCACAAAGATAAAAAAGAATCAGCTAAGGATCTAGGTCATACCAAAACTGTGACTCATATTTGAAATTAAGAGATCAAATGAAATCAAATGTACGTATTTATCGTCCACCACCAACAGTTAACAGAGCTGTGTAAAAGCAGAGCAACTCAGTGAGCATTTAAAACAACCAACAAAATACCCAAATTGCTTATATCATCTTTCCCCACAATAACAGCCCTGTGAGGTAAGTAGGGCTGAAAGAATGGGATTGCCCAAGGTCACCCAGCTGGTTTTCATGCCTAAGGCAAGATTAGAACTCACCATCTCCTGTTGATTGACCAAAAGTCACTCAGCTAACTTTCATGCTTAAGGCAGAACTAGAACTCACCATTTCCGGGTGATTGGCCCAAAGTCACTCAGCTACCTTTCATGCCTAAGGCGGGATTAGAACTCACCGCCTCTGGGTGATTGGACCAAAGTCACTCAGCCAGATTTCATGCCTAAGGTGGGACTAGAACTCACTGTCTCCTGGTGATTGGCCCAAAGTCATTCAGTTGCCTTTCATGCCTAAGGGCGGGACTAGAACTCACAGTCTTCTGTTGATTGGCCCAAAGTCACTCAGCTACCTTTCATTCCTAAGGCAGGACTAGAACTCACCATCTCCTGCTGATTGGCCCAAAGTCACCCAATTGGCTTTCATGCCTACAGCAGGACTGTAAGTTATATCTGTATCTATCTACATGAAACTGAAATGAACTATGAATTTTATTACAAGCTAAACAAACCGGGGATCCATTGAGTCATTCTTTTTTCCACATATAGGCTTATATTGTTTCTCCTTCCCTCTTTAACTCTCAGGAGAGCCACTTCCTCATTTTTCCCTCAGTGGCCATTGACATTAAGAGATTTCAAATTTCAGCCTTGGTTACAAAGCAGGTAATGGCCGATTGGCTATGGGAGCCAGAAGGATGGAGGAAAGAGGATAGGGATACACTCAGGGGTGGGATTCTACCAGTTGGCACCTATTCACTAGAACTAGTTGTTAACTAGTTGACTAGGAGAACCGGTTGTTAGAAGAAATTACTGGCCTAATCCTGTAAGGAAGGCAGGAAGGAATCATTCTGGTGTTGCTTACAGAAACTGCCTCTCCATTAACCCTTACTACATTCTTGGCAGGACTAGACTTCCTGTCTCAGGAACGTCTCTGGAGTTTTTTTACCTCCTTTACTGGTACTTTGCTTGTGTGGGGTGACCATTCAAAGTTACAATGGCACTGAAAAAGTGACTTATGACCATTTTTCACACTTACGACTGTTGCAGCATCCCCACAGTCATGAGAGGGCAGGCGAGGAGATGCGTGCCTCGATGTGAGTGATATTGAGTTGGCCACACCCAGCCAATAACATGACAACCAAGCCATGTCCACCCAGTCACATGACCATCAAGCCACACCCACCACCTAAGCCATGCCCACAGAACCGGTTGTTAAAAAATTTGAATCCCACCCCTGGATACACTCCTCCCATCTTCCCCTGGGCCACTCAACCTACAGGGCAGTGGTGGAATTCAAAAAATTTTACTACCTCTTCTGTGAACGTGGCTTGGTGGGCATGGCATGGCTTGGTGGGCATGGCAGGGGAAGGATACAACAAAATCTCCATTCCCACCTCATTCCTGGGGGAAAGTTACTGCAAAATCCCATTCCCTCCCCACCCCACTAACCTGCTTTCCAGCTCCATTCTCCTGTGCAAGGCAACCAAAGAAGACCCAGCCGATCAGCTGGGACTCGGGAGGCAGAGAATAGATGGCGTTGGTGGGGCCAGTCAGAGGTGAGATTTGCCGGTTCTCCAAATTACTCAAAATTTCCTCTACTGGTTCTCCAGAACTGGTCAGAACCTGCTAAATACTACCTCTGCTACAGGGATTCTGGGAAATGTAGTCAGAAGGCGCAGTGGCACTGAAATGGCCACAAATTTGCCAAATTTCAATCCCACCAGAATCATAGGTCCCAGATTTTGGGTGCCTATTGCAAGTTAGCCCATTTGAGTTACACTGATTTAAAAAAATGTTGTTTTAGGATGCACTGTTGCACTCAATTAAAGCTTGCAAAGTATCAAACAGATATTTAGTAATGTGGGTCATTAGAGGTGCCTTTTAGAAATAAATTTATTACAAAAAAAGAAACACACCCAGAAGTATTGAATATATTGAATCTATATTTTTCCTGCTTGGGGCTGTATTGTTGGCTGTTTCCCGACTATGGATATCATTATCCCTGCAGCTGTGGAAAAGTGGTAAACAGCTGTTTTGCCTTCTATCAAGGCTAGTAAACAAGGGATTTTCCCCATTTACATTATCATTAATCTTCCCTTCTCCTCTGTACTTGTTTACTATCGACCTTGGCAGGATGATAAACATCTGTTTACTTGTTTGTTTGGTTAGTTGGAGTTTGTTTGTACCTTCAAATCAGTCCTGACTTCTGATAACTGCCTGCACAAATCCCTGCTGGGGTTCTTTTGGGCAAGATTTCAGAAATGACTTGTTATTGCCTCCTTTCTAGGACTGAGAGAAACTGGCTGGCCCAAGGCTACTCAAATTTGTATCTTAAGGCGGGACTAGAACTCACAGTCTCTCAGGTTCTAGGCCAGCGATGGCAAACCTTTTTGTTGTGGTGTGCCAAAAGTGCATGCATGCCAGCACCCACAATGCAATGCACCTGCCCCACTGCGCATGCGCGCGCAACACCCCCACACCACCTCTTACCTGCACTGCACATGTGTGCACCTCCCTGCTGATTTTCAGCCAGTTTGAGGCAGTTTTTGTCCTCCTGGAGGCTTGAAGAAACCTCTGCAGCCTCGGGAGGCCGAAAAACGGGCCTTCTGGAAATACCAGATGAATACAAGGTGAAAATTATTTATTTATTCTACTTATATCCCGCCTTTGTTATTTTTATAAACAACTCAAAGTGGTGAATATATCTCCTTCTTCCTCCTATTTTCCTCACAACAAAAGACCTGTGAAAAAGCACCTTTGGGACAACCATGACCTGCATGACTGAGAATCTCCACAGACATTTAACAATCCTGTGAGGTGGCTTAGGCTGAGAGAATGGGATTGGCCCAAAGTCAACCAGCTGGCTTTTGTGTCAAAGGTGGGACTAGAACTCACCTCTCCTGGTGATTTGGCCCAAAGTCACCAGCCAGTTTTCATGTCTCTAAGAGGGGACTAGATCTCAAGGTCTTCTGATGATTGGCCCAAAATCACCCAGCTGGCTTTTATGCTTAAAGCAGGACTAGAATTCACAGTCTCCTGGTTTCTAACTTGTTGCCTTAACCACTGGACCACTCAGGCTGTCAATCAATCAGTGACAAAAAGGAGGACAAGAAGTCATATATTGGATCCATATTCAGCTGAGTCTCAAAGTGTTCTCAGGAATTACAAAAGAAGAAAGGCTAAATAAAGAAAACATATACATTTTCTTTGTTTCGAAGAAGGAGTCATCCCTTGAGACTTTCAAGAAAAGATTGGACTGCCATTTGTCAGAAATGGTGTAGAGTCTCCTCTTTGGATAGGGGGTTGGACTAGATGATCTACAAGGTCCCTTCCAACTCTGAATATCTGTTAAATCTGTTAAAGGGGTTGAATGAATCTCCCTACCCTTGCTTTACTTCCATGATGAATGATACAAAAGTTGTAATTTGCTACAGCATCGATACCAACTCACTGGCAGCATCCAAAATGCCTTTTGAAAGCTGATGATCTCCAGACCAGCATGTCCTTTAATTTTATGAACTCTACTCATAGACGTTTAGTTTCAAATATTGTGATAACAATAGCTGAGCTGCCAGGAGTTCAAGGGAAACAGAGTCTCTACGTTTCTCTAGGTTTCTGCTTAGTTGTTTGGCTAGAAACCAAAGCGCCCCCACCCTTACAGCAGTCCAATCTGTTCACTGCAGGTCTATGGCACACACCAGGGGTGTCAAACTTGATTTCATTGAGGGCCACAGCAGGGTTGTGCTATTTTTTTTTAAATACATTTTTTATTTTTTATTTCTACAAACACATCATTGTGTGAACAGTGTGGTTCCAGGGTACTTTACATTTTAGAACAAACATGACAATAGTTTCATATTGACACTGTTAACTTTCTTATATAATTTAGTATTAATCAGTGGTGAGATTCAAAATATTTTATTACCGGTTCTGTGGGTGGGGCTTGGTGGGCGTGGCAGGGGAAGGATACTGTAAAATCTCCAGTCAGAGGTGGTATTTGCTGGTTCTCTGAACTACTCAAAATTTATACCAGTTCTCCAGAACTGGTCAGAACCTGCTGAATACCACCTCTGGTGTTAAAGCATATTATCAATCTTAATTATTCAATATTCCTATGTGCTATTTTGTGTCAGTAACTATATTCTTGACATCACTTCTTTTATCGTAAGTATTATATTAGTGGTCATATTTGCAGTGTTTAACAAATTATATAATTCAGCTAGCCATTCATAAATTCGTATTAATTTATGGTTTCCATTATTTATCCCCTTTTTAGTTCTTGGTTGTGCCACTATTATATTTAAAACAAAGTCCCTTTCTATTCTCATTATAATACAAACAAAATAATATTCAACCTATTTGTGTTTAACAAGTTATACAAGCAGGGTTGTGTTTGACCTTAGAGGGGCATGGTGGGTGTGGCATGGTAGGTATGGCCAGCTTGACGTCACTTGTGTCGGTGGTGCCTGTGGTGGCCCGAGCACTTTGCCAGCAAAAATGGGCTCCTGAGCTCAGTTTTCAGCCACCATGGCCTACAGCAGCCCTCTGCCAGTGAAAACAGAGCTCAGGAGGAGGGAGACACATGCAACCCCCGGGCCCTGTTTTCAGCCACGACGGCCTCCTGCAACCCTTTGCCAGTGAAAATGGAGCTCAACAGGATTGTGTGTGGCCCTCCTGAGCTGTTTTCACTGGCAGAGGCACAGCAGGCCGATCCTTTACTGTTTCCAGGGGAGCCCCATGGGCCAGACCCTGTCATGCCCTTGCTGGAGTCTGAATCTGAGGAGGAAGATGAACAGCTGACAGGAGTGGGAGTGTGGCTCCATTGGCTGTGGAGGAAACTGGGGAAGGGCAAAGTCTGGCTGGGCAGAGCAGGGAAGAGGTAGAACAAGGGAGAGTGAGTTCAGAGGAAGACCCAGATCCACCCCCTCTTCATCCTAGGGCATGCAGGGAGGAACGGAGAAGGGAGCAATGTGAGTTGCATGGCTTACGGAGAAGGAAAGGGCTCTGATTCCTTCATTAGCCACTCCTGGGAAGAAAGCTTAAAAGAGATGCAAGCTGAGTGCGGCATCTGCTGGTAACAAATGTGAGTTTATCTTGTGTTGACTTTGATTATCTGCATTCCTGGCATCCTTCCAACCGTGTTGAATTATGGCCATTCCTTCATGTCTGCAATTCCTTCTCTTGCCCTGCCGGACTAATTACCTCATTTTGCCTTGATTGGACTTATAGTTACAGTTTTTGTTGGCCATGTTTTGGACTTGATTCTCTGCAGCCAAATGCTATTCCTGGGAGAGTTTTACTCCATCCCAGAAGGTAACCAGGACATTGGGGGCAAAGTTGGAGCTAATAAATGAACTCCTACTGATTATCTGACTGTGTTGCCTTTGTGCCACACCCCGGGTCATCATAGATCCAAGCACCCTGCAGGCTGGATTCTGCCTGTGGTTTGATATCCCTGGCATGCTCCAAATAAACAAATAATTAAATGAAATGTAAAAGTGCAGACCTAAGATATCATCAAAGCAAGGGAGCCATTGTTATGGAGAAAGGCAAAATAAACAGACAATCAGAATTTTAGGGAGAACAAGACAGTTGGGAGAGGCATCTAGAGTAGACATTGAAACCCCTTATTAACCATTTATTCCTCTACACACATTCCTTTTGTTTCTGTTTCTTTGTCTTGGGTAACCATTACCTTATGAAACCCCGAGGGATTCTTTGTCATCAGGATGACTCGGGAGTTGGTGGGAGTTTTAAATTGCCAAATTCTGGGAACGATCCTTGTAAAAAAAAACAACAACCCCAAATTGTAATCAGTCTTTGTGAACAACCAGATTGCTTGTTTTGGGTGATGAAGGGACAGTGGTTGAAACAAATCACTGACTCTTAATGAGCAGCCCCATCTGTGTCTACAAAACCAATCTTCTTTGGCATTTACTATCCTTGTCTTTTGGAAAGATGTGGATGTATTGCTTGATGTAATTATTTTAATGCTGCCGATTGAACAAATATGCTAAGTATGCTGATTAACCTTAAAGGAAAAGGAATTAAAAAAGGTAGTTTCAATCGATTTCAAATTCCAGAGAGACATCCAGACAAATGTTTCATCTAATTCTTTAGCTCTACTAAGCAGAAGAAATGTACTTGAAAAATATTTTTCAATCAAGCAGTGATTTAAAAAAAAAGAATGAACTAAATGGAAGCATATAAAGTTCATATATAAAGTATGGATAGTCCTCAGCTTATGAACATTTGTTTAATGACTAGCTGACATTATAATGATGCTGGAAAAAGTGACTTGCAAATGGTCTTTATGCTTGCAGTCACCTTATCAAAATCCAGGTAAATGGCATGTATTTAACAAAAATTGTGGTGGGGTTATGTGATTGCCATTTGCAACTTTCCCAGCTGGTTTCCAGAAGAATAGTGGAGTTGAAAGGGACTTTGGAGGTCTTCTAGTCCAACCCCCTTTTCAGGCAGGAGACCCTACACCATTTCAGACCAATGGCTGTCCAGTGTCTTTGTAAAAAACCTCCAGTAATGGAGTAACCACAACTTCTGGAGACAACCCGTTTCACTGCTTAATTATTCCCACTGTCAGGAAATGTCTTCTTAGTTCTAGGTTGCAAGCAAAGTCAGTAAGGGGAGCCAGATTCAGTTAATGTCCATATGGTTTGCTTATCAACTGCCACCACAACGAAAAAGTTATAAAATTGGGTGCAATTCATTTATCAACCACCTCACTTAGTGATGAAAGTTCCAGTGCTGTTTATGGCTGTAAGTCAAGGACCTGTAAAAACTATTTTGTAGTGGAAAAATGATAGATAGATAAGAGAGAGAGAGAGATGTTAGATAGGCCCTAGATGAGATAGATAGGCAGGCAGGCAGGCAGTGACCGACAGACAGACAGACAGATGGACGAATGGACGGATGGATAAAGAGAGATTATAGATAGATGAGAGATAGCGAGATGATAGGTGGGTGAGCTAGATAAAGAGAGTGCTAGATAGACAATAAATACAATAGATAGATGATAGACAGGTAGGTAGGTAGATAGGTAGGTAGGTAGGTAGGTAGATACATACATACATACATACATACATATGGTAGGTATCAATGGATAGAGAGAAATGATAGATGAGAAACAGAGATAGGTGAGATAGAATGAAATGAGAGATGGAGAGAGAGAGAGAGACAGACAGACAGAAAGACAAAAAGACAGACAGACAGAAAGACACAGAGAGAGACACAGAGAGAGAGAGAGATAAAAATTATATGGCTGCCCACTCACTCTCATTCTCTATTTCACTCTCTCACCATCAACATGGACAATCTGGAACCGTGCCGATGTAAGCATAGTTCACAAAATTATCTGCTGTAACATCTTGCCTGTCAACGACTTCTTCTGCTTCAACCACAATAATACACGGGCAAACAATCGATACAAAATCAAGGTAAACTGCTCCAAACTCAATTGCAGAAAATGCGACTTCAGCAACAGAGTGGTCAATGCCTGGAACGCCCTACCCGACTCCATGGTTACAGCCTCAACCCCTCACAGCTTCAACCTCAATGTGTCTACCATGGACCTCACCCCATTCTTAAGAGGTCCTTAAAGGGGGCGTGCATAAGCGCACCAGTGTGCCTACCGTCCCTGTCTTACTGTCCCCATTTATCTGTATTTACTCCCTTTGTTCCTGTTTATGTTCATACCCACACTTGTTCTCTTGTACATGCTTGACAAACGAATAAAATTTAAAAAAATAAATAAACAAAAATAAAACATAAGAACAGCTAACAAATTAGGGGAGGGGGAAGGCACAAAGATGGGTGGAAAGTGAGGGATCAGAAATTCTGAAGGGTCTCAGGGAAATTAGAATTGCAGTGGGATTCAGTCTGATTTAAAGGGATTAGTAAGGATGTCATTTCCTTTCACCCTCCCCAACGGATGGGGCTCACCCACCCATTATTTGAGACAGCACAGTCAAAGTGAAATAAGGCCATCCATGCAATACTTTTCTTAAGGCACGTGGGTGTGATGTCTAGGAAGAGAAAAATAGCCAAGCTGCACGCCCAATGCTTCCTATCCCAACATCACTTCCCCGTGCTTTTCATTCCTCCTTCTTGGAGCGACCATCCACAGGGGACATTTTTTTTTCTTTCTGCAAACAATCCTCTCAGAGGCCATGAAAGATGGGATTTTTATATAATGGTTTTGGCTGGGCCACTACATCTTGAAATTTGTAATGATGCGAGTCATTCATTGAACAGGATGAAGGGGAAGGAACTGTCAGGGCATAGAAAATCTGAGGTAAATTAAATGTTGTTTTTCCCCCAATGAAAAATGGACTATCAGCTGGAATGACACAAATGGCTGGCAGCTTGAGATAAGACAACTGTATTCTGATATAAAACCTATCCTTTGTCACAATCATTTGGTGAAAGGAAAGAACTAGAAGGTTCCAACCTGAAGTGAGATTTGTAGAAAGGCCATATTTTTTGCCGCCCTCCCCCAGGCATTCATCATGGTAAAGGATGGAGACCAGCTGTTCAGAGAAGGAAAAGAGAAGTTTTGCAGGTGATATTTTATTTTTTCATGGTTTTTATTTTTTGTTTTATTTTTGCACCTGCAAAATGAATTTCAGAGACAGATGAGGATATTGTTCCACCGTCTTTGATCTGAACACACAGATGAGAAACACAGAGACATGTTCATGCAGATGTCACCTGTGGAGCCACAATATATATATGTGTGTCAACACAGCAGTGCGTGACAGTGCTCGCCTGCAGTGTAGTGCGGTGCTTAATGTATGGAAAGTTTAAAATCTATTGCCTAGCTATGAAATGGGGTACGGAAGAATCAAAAAAAGAGACCACCCAACTGTAGAGAATGCAAAACAATATTAGCCCGTCTCCAAACTGACAAAAATAGTATCAGGTGTGCAAAGCAAGCAGCAAAAGGTTTATAAAAGTTGTGCATATGAAGAGCTTCTTCTTAATATGAGGACAGACCTTTTGATGTTCTCTCTCTATCATTAGCTCTCTGGAATCCCTTTGGCTACCAAAGAATAAATCTGCTTCCTGATGCTTTCATGTGCTTCCCTTTCGCTCATGGCAGTCAATCCTGGTGCCAAAATCAGCAGAGATAATGAAACTTCCAGACCTGAAAACATGTTCATGCTTTAATAGCCAACTCTTAGTAGGTGTCTTTCACCTCTCCTGTTTACGTGATTCAATCTGGATCAGTGGTGTGAGTCAATGTTCTGTGAGAGTCGCTTGGTGGGAGTGGCGTGGCTTGGTGGGCGTGGCAGGAGAAGGATACTGTAAAATCTCCATTTCCACCTCACTCCAGGGAAAGGTTACTGCAAAATCCCCATTCCCTCCCCATCTCACTAACCTGCTTTCCAGCTCCGTTCTCCTGTGCAGGGCAACCAAAGAAGACCCAGCCAATCAGCTGGGACTCGGGAGGCAGAGAATAGATGGGGGTGGGGCCAGTCAGAAGAGGGATTTGCAGGTTCTCCAAACTACTCAAAATTTCCACTACCGGTTCTCCAGAACTGGTCAGAACCTGCTTGAATACCACCCCAGATCTGGATGCATCGTACTGTGTGACATAATCATTTCCATAATTATTTCCATAATCATTTCAAGATCTGTAAAATTAAGCAGGTGGGATTTTCAACCTGACTTAGCACTGTGTGGACGTTCCACTGTGAATATTGCTGCAGACACTCCTCCTAAAAGATGCAGGGAGGAAGGAATGAAATGCAGGTGGTCCTTGACTTACAGCCATTCGTTTAGTGACTGTTTGACATTACAACAGCACTGAATACTGCATCCAGCTTTGCTCAGTACATTACAAAAAAGATGTTGAGATTTTGGGGAAAAGTGCAAAAAGGAATAACTAAGATGATTCAAGGCCTGGAGATGAAAGCATATGAAGAACGGGTGCAGGATTTGGGTTTGGCTAGTTTAGGGAAAAGAAGACTAGGGGATGACATGATAGCAGTATTCCAGTATTTGAGGGGCTGCCACAAAGAGAAGGGAGTCCATTTATTTTCCAAAGCGCCTGAAGGCAGGACAAGAAACAATGGATGGAAACTAATCAAGGAGAGAAGCAACTTGGAATTGAGGAGAAACTTCCTAACAGTGAGGACAATGAACCAGTGGAACAGCTTTGCCTTCGGAAGTTCTGGGAGCTTCATCACTGGAGGTTTTGAAGAAGAGACTGGACAGCCACTTGTCCAACATGGTATAGGATCTCCTGCTTGAGCTGGGTTGGACTAGAAGACCTCCAAGGTCCCTTCAAGCTCTGCTGGTTGAAGGTTAAGCCAGCCTAGCAAAGCACATTCTACAGTTTCAGGAATTGCTTTATATCTCATGCTGAAACAGACATAATAAATAATAAATGGTTACTATACATAAGCATGACTATGAAACTTGGCAACAGCCTTCCGTGGAGGAGGAAGAGGAAGAGGAGGAGGAGGGAAAGAAAGGGGCCTAATCAACATGCAACATTAGTCCACATTATGCTTGCAGAGTAATGTAGATTTTAAGAGATTGACATTTGTGTGCTGAGCTGAGCCGTCAATCAACCCAATCTCTTTCAAGGACTAAATCTATTTCAAAGGAAAACCATGGTAAGTTAATGGGAAAGTGATTATGCCCCTGAGATTTATTTGCAAATGGACTGGAGTGCGTGTGTTTGCAATAATTTTCCTAGAGTGCAAAAAAGTAGAAATTCCTGTACTCCTTCTGAAAAATAAAAATAGATGACAGAGACGTGATACATTTTGGAAAGACCTTCTGCAGGTTAAGACACGGAGCTGCAAGGTCTTCCAATTTCCAAACCACATGAAATAATCATTCCACTTCATTCTGCTTTTGTCAGGCCCAACCTTGAATATACTCTTAAAATGCACATCTTAAGAAGGATGGGAAGAGATGCTGGGAAGGCCAAAAGGAATGCTCAGGGAAGTAGAAATCCAGACTCAAGGACAGGGGTGTCAAACTCAGTTTCATTGAGGGCCGCATCAGGGTTGTGTTTGATGGCGGCGGGCCAGGGTAGGTGTGGCCAGCTCGATGTCACTTGTGTTGGGGACACCTGTGGTGCAGAGGTGGTATTCAACAGGTTCTGACCAGTTCTGGAGAACCGGTAGAGGAAATTTTGAGTAGTTCAGAGAACTGGCAAATCCCACCTCTGACTGGCCCCAACCGCATCTCTTCTCTGCCTCCCAAGTCTCAGCTGATCGGCTGGGTCTTCTTTTGTTGCCCTGCACAGGATAACGGAGCTGGAAAGCAGGTTGGTGGGGTGGGGAGGAAAGTGTTGTGGTTAGCCGGCAGCAGGTGCAGATGGCTGAGGAGAGTGATGACTCTGATGAGGGGTCAGGACCATCAGGGAGTGGACTTCTGCCTTCAGAGATTGTGGGGGCTGGCAGCAGTGATGAGGAGGTTCCCGAGGAGCCTGTGCCAAGTGCACGTGCATGAAGGATTACTCAGAGGAAAGAACAATTACAGCAGCACAGGCATCTTGGGAGTAAGGTGCAAGGTAACAGCCCCTCCCTCAAGAGGATAAAAGCCAGGTTTGAAAAAGCATTCTTTGCAGAAGGCAAAGAAGCTCTGAAGCTCAGCTTGTGGACATCTTTGTTTGCGTTTGGAGAATCTTGTAAATTAGTTCTTATCTCTAGGTTTTTGGCAGCATTGATGAACAACTTGGCAAGGCTCTTTCTTGTCGGAGCTAATTAGCAGAAAGAAGCCTTTTATCTGTGAAGGAATAGAATTCGTTATTAAACCTTAAAAGGTGGGGCTGCTGCCTTTGTCTGTGTTTGCTCTTTGGGAACCCAGTTGGGTCAGAACAGGAATGTGGATTTTGCAATATCCTTCCCCTGGAGTGTGGATGGAATGGAGATTTTACAGCCCACCAAACCATGCCCACCAAGCCACACCATGCCCACCAAGCCATGCCCACAGAACTGGTAGTAATTTTTTTTTGAATCTCACCACTGCTGTGGTGGCCCGAGCACTCTGCCAGTGAAAACGGGCTCCTGAGCTCCGTTTTTGGCTGCAGCGGCCTCCTTCAACCCTCTGCCAGTGAAAACGGAGCTTGGGAGGGCTGCACGAACCCATCCCAAGCTCTGATTTTTCTAGCAGAGGCACCACGGGCCGGTCCTTTGCTGTTTCCAGACCATCCCTGCAGGCCAGCTCTAAGCACCCCATGGCCTGGATCTGGCCTGTGGGCCTTGAGTTTGACACTCCGGTCTAGGAGGAGCGATTGAAAGAGCTAGGTAGGTTTAGCAAGGCAAAAAATAGGAAAAAATTATATTAAGGTGAACTGAAAAGCAATCTACTTTTAAATATCTCTACAATGATTAGTCCCAAGATTTTGATGTTCTTGATTGAAATTTGGCAGTACTTTAGGGCAGAGCACCAACATCTTGACAGATTTCAAGTGACGATGCCAAAGCTCTTGGTGCTCCCTGCCTGGCGGGGGAAACATTTTGATATTTGCATCAGAAAACACCCTAGTAACCATGTGAGCATATTAGTTTTTTTGTTTTATTGCCAATTGTTAAGATATATCCCCATTAGGAGAATGAGTACATCCAGGGAAGCGAAAGGAGGGAGATAACGAATAACACACGTGACACAAAAGTTATACTGAATACTGAAATGTAGGTTTTACTTCCAGTAAATGGTTAAGCAGAGTCCAAAAACAGTCCAAGTCATACATGGAGAATATCAGTCAGTAGTCAAATCGATAACCCCAAATATCAATGTCCTTTACCTTACCAATATCATACACAGTTCGATAAACACAGAGTTTGCAAAAACAGTAGCAAAAACCTCACACCGGATCGAAGAGCAACCAAGACCAAAACCAAAGATGAAGAAAGACGAAGAAGAATGAACCAGGTTTCTGGCTCCATCTTATGGCCGGTTGCAGTAACTTCAGCATGCTCTTAAAGTTACATACAATCATTTCGCAATCCTGGTTGATATATTGACAACCCAATAGTTAGGTATCCAACATTCCTAACACCAATGTTCTCTCATTAGAGCTTTGCTTCTTGGTCAGAGATTCTGAGAAGCCTTTTTTTTTTTTAAACTAACAGGTTCTGAAACCCGGAAAAAAAACTAAATCCGTTGTCACACAGAACCATTTCCAAAAACACCATCGGTTTGGAAGACTGTAAATGCTCCCAAAAACATCAGATATGGCTAGGAACAGGGTTAAGGTCAGGAGAGAGCTTGGGAAGTGAGCAGCAGAGCTTCTGAAAAGAAGGTCTAGGTGCCAACTGGAAAAACTGCTGCTAATGATAACCAAGATTTTTTGGGGGGAGAGGGAAAACCAATAACTACAGATACTCAGGCCCACCTGAAATATCCTCACAACCTCCAAGAAAGAATACAGGTAGTCCTCGACTTACGACAACAGTTCGGAGCAGAATTTCTGTTGCTAAGCAGAACCTATAATGCCCTTCATGGCTTGGGTCCAGGGTATTTGCAGGAGCGCCTCCTGCCACCATCAAGCTCCAATCGCCCAGTGCGCTCCCACCAGCAGGGCCTCCTTGGGGTGCCGTCGACCAGACAATGTCGGTTGGCGGCACCCCGGGGGAGGGCCTTCTCGGTGGGAGTGCCCACCCTGTGGAACCAACTGCCCCTGGGACTGCGGCTGGTTCCTGACCTGTGCGCCTTCTGCCACGATCTAAAGACCTGGCTGTTTTTACAGGCCGGCCTGGCTTGAGAGTGGTTGGGGTTTTAATTGGCTATTTTAGTATGTAATTTTAGGTTTTATTTGGATTGGATTAACTAATTTTTTAATAATTGTATATGTGTTGCATTCGCGTGTGAGCCGCCCCAAGTCCCCCGGCGATGGGGCAGCATATAAATCCAAATAAATATAAACATAATTGGTATATGAGTTGCATCTGATTTTACACCTTTTTTGCCACATTTGTTTAGCAAATCACTCCAATGAAGGTATAAGATAAGATAAAAGAGATAAAAGTTGAGAGATGAGAGAAGAGAGATAAGATGATAAGATAAGACGATATAAGATAGATAAGCGATAAGATAAAAGATAAGAGAGATAAGAGATAAGAGAAGAGAGATAAGAGAAGAGAGATAAGATAAGATACAATAAGATAAGACAAGACGATACAAGATAGATAAGATGAGATGAGATGAGATGAGATGAGGTGTTATTCTACCAGTTTGGCCCAGCTCGACTGAACCAGTAGCTCCGAGGATCATCTGTGAGCAAACCAGTTAGCTCCGACAATCAGCTGCTGGGCCCACCTGCCCACCCCAGCTCTATTCTGACCTTTATTTCCTGATTTTCAAGCTCGGCTGCTTCGCGTGGCACAGCCGATTGCTGCGTGTCAGCTATTTTACACACAGGGCTTGCAGCAGAAGGTGAGTTGCAAATGCTACGCATGTGCAAAACGTGTTCTCACACCGAACCAGTAGGAAAAAGTTTTGAAACCCACCACTGGATGAGATGAGATGAGAAAATAAAATAAGACAAGTCAGGACAGGACGATACAGGATAGATAAGAACATAAGATAAGGTTTGGGCTACCTCATTGGGAAATATATTATCAGGCCACAGTACTAACCTGGATGAAAGAATGGATTACATTGAGAAATAGAAGGTCATTGATATTAGAGGGGCATGATTTGCAATTGGGGTGGCATGCATTTCTATGGCGTGGCAGAAGTAAAATACATGGGTATTTCCAAAGACATATGGTCAGGAATGCATTGTTATTAGCATGGGGAAAAACAAAGAGCAAATATGAAAATACCAGTCTGGCTATCAACAATGGAAGCAATTATTCATCCAAATGTTTGTAAAATGAGAATTATTGCTAGATACAAAGATATTTTAAATGAAAAGGGTGAGCTCAAACCAAAACAAGAATTGAAAGAACAAGGGTTGGAAATGCATTGGTATTAATAAATGCAAACACAATCAAGATGTGAAAAAGATATTAAAGCTGTTTATAAGGAGTTGGCAGCATTGGATAAAATATTAACAGGAACAGAAGATAAGTTGATCAAAAATTTTTATTGCTATTTATTAGGTGTTAAATTAGAAGAACAAGTTAAGGAAACAATGATAGCATGGGCAAAAAACTTTGGATATGCTATAGAATTAGATAAATGGCAGAAGTTATGGGATGGGAATTATAAATTAACAATATCGACAGCATATAATGAAAATTTGTACAAGATGTTTTATAGATGGCACTTAGCACCAGCAAAATTAGCTAAGATGTTCAAAGATAAATCACCCCAATGCTGGAAGTGCCACCAGATACTGCAACATATTACTGTATATGGTGGACTTGTTCAGCAGCTAAAAGATATTGGACAAAAATACACACATAGGTGCTGGACTACCGGTACTGGATATACACTCTGTTGTAGCACAAGGTTCAGGGTACTCTTGTAGTCTCCACAGATTCTGATTGACCCATCAGGCTTTACAGGGGTCACTATAGGGGTCTCCCACTTTGCGTGGTCTACCGGTTCAAGGATGCCTTGAGCTACCAGCTTGTTTAGTTACTCCTCAACCTTGGGTCGCAGAGCAAAAGAAACTCTCTAGGACTTCAATCTGACAGGGGCTATGTTGGGGTCTAGGTTAAAACTTATTGGGGTCCTCTTATACTTGCCCAGTTCACTGCTGAAAACGTCCTGGAATTCCCTCTACAAGACATCTAGATTGTCTCCAGCACTTTCTCTGGTCACCGCTGTCAGGTGGATGCCAGTGAGGCTGATTTGCAGTGGTGCGAAACACTCTCTCCCTAGAAGGCTGGGCAGAACTCGGTCCACAATGGTCAGTGGTAGGGATCCCTGGAAATCTCTGTTTTCCATGTGGCAAATTTTCTTTCCCAGGACCAGTATTTTGTTGCCTTGGTAGTCTTTTAATATTATTCGTTGTGGTTGGAGCTTGCTTCGGATGTCAGGGTTGATCTTGTGGAGAGCTGTCCAGGATATCATTAATATGTAAGACCCTGAATCCACTTCCATCATCCTTAGGGTTCCATCAATCCTCACTTCGGTGAGGAACTTGTTGGATTCAGCAGTGTCTGTATCTCCCACGCGGGTGTGAGTGTAGCTTCCGATTGTATGGCGAGTTTCTTCTTCCCGGCTGCCATTTTGTTTATTGAATTTCATGCCAAATGTCTTCTGACCCTTGTATTGTCTGTTCGGAGAGTATATTCTGTGGCTCATTTTGTCCGCTGGTTGGCTGGTTCTGCAGGCTTCCACAATGTGGCCTTTCCTCTCGCATCGTCTGCAGATCACCTCTTTAAAATGGCAGGTGAACCGAGGATGATTCCCTCTGCAGCTTCCACAAGGCTTGGTTCCCTTGGCTGTTTTGGGTTTGCTGGTTTTTACCCAGTGGACATTTTCCTTCTCACTGTTGCTGCTTTCGAAGCCGGATGCCCTTCATGGATTGGGTGGCATGGACCTTGCTGCTGCCCTTGACTCGGGCTGCAAAAGAGTCGGAGGCTTCCGCGGCTTTTGCTTCTTCCAGAGCCTCCTTGAACGAGATGTCCTCTCTTGTGAACAGTCTCTTCTGAAGGATTAAATCCTTAATGCTGAGGACTAGCCGATCCCAGATCTTTTCCTCAGCGTTTGAGAACCTGCAGCAATTTAAAAGCTTCCTCGCCCATTTAGGAATCCGACATGCTCTTTCAGCACCAGCTCATCTGGTGGCGAACGGGCAAGTGGAGAGGATGGTCTGAATGACCAAATAACTTCTTAAAAAATTAGGCCCCAGTGATTGGCAAGAAAAAAATTGAAAAATGGTTGCTAACCCAACACATAACACCGAGCGCAGCAACAAACAGAAGCCCAGCAGAAATGCTCACGAACAGAATGTTAAGGTCCACCTTGGACAGAATCCATCCTAACTATACAAACGACACCCCTCTAGACTCCACAGGAAAGTGCAGTACATTCACACCAGGAGACACAGTGTATGCATGCAAGTACATGGGAGGGGAAACCTGGGTCCCAGCAAAAATAATCAAAAGTACTGGACCCAGATCATACAGACTAGAGGTAGAAGGAGGAAGAACATGGAACAGGCACATAGACCAACTGCGGGGCTGCATAGTTCAACTCCCACTCAAAGCCAAGAAACAACACACCTCCGGCAATAACAAAACCCTGGAAATTAGAAACTCCACAAAGACACATATTAGCAAGGGAAACCCCGAGCAAAACAGCGGAGGACTTAGCTGTGGGGGAAGGAATCCAGCATAGTACTTCTGAGGCCTTGAGCTCAATAGAGACTGCCACGCCTCTGAAAACTTTTGAGACATTTCCAAGGGCAAAGTCTGGAGCAGTGGTGGACCTGTCCATTCAGGCTGCCGCCTCAGGAACAAATGAACTGCGCAAACCCAGTCACACCCACAGAAGTCCCGCCTACCTGAAGGACTACATCTGCCGCGTATGTGGTGATTGGTCGGCCTGAGCTAAGAGGGGAGGGGTGTTAAATATGCACGACACTACATTTACATGGGCCTACGTTATATGCAAGTGGAGTCTGATGTAAGACTCCACTTATTGGTTCAGCCGCTGGCGGGAAGATTGGATCCCCGTCAATGGCTGAAGCGTTGGACAGCCGTGTTTGTTTGCTTTTTGATTCCGGTTGTAAATAAAGAATTTCTCGCATTCCTGGGTCTTGCTCCTTCCTCATCCATGCCTATTTAACAAATTATGTTAGCTCTTCTGATTAAGAACTGCAGTCAGTAACCAACTTCTTTTCAAACCAGCAATCTGGATTATGAACCTCTACAGCTGGGTTGATGTGCATGGCAAAAACACTTGACAGTTTTGTAAGGAAATATGAAACAAAGTGCCTTTATTTGCAGAAGTTTTCAGCCCAATGTCTAAACTTAAAACTTAAAGTGTTTACATTGATGAGATGGGCTTTCTTTCTCCCAGCATATGGTTCTTTTTCAACGTTACTGTGTAAATTCTGCTGCTGCTGTATTAAACAACACTAAATCTGATTGCACCTGTTTGGTTCAAAGAAAGAATTTATACACTGCTTAAGGGGGAGGGAGAAACTCCCAAAGAATATAAAACAGGAAATTGTCTGTGATGGCAAACTCCTGGAGATATCAGTTCTTAAGAACTGTTCCAATAAAACTTCAAAACTAAGTCCTGTAGTCAGAAATGTAAATCATTCGGTTTTATTCAATAACCAGGGACACATATATAGAGAGAGACACACAAATCAATTTATATGGTTTATAAGATGCGACATCAGGTCACTGTATTAGCGCCATAAAAGAGGAAAGTTTTTTTATGCATTCTACTAAGTTCAAAAAACATAAGCACCAGACATCATTTATGGCCAAAGACTGAACATTTTGTGGTCAATTAGCTCACAATTTATCTATGTTAAAGCGTCATTTGAAAATTCCTAGTTTATATGCAGACATCAAGGCAGTTACCTTACTCATGGAATCATCCAGTTCAAGAATGGGATCAACTGATTTTAATGCAAGATGCAACACAAAAGAGAAAAAAAAGTATGCGTTTGAGCTCCTTTATTATAAGAAAAAAAAATTAGAAGCTGCCCAGTCTGTGTACGGATGCCATAAGACTACAAATGCACTGTGCATCTGCTACTCAGAATTGAAATGGTCCTGAATAGAGTATATTGCTTTCTTCAAAAATCACAAATGGTATAATTGACTTTGCACATCCGGGATGCTTCGTAAGGAAAAGGTTTTGTTTATTTTGTATTAATACTAAAAGATGCAGAAATAATGAAACAAAGGACTAGAGGGGGGTGACATGACAGTAGTGTCCCAATATCTATATGCCAAGGTTGCCCAGTGGTTAGACTGCAGTACTGCAGGCTACTTCTGCTGATTACTGGCTGCCAGCAGTTTGGCAGTTTGGGTCGCACCAGGCTCAAGGTTGACTCGGCCTCCCATCCTTCTGAGGTGGGTAAAATGAGGAGCCAGATTGTTGGGGGCAAGAGGCTGACTCTGTAAACCGCTTAGACAGGGCTGGAAAGCATTGTGAAGTGGTGTATAAGTCTAAATGCTATTGCTATCTCAGGGGCTGCCCCAAAGAAGAGGGAGTCAAGCTATTCTTCAAAGCACCTGAAGGCAGGACAAGAAGCAATGGGTGGAAACTAATCAAGGAGAGAAGCAACTTAGAACTAAGGAGAAATTTCCTGACAGAGAGAACAATTGATCAGTGGAACAACTTGCCCCCAGAAGTTGTGAGTGCTCCAAAACTGGAAGTTTTTTTAAAAAAGATTGGACAACCATTTGTCTAAAGTGGTGTAGGGTTTCCTGCCTAGGCAGGGGGTTGGACTAGAAGACCTCCAAGGTCCCTTCCAACTCCGTTAATCTATTCTATTCTATTCTGTTCTGTTCTGTCCTGTTCTGTTCTATGCTAAATACAAAGGAAAATAGTAGGAAAGACAGGGGAGGAAAAAGGGAAAGGGAAAGGAAAAGTGTGGGAAAAAGTAAAAAAGAGGCATTGACCTTCCTTTGGTGCAGTAGAAAAAAATAATAACATCAAACCTCAGCTTTTTTACTTTTACACAATAGAATAAACTAGCCATTTCTATAACAACAAACCTAGATAATCAGTAAAACCCCAAATCAACATTTTGTTTTTTTCCCACCTCAAGCCCAAAGTCCAGAAACGACTTCCAAGTAGAAACAAAAGTAGTTGTATTTTTATCTTTAATCGAAGCAGTCAGTTTAGCCACCTCTGCTAATGCCACCAACTTCTGCAGCCATTCATCCATTGTGGGATTCGAAGTGTTCTTCCATTTTTGTGCATAAAGTAATCTTGCTGTCATCAACAACATATATAACATCGAAGTTCCAGATTTTTTCCCCCAAGTCTTTTTTCCATTAAACCCAAAATAAAAGCTTCTGGTTTTATCTTTATATTCACTTTGAGAACCTTCTGTATTAAGATATGAATCTAACCCCAACATTTATTTGCATTGTCACATGACCACCGTAAGTGATAATAGGTCCCTTCTTTTTGAGATTTCCAACATCCGTTTGAAATACATTCTTGATATCTGGGGTGCTTCATAAGGAAAAGTTAGGGGGCTAGCATAAACTTCACCTGAAGGATAGAAAGATGACATAAAATTTGCTTTCTAGTCTCTTGAAGAAGTGTTATCATGGAGAACATAGAGCAAAACTGCTCAGGGTTGCTGCAGAAGAAGAAAAACAGTGTATTACGAACTACAGGAAGTGGACATCAGAAATTTTTGCCTTTAAAGGATTCTGTATTTATACAGGGCTTGATGGACATTTTGGGTGGGTGGGGGTGCTGTACTAGCAGTAAATGGATTCCTGCACTATGTGAAGAGTTGGAGTAGAAATCAGGGGTGTCAAAATGGTGGCCCGTGGGCTGGATGTGTCACATGCAGGCCACACCCACCCCACGAATGGGAAATATGTCACAAAACATCATGTGACGGCAATGTGACGCCACATGGAGTAGATGGACTTCAAGATTCCTTTCGGCTGTGACCTTCTGTAATCCTATGTTCCATGAGTCATCAAACTATTGAGGGAAGTCACCCCTCCTAGAAGAATGAAATATTTGAGAAATGTTTAAAAAGGCAGAATATTATATTTCCCCTAAAAGAGAAATAGAAATCTTAAGGGAGACAGAAACTCAGCCTCACCTCCCTGCCCCCCAGCAGATATTTTGTTGCCCATTAAGAAAGACTGGGCCAGCCTATCTACAATACAAAAGACCTTCAGCTCCAGGGTGATGGGATTAAGACACGACCCTCCAGGACATAATAGGATTATCAAGCAGCAGGACTCACTGCATTGCAAAATCTAAAGACACTGCATCACCCAGCAACGTTCAACCAAACTTATCTCAGACAAATTCCTAGGATTTGCACATAGCCCCGTGGGAGTCTGACAGCAGCCAATAGAATACATATTCCTGCACAAGAACAGGAAGTTCAAGTTCAAAGCCCAAGAGAGGGGCTCTCCAAATACCTCTCTCTCTCAACTCCATGTGCTCAGCTGCCCAGGACCTCAAACCCATATGGTCCTGTTCATCAATAAACCATCTTTCCAATCAGCCTCCATGTTTCCAGTGTCTTTCTCCCCACTTAGAACTGAACCAGATGGATATTTTTTCCAACACTATAAAGCGTCCCTATTACCTTTTACATTCTCAAGTGTAATTATGCAAAGCAACAATTGACGCTCAAAAAAAAATCTTGATTTCAGGAATATTCAGAGTGCAACTCTGGAGCCAACCAAACTTTTTTCAACTGCTTTCAAAAGTCTTGTGGTTGCACTGCAACCAACATTTTTAGCCACAAAGAATTTTTACATAATTTTTTGGGAGTCTCCCTCTGGTGCAGGAACTGCTGAAGGATATATAAATGATTTTCTGGGTCAGAGAAATGATGTAAAATTCCTATCACTCTGCAATAGATTTAGCCACGTCTTCTGGGGGTGAAATGGAAATTTTAAATGCAAGCTTTTTGCACATAGCTGAGTTGTCAACACTAAGTATGCAACTGCCATAATTCAGCTCACCCAAATCATAAAGCTGTCATTTAAAACAATGGGAATACGGAAAACAATGTGGGATTATTTTGCAGTTTGAATTTTTTTTCTTCTTCCTCTTTTACACGGCTACATTTACACCTCTCTGCCTGAAACTTCATTCTGACAGGTGACATCTGGCTGAGGAATCTGGACATTGTACATGAGTTGTCCACCAAAAATAAAATAGTTATAAAATGGCACCATTCCACATTAAACATTGTGAGCCTTAACAATAGCAGCAGCAGGTTGCTGAGCCTTGAACCTTGGCGGGTGAAATGGGGAAGATTGTTGGATCGTTTTTCTCTCGCTTTTAAAATATTTCTGGAAGTACATGTTTGTAACCTTTGGTTCCATCAAGCATTTGCTTCAAACTGCTTCAAATGGCTACATATGGGACGTGATCTGCAAATGGCCAAGTGCACATAAAGGATATTTTTGTCAAAAAAAACAAAACCCTTAAATATTCTATTAAAACTCTTTCGATAACTGCCTAATCCATTGGTGTTCTAAGCCGATTGAAAAAGGTGCTACGCCATCATGCGGCTTGTACATTTTTTGGCTTAGTGTGTCACTCAAAACCAGCTGTTATAACTTACGTACACTAATTTATAGATTTGCATGATGCCTAAAAACAGTCAACTGCAGTTTATTCCATAAACCATGGTGGCTAGGCAAAGTACAGCTTAGTACGACAGGTGAATCTAGTGTGTATATTTACTTAATTAATTAATTTATTTGATATAAATAAATTTATTATTATACCTTTATTATTTTTTATGAAGAACTCAAGGCAGCAAACATATCTAATACTCACAAAAGAAGGCAAATGTACGTGTCCCTGGACAATGATGTGAAATCGAATTTGGGTTGGTCATAGCTAATATTCTTTTTTCTATTTTCATCACAGCAACAACCCTTTGAGGTGAGTTCGGCTGAGAAAGAATGGCCAAGGTCATCTAGTTCATTTTCATACACAATATTTATTCTGCCATATTGCGTAGAAAAGAACATTATTAAGGGCACACAGAGAGGGACTTGGTAATACGTAATGCCCCAATAACAAGGCACAGTTTTAATTCTTGTAAATTTTGAATGGACACAAAGGCAAATATAAATTAACCCATCTTGTTGATTCAAAAGAATATTTATTCAGAAATAGGTCCCATGCAAGTAGACACGATTAGCTTATGTGCAGGATTAATTGATAAGTGCAATCCATTATATTTAAATTTATTCAGTTTAGGAAGTGCCCAAATGCAAATGGACCCTGGGAGACGTATAATGAAATATATACCAGTTGCCAAGAATACAATTTATGTAATAACAAAGGAAAAAAGAAAAGAGGGAATAAGAACAGATGGTGAACATCTTTACCTCTAACCAAATCCAGCCCAATTATCCTAGGACAACTGTCTCATCTTCAGAGCTTCCCAAATACTGTGAGGGGGACAGTCACATAATTATTGGGGGGCACCTCAATTCAGAGCACAAGCACTGTATGTACCGTGTTTCCTAAAATAAGACTACCAGTAAGACCTAGCACTATTTTCTAAACCTGTCCTAATATAAGACCTACCCAAAAATAAGACCTAGTGTAAATCTCCAGTTCCAGGAAGACTTTCAGGGAGCAACCGTGCACCACCCCACACTCACACACTATTTGGCACCATAAATATATAGACCTACCAAAATAAGACCTAGTGTGTTTTGGGAGCCAAAAATATATAAGACAGTGTCTTATTTTGAAACACGGTAGTTGTAGGCTATCACTACAACCCAAAGGCTTTCAGTATTATGACTATGATTACAGGTATTCCTCAACTTACAATCATTCATTTAGTGATTGTTTGAAGTACAATGGCACTATAAAAAGTGACTTGATTGTCTAAATGTCTATGGAGATACTCAGTCATCCAGATCATGGTTGTCCCAAAGGTGCTTTTTCAAGAGGCAACTGGACTTTCTGGTTTTTCTTTGAAGATGTTTCGCTTCTCATCCAAGAAGTTTCTTCAGAGCTGAAGACATTTCACTTCCCATCCAAGAAGCTTCTTCAGAGCTGAAGACATTTCACTTCCCATCCAAGAAGCTTCTTCAGAGCTGAAGAAATTTCACTTCCCATCCAAGAAGTTTCTTCAGAGTTGAAGAAGTTTCTTAGATGAGAAGCGAAACATCTCCAAAGAAAAATCAGAAAGTCCGTTGCCTCTTCAAAAAGCACCTTTGGGACAAGTGACTTGTTTTTCACACTTATGACCATTGCAGCACCCCCATGGTCATGTGATCAAAATTTGGATGCTTGACAACTGGCTCATATTTATAATGGTGAAGAGTCCCGGAGTAATATGATCACCTTTTGCAATCTTCTGGCAGGAAAAGTCAACAGGGAAGGCAGATTCACTTAACAACCATGTTACTAACCTAATGTTATGGTTCGCTGGCAACAGGTGTGGATGGCTGAGGTCTCAGAGAGTGAGGACTCAGATGAGGGGTCTGCGAGTGATGAAGGGATGGGGCCAGAATCATCAGGGAGTGGAATGCTGCCTTTGAAGATTGTGGAGGCTGGCAGCAGTGATGAAGAGGTCCCTGAGGAGCCTGTGCACAGTGCACATGTTTGCAGGGCTGCTCGAAGGAAGCAGCAGCAGAGGAGACTCGGGAATAAGGCTGCAAGGTAATGGCCCCTCCCTTAAGAGATAAGCCAGCTGAGAAACCAGAGTTCTTTGCAGGAAGCAAAGAAGTTTTTGCACTCAAGCCTTGTGGACGTTCAGAATATCTTGGTTGGTGTTTGGAGACTCTTTGTATTTGAAATATTTTGTAGTATCTTTATCTAGCGTTCTTGGCAGCCTTGCACAACCTTGGCAAGGCTCATTCTTATCAGAGACAATTAGTTTGAAGCAGCCTTTTAACCGTGAAGGAATGGAATTCATAAAGAATCATTAAAAGGTTTTGCTGTTACCTCTATTTCGTGTTTGCTTCCTTGGAACAAGGTTTGGGTCAGAACACTTAACAACTCTAGTGACTCACTTTACAACTTGGCAAGAAAGGTTGTAAAATGGGGCAAAACTCACTTAACAGCTGTCTCACTTAGCAACAGAAATGTGGGGTTCAGTTGTGTCATAAGTTGAGGATTACCTGCATTTAGATTTCTAGACAACTGCAATTGTGCAGCTTTCAGAGGTATACAAAAACCATTTTAAACCTAAATGTCTATGCAGATTATCAGTCATCCAGGTCATGGTTACCCACAGATGATTTTCCAAGAGGCCGCTGGGCTTTCTGGTTTTTCTTTGAAGACATTCCAGAGCAGAAGAAGCTTCTTGGAGGAGAAGCGAAATGTCTTCAAAGAAAAACCAGAAAGTCTAGTTGCCTCTTGGGAGAAAAAAAAAGCATCTTTGGAACATTTTAAACCTAATCACAAAACACCCGTGGCATATGGCTTATTGTATAATGTAAAAGTTCAACAGCCTAACTAGAATGGTATAACGTGCATTCATTTTCATTTCAAATTAATGGAATGAAACTATTTATAATCACTTCTGTTCATTAAATATTCCTACTTTGGGGTGTATAATCGAATTGACCTATTTTTAATTTGTCAGGAAGGAATTATATTGTGGAGCCAAGAGCACGAGAGAAATAAAATCAATATGGCTGCCACAATCTTTTGGAGAGGATAAGTCTTAAATTCTGAGAAAAAACACAAGCCCACCTGGTACACTTTGATAAGAGCAACCTGAAAATTAAAAGCTGCAAAATAACATTTTTACAGGTCTTCCCTGTTCCCCTCACCAAGTGTGTAAAGAGCCCGTGAGCCAAAAGAAAGAGAGACAGAGAAAAAAAACAAGCAGGAAATTTCCATTGAAGCTCATACTCATTGGGCTGTTATTGGTTTCCATCCTAAAATATCAATTAAATACCATTCTCTCTCAGCCAGGAATAATTCACTCTCCTGTCAGCATGCAAGAAACTGGCAATTATACACTCCACCTGCTCTTATGCATGACAACGAAATTAAAATATTTGGAGAATTTCCTTGCCCTTTCCTTTTGAAACGAGACTGATCCTTCTGACCGAGAGCTACACCGAAGGCCACTGGGCCTGCTGGGAGGGGAAGGAAAACAGCAGCCAGCAATTGACCCTTTCAGATAAAAATTAAAAATAATAATAATATTATTATAATAATTATTATTATTATTATTATTATTAATATTTTAAATTTCAACCTCCAGTCAGGTGGCACATGGGTGCTGCTGAAGCGACGGATCGGCCGCCGTGAAAAGAGCAGGGGGAGGGGAGAAACGAGAGGCAAAGGATGCCCTCCCCCCTCCCTTCCAAGACACACGGATTGACCTCAATGGGCGAAAGGCAGAGCTGTGTTTATTCAGGTGCAACAATACAAATCATTGTGGGCTGCACGGCAATGATAAAACAAAGACAGCTCCAAAGAATGTGGCTCGCCTGGGACTTGGAGAACTCCACTGTAAGCACACTGTATTTGCAAGATCGAGTGACAGCCCGAGAGAGAATTATGGCCGGCCGGGGCCCTCGAGCCTCAAGCTGGAGTGGCTGTTGGAAATGGAGAAGCTTAACAGTGCCACAGAGTCTAATAACTGGAAAAAGGGGAGTTGCAGGCCAAAGTAATGCAGGGGGGGGGGACAGGGAGAAGATGGGGTTGCCTGCAGGACGGATTCGTGGTCTCCTACACCCGCATTTTTGAAACTTGCCCGACTTCAGAATCAGAACCGAGCTGGAAGGGACCTTGGAGGTCTTCTAATCCAACCCCCTGCCCAAGCAGGAGACCCTATACCGTTTCAGACAGGTGGCTCTCCAGTCCCTTCTTAAAAACATCCAGTGATGGAGCCCCCACAACTTCTGAAGGGCAAGCTCTTCCATTGGTTAATTGTCCTGCTCTGTTAGGAAGTTGCTTCTCTCATTGGTTAGTTTCCACCCATTGTTTCTTGCCTTGCCTTCTGGTGCTTTGGGGGGGTCTTTTAGTCCAGCTCTCTGCTCAAGCAGAAGATCATATACCATTTCAGACAAGTGTCTGTCAGTCTCTTCTTAAACACCTCCAGTGATGAAGCACCCACAACTTCTGAAGGCAAAGCTGTTCCACTGGTTAATTGTCCTCACTGTTAGGATGTTTCTCCCAGGGTTGAGATTCAAATTTTTTAACAACCAGTTCTGTGGGCGTGGCTTAGTTGGTGGGCATGGCTTGGTGGGCTGGGCGTGGCCAACTCAATATCACTCACATCGAGGCCTGCATCGCCTCACCTGGCCTCTCATAACTGTGGGAATGCTGCAACAGTCGTAAGTGTGAAAAATGTTCATAAGTCACTTTTTTCAGTGCCATTGTAACTTTGAATGGTCACTCCACACAAGCAAAGTACCAGCAAAGGAGGGGGAAAAAACTCCAGAGACGTTCCTGAGACAGGAAGTCTAGTCTTGCCAAGAATGTGATAAGGGTTAACGGAGAGGCAGTTTCTGTAAGCAACACCAGAATGTTTCCTTCCTGCCTTCCTTACAGGATTAGGCCAGTAATTTCTTCTAACAACCGGTTCTCCAAACTGCTTAGAATGTTAACAACCGGTTCTAGCAAATAGGTGTGAACTGGAAGAATCCCACCCCTGAGTACATGTGCAGGCAGCTCCACTTGCGCAGTGGCAGGACAGCCTACAGAGTTGCCCCTGCATGACCCCAAGGGAGTCTGACAACCAATCAGAATACAAACTCAAATTCAAATTGCAACAGAGGGCATGAAACTAAGGGTCTCTCAGCATCTCAGCCCCTTTCCTTCTTTTCCTTCACCCAATGTCTTGAAGCATGTGATCGTCCTTTTCACTTTGGAGCTCCAAGCCATGTGATCCTGTCCACCATTAAACCATCTTTCCAAGCAATCACCATGTTTCCAAGGTCTTTCTTGCCCACTTGGAACTGAACCCAGAAGGATAACTCTTCCAACATAACGTAGGTGAAGTAAGCAGAAATGGTAGAAGCTCATCCAAGGTCCAAACAACCGGTTCTAGCGAATAGGTGTGAACTGGTAGAATCCCACCCCTGGTTTCTCCTCAATTCCAGGTTGCTTCTCTCCTTGATTAGTTTCCATCCATTGTTTTTTCTCCTGCCTTCTGGTGCTTTGGAAAATAAATTGACCCCTCTTCTTTATGGCAGCCCCTTCAAGTACTGGAATACTGCTATCACGTCTTCCCTGGTCTTTTTTTTTTTCTGTAGACTGGCCATACCCAATTCCTGCAACTGTTCTTCGTATGTTTTTTGCTTAAACATGTGCATTTGTTTAAGATTCATATTATTTGTTTAAAACTCATAATATTTGTTTAAACGTTAAAGATTGTGGACTTCAACTCCCAGAATTCCCTAGCAAGCACCACAGAATTTAAAGAATGTCTCTCAGGACCTACCTCTGCTCACTTTATGAGATGATTGCTCTATTTTGAGGGGAGGGGGTGTAAATTACAAATCGTGGCCTCCCTTAGTGTTCTCTGCCCCCTCCAAAAAAAAAACCCTTTATGGTCATGTGTGTTTAATTAAGTGGAAACATTTTAACATCGCTTAACTTTTGAATAAGCTTTCCTAGGTGGAAATGTAATAGCCAGGGAAGGGGAGAAGGAAGGAAATGTTTTATAGGCTGAGAGTGGATGGGATTGCTTCACCCGTGGGTTTGCATCAATCACAGCAAAACTGTGGGTGACTTTATAAGCTCCAGAGGAGTTTCATTTATAGAATAGAATAGAACATAGGATAAGATAGGATGGGATGGGATGGGATGGGATGGGATAGAACAGAACAGAACAGAACAGAACAGAACAGACCAAACAGAACAGAATAGAATAGAATTCTTTATTGGCCAAGTGTGATTGGACACACAAGAAATTTGTCTTTGGTGCATAAACCCTCAGTGTACATAAAGAAAAATATATATTCATCAAGAATCACAAGATACAACACTTAGTGATAGTCATAGGTTACTAATAAGCAATGAAAACATACTAGGAAACAAATAAAACAATATAAATCATAAAGATACAAGCAACACGGTTATAGTCATAAGCGGGAAGAGGCAGGTACTAGGAAGGATGAGAAGAAGAATAGTAATGCACACTTAGTAAATAGTTTGACAGTGTTGTGGAAATTAGTTGTCTAGCAAAGTGATGGCATGCTGGGAAAAACTGTCCTTGTGTCTAGTTGTTCTGGTGTGCAGTGCTCTATAGCGTCGTTTTGAGCGTAGGAGTTGAAACAGTTTATGTCCAGGATGTGAAGGGTCTGTAAATATTTTCACAGTTCTTTTTGACTCGTGCAGTATACAGGTCCTCGATGGAAGGCAGGTTGGTAATAATTATTTTTTCTGCAGTCCTAATTATCTTCTGAAGTCTGTGTCTGTTTTGTTGGGTTGTAGAACCAAACCAGACAGTTATAGAGGTGCAGATGACAGACTCAATAGTTCCTCTGCAGAACTGAATCAGCAGGTCTTTGGGCAGTTTGAGCTTTCTGAGTTGGCCCCATCCTGCTCCAGCAACCTTTTCTATCAATGGGAACATACCATGCAGAACACCACAAAGCTTCAGTGCTGCAAATAAAATAACCAATAGAAGTGAACATGTGAATTGTGCAAAGAAGCAACTGTGAAAAGAACTACGTTGGCCAAAGAGGAAGAAAACTATCAACCAGACTGCACAAACACTTCCTGGCTATCAAAAGATATGAGCCTCTATCCCTCATGTCTGTCCACGAAGATTCAGAAGGACACAGATTTGATCTAACCGGGACCAGAGTTGTAACCCAGGCGAAATCAAGGACAGAAAGAGAATTCCTCGAAGCCTGGTTTTCCACCAATGTCAATAAGCAGAGATGTTGGCATCGATCCAGTCTACCAATTGCTGAGAACTAAAGGTTTGCATCAACTGCGATCCCAAAGAGAGCATTTGAAACGAACAGACAGGCACCCCGCTTCGCAACAACACAAACCCACAACCCATCAGCTCACAAGAAATCGGACGACATCTCAGAAACAACAACCAGCCATTCAATCAGACTGAAACCAGACCGTGATTCAGAAGTAGCCAAACAAACAACATCCACACTGCCCTTGTTACCTCGCGGCTCGACTATTGCAACGCTCTCTATTTAGGACTGCCCTTGCATACCATCCGGAGACTGCAGCTGGTGCAAAATGCAGCGGCGCGGGCGGTGATGGGAGTTTCCCGGTACTCCCATGTTACACCCCTCCTGCGCTGCCTGCATTGGTTGCCGGTTGCCCTCCGGGTGAGATTCAAGGTTTTAACTTTAACATACAAAGTCCTACATGACATGGGTCCTTATTATTTAAGGGAGAGACTGCTGCCGACATCGAATACTAACCGCCCTGTGCGAAGTCACAGACAGGGACTCCTTGGGGTCCCATCAGCCGGGCAATGCCGGCTGGCGGTCCCCGACGCGTGCCTACTCTGTCGGTCCCTGAACTCTGGAACCAACTTCCCTGGGGCTCCGCTTGGCCCCTGACCTCCGCACCTTCCGCCATGACTTGAAGACCTGGTTATTTGACCAAGCCGGGCTGTGACCTACGGGTGGGGTGTTTTAGATTTGCGGCTTTTTAGTTTTGTATTAATTGGGACCATTAATTTAATTCTTTTTAAATATTTATTGTGTCTGTTTTTATTGTAAGCCGCCCCGAGTCTTCGGAGATGGGGCGGCATATAAGTCCCATTAATAAATAAATAATAAATAAATAAATAATTGGCATCACATAAAAATGGTATTTAAAGGCCAGTGCTCTGACAGACGAGCACAATTCAAAGCACACTGACAATGGCTCCTTGAATAGTGATGAAACGTTTGCAACGAAAATTGCCAAGTGGACATCTCTTTTTTTTTTTAATTGATTTTTTAAAATTAATTACATTGTGTTGTCTGGGTATTTAATTTGCTTAACAATTCTGATTATATTCTTAACCTCCACTCCTTTTTTTCCCAACCACTGGTAAAATAGTTTCCGTGTTTGATAATATTCTGTGTCTTCTTTCTGCTTAATTTTCAAAGTCAATCTATCCATTGCTGCACAGTCTGGTATCTTCTTAATTATCTCTTCATCTCGCGGTGTTTCTTCATTTTTCCAGTATTGTGTGAATATAATCCTCACTGCTGTTACAACATGTAATATTAAATACATACTTTTTGTATCTAATTTTTCTGATATTATACCAAATAAAAACAGTTCAGGTTTAAGATGTACATGTTTCTCTATCATCTTTTCTAACCACCTGTGTATCTTTGTCCAATTTTTTTTTGTTTTAAGCACAAGCCCACCACATATGATAAAATGTGCCTGTCTTTTGATTACATTTCCAACCTTTGCTAGACATATTTTTAGACATTTTAGCTAACCTAGGTAAAGGTAAAGGTTCCCCTTGTACATACATGCTAGTCATTTCTGGCTCTAGGGGGCAGTGTTCATCTCCGTTACAAAGCTGAAGAGCCAGTGCTGTCCAAAGACATCTCTGTGGTCATGTGGCCAGCATGACTAAACCCCAAAGGCGCATAGAACGCTGTTCTCTTCCCATCAAAGTGGTCCCTATTTTTCTACTTGCATTTTTTTACATGCTTTTGAACTGCTAGGTTGGCAGAAGCTGGGACAAGTAATGGGAGCTCACTCCATTATGTAGCACTAGGGATTCGAACCGCCAAACTGCCAACCTTTCTGATCGACAAGCTGAGTGTCTTAGTCACTCAGCCACCGCATCCCTTCGCTAACCTAGCAGGTGGTAACTACCATCTCTAAAACATTTTATAAATATATATCAAAAACAAAATGAACATCTATAGGTTGAACTGTCTGGGGTTCTTGGTGGTTTTTGAGCTTGGTTGCTTGATCTGAATGGCCTCTACCCTCCCTCCTTGCCTTTCAAAAGTCTCTGAATTCCTGTGTCTTCCCTCAATCATTGGAGGAGGAGGATTTCTAAGCCCCCTTCAATTGTTCTCATTGTTTATTGCCTCAGATATAATATTTTTAAACACATGTTATGGTGTCACCTGCTATTTCCTGCTCTTTGTTATGCTGCCCTGGTCATATGTTGCATGGGGGACATATAATTGGAATGAAAGAATGGATGAGTCAATGCTCTAAAATTGTCATTTTAATCACAGCTACTTTTAAGACCCTTGGATGCTCCAGTCTAGTGCATTTGAGGATAATAATGGCAGTCATTATTACCATGATTACATTTTCTGAATACTCAAATTATTTCACATTATTCTCAGCATGATGTTATCATGCAAGCAAAACACCAAGGAGACAATTTTGCAAAATTATGTAGGAGACTTAGAGTGACCTAAAACAATTTACTCTTCGCGGGGCTGAGTTTCAAACATGGGGTTGGAGCCTCAGGTTTCATGCAAATAAGCCATTAAAGGATCAAGCTCTCCAGATATGCTGCAATGATTTTTCAAAATAATAATAATAATAATAATAATAATAATAATAATAATAATAGTTACTGATAATAATAGTTCCAGGACCATGCCTGATCTACCATTATAGCCCATGGATATTTACAGTCACGCAACTGAACTTGGAATATATGAAAACAAAAGACTGCTTTAACAGAATAATGGAGTTGGGACATTGGAGGTCTTCTTATTCCAGACAAATAACCATTTGTCATCTGCCTTCCCATGGATAAATGAAGGCAATCCACATCAAGCTGAAGGCAGGACAAGAAGCAATGGGTGGAAACTAATCAAGGAGAGAAGCAACCCAGAACTAAGGAGACATTTCCTGACAGTTATAACAATTAATCAGTGGAACAACTTGCCTCCAGACGTTGTGGATGCTCCAACACCAGTGGTGGTATGTTATGGGTTCGGCTAAAGCCTCCGAAGATCAGCTGAGCGGAGGGAGAAAAAGCCTCCCATGATCAGCTGAGAGGAGAAAGAAAAGCTCAGGATCGGCTCTTCAACTTGCCCTTGTGCTTTCTCTTCTTTCTCCTCTCAGCTGATTGGCGCTGCAGGCCTCAGCTGGTGTGGGAAAAGCTGCCCACGTGTGTTATGTGTGCGCACGCGCGTGCGATCACCAAACGGGTAGTGGAACAGGTAGGATCCCACTGCTGTCCAACACTGGAGGTTTTTAAGAAGAGATTGGACAGCCGTTTGTCTGAAATGGTATAGGGTTTCCTGCCTGAGTTTAGTTTACTTTAGTTTACTTTATTGTCATTGCACCTTGTACAACGAAATCAAACACCATCTTCAGTGCACATCATGACCATGACCATGAAAATAAACACAAACACACATCCTTCACCCTTCACACATTG
This sequence comes from Naja naja, assembly GCA_009733165.1. NCBI lineage: Eukaryota > Metazoa > Chordata > Lepidosauria > Squamata > Elapidae > Naja > Naja naja. The sequence continues at coordinate 13,276,038 of CM019151.1, read as the reverse complement.
AACCAGAAACCCCCGACACCACACCAACACTGCACTACACAGCAGAATTCAAAAGAGCTACTGCCCTGGGATAGAAGCAGTTTTTCAGCCTATTTGTCCTTGTTTTTATTATCCTGTACCATCTGCCAGATGGTAACAGTTCAAAAAAAGGGGTGCCCAGGATGAGATGGATCTTTGAGAATGTTTTGAACTTTCTTAAGGCAGCGGGAGCTATAAAGCTCTTCCAAAGAGGGGAGAGGGCAACCCATGATCTTCTGGGCAATGACATTAACCCTCTGGAGTGCTTTCCTATCTGCCACTGTGCAATTGGCAAACCATACAGAGGTGCAGTAAGTTAAAATGCTCTCTATGGTGCAGCGGTAGAAGGTCATCAGTAGTTTTTCATTCAGTTGTTGTTTTCTGAGAAGTCTCAGGTAGTATAATCTCTGCTGGGCCCTTTTGACCAGGGCTGCAATGGGAGCAGGGGGTTAGACTAGAAGACCTCCAAGGTCCCTTCCAATTCTGTTATTTTGTTAAGCTGACTACATCTTACGTCTCAGCTGACCCATAAATAAGCCAACAATTACAATAAATTAAAAGCACTTTTATCATTGAGCAACTTGCATCCTTATTCAACTTTTTCATCCCCATGATGATTAGGGGGTATGGGACTGACAGCAACATTATTCAGCTACTGTAAAGATAACCAAAGGAAGCAACCTCAGCTGGGATTACTGACCTTCAGCCTAAGATGCTGTTCCATCAAAAGGTAGAATGAAGGACATAGACAGGCTTCAAAACTCTAGGCATTCTTGCACATAAATATGACCAAAGTTGACAGTGGACCTGTGCAATTATTGAGTCTTCAGTGGGTCTCATTAAATTGTATTGTCACATGGAAGACAATGAAAAGGAACTTTGTGTCACCTCCAGGACTTTATCCAAAGGCTCAGGAACACAGAAAGCTTTCAACTTCTATTCTTTTGCTTTGAATGAAAGGCTTTGCACTCCCACATTCATTCTTGCATACACATCTGAACAATTTCTTTAACTGGCCAGGTTCAGTCTGAGTTCCAGAACAATCAAGGTGAGTCACTCACAATGCATCACCTCATTCTATATGATGGTTCCTAAATACTATAATTCCCACTCATTTTCATAACCTGATTAGGGGGACTGGAGGCTAAAACATATGAAGAACAGCTGCTGGAATTGGGTATGTCTAGTTTAATGAAAAGAAGGACCAGGGGTGACATGATAGCAGTGTTCCTTATATCTCAGAGGCTGCCACAAAGAAGAGGGAGTCAAGCTATTCTCCAAAGCACCTGAAGGCAGAGCAAGAAGCCATGGGTGGAAACTAACCAAGGAGAAAGCAACGTAGAACTAGGGAGAAATTTCCAGACAGAACAATTAATCTGTGGAACAGCTTGCCTCTAGAAGTTGTAAATGATCCAACACTGGAAGTTTTTAAGAAGAGATTGGACAACCATTTGCCTGAAATGGTATAGGATTTCCTGCCAAAGCAGGGGGAAGACCTCCAAGGTCCCTTCCAAACTCTGTTATTCTATTTAATTGTTTGTTTAGTGGCTGTTTGAAGTTACAAAGGTACTAAAGAATTGTTGCAGCATCCCCATGTACACATGACAGCTGGCATGAATTTATGACCGTTGTACTGTCCTGGGGTCATGTGATTAATATTTGTAAATATGAACAGGGGGTTGGACTAGAAGACCTCCAAGGTCCCTTCCAACTATTCTATTCTATTCTATTCTATTCTATTCTATTCTATTCTATTCTATTCTATTCTATTCCATTCCATTCCATTCCATTCCATATTTTCTGTTCTGTTCTGTTTGTTCCATTCCATTCCATTTCATTCCATTCCATATTTTCTCTTCTCTTCTCTTCTCTTCTCTTCTCTTCTCTTCTCTTCTCTTCTCTTCTCTTCTCTTCCATTCCATTGCATTCCATATTTTCTATTCTATTCTACTCTGTTCTGTTCTGTTTCATTCCGTTCCTTTCCATTCCCTCTGAAAACCTCTGGCTTCTCACTAAGTCCTAGCTTACCCTCTTCCTAGTTCTTTTTCATTTGAGATGCAACACTCCATCCATTTCACATAGGAACCATCTGTTGTTTTGGAAATCTTTTGCCATCTCTTTCTTCCCTTTGTCTCACCCCCCTCCCCCCCCCCCCTAAAATGCTCTATCTTCTCAGAAATCTTATTCTGGTATTTTTCCACACATTGCCTAAACTGATATCCATCAGAACAAATATTTCAATCCTTATGGATCCAAATAAACATAGCTATTTTTTATCCTTGCTCTTAGCCAGAAACTATATATTAACATGGCGTTAATGATATGGTGAATACAACGTGGCATTATGTACTGGCAGCAACATATTTGTCTATGATTGCACAATAACCTAAGGGAGAAGCTGAAGTCAGCAACTTGGCAAATGGCGCCTGTGGAGAAAAGGCCTCCACAGAATGGAATGGAACATTTAGCCTCCATTCTGTAATGTACCTGAATATAGGTAGGCCTTGACTTATGACCACAGCTGAGCCCAAAACTTCTGTTGCTAAGTGGGACAATTGTTAAGTAAGTTTCATCTACTCTGCATCCATTTTCAACAAACCACTGGAAAACATCAAAGCTGGCCTTAAAGTAAACAGTGTTCAATTTAAGACATGCTGAGGACACAGTTCTGCTTGCCGGTAAGTGTGAAGACCTTCAGTTCCTCATCAACAGAGTCACAGAAATATCTGAAAAATACAGCACCTCGAAAACCAAGATGGTGGTCGTCAGCAAACAACCCATCAATTGACCACCGATAACTTTGGAAGGAATACCACTAGAAAAAGTTGAAAGGATCAAGTGCCTCGGTTCTAATTTATGTGAAAGCTGGGACGTGACCACTGAAGTAAAAACAAGAATAGAGAAAGCTGGAACAGCATTCTTCAAAATGAAAAAGGTCTTCTGCAGTCACAAGCCTAAGATTGAAAATCAGGCTTGTCAGATGCTCCATCTTTTCTATCCTGCTCTACGGATGGGAGAGTTGGTCTCTGACAGAAAGTTGTCATGCCCCTGTTGGAATCTGATTCCTAGGGAGAGGTGGAACAGCTGACAGGGAGTGGGAGTGTGGCTCTGGTGGCTGTGGAGGAAAATGGGGAAGGGCACAGTCCGGCTGGGCATTCAGAGGAAGACCCAGGCCCACCCCCTCTTCATCCTAGGGCACACAAGGAGGAATGGAGAAGGGAGCAACGTGAGTTGTGTGGCTTACGGGGAGGTAAGGGCCCTGATCCCCTTCATTGGCTGCAGCTGGGAAAACTGTTTAAAAAGGCAAACTACGCACAGCAAAGTTGCTGGAAGCAAAGCGTGAATTATTTGGGTTTGTCAAGTCTTATCTGAGTTCTTGCATCCTCCCAACTGTGTGTGTTTTGTTATCTTTTGAAGTCTTCAATCCCTTATCCTGCCCTGTCTTGTTAATTGCTGCAGCGTGGTTTGTGTTGGTTTTTATTTATAATTTATATGTACTTTGGGTTCGGATGGAATTTCTTCCCTTTAAAGACTGTTCTTGGGAGAGTTTTTTTCTCCAGCCGATGATAACTGGACATTGGGGGCCAAGTTGGAGGTATGTCGCGGCCCCTGACCTTTGGAATCAACTGCCCTTGGGGCTCCGCCTGGCCCCTGACCTCCGCACCTTCTGCCATGAGTTAAAGACCTGGTTATTTGACCAACCCGGGCTGTGACCCCCTCCTTGGGGGGGGGGATAGTTTTTAATGTTAATTATTGCAAATTTGTTTGTAGGATTTGGGCTTGTAATTTAGTTTAATCGTTTTTTAAGTATTTATTGTCTCTGTTTTTAGCTGTGAGCTCGAGTCTTCGGAGATGGGGCGGCATACAAGTTCAAATAATAATAATAATAATAATAATAATAATAATAATAATAATTATTATTATTAAAGGGACTTTACCTATTTTTGTGACTTTGTTGCTTTTGTGCCACCCCCCCAGGTTATCACAGAAAGCCACTTGAAGAGACTGGAAGCATTTGAAATGGGGATTTACAGGCGGTTGTTACTTTTAAGTTGATTTGACAAAATCAGACATGAGGAGGAGATAAGTCATCTGGGAAAGCCAAGGGAAATCATCAAAACCATTAAAAAGTGGAAGTTGGAATATTTTGGACATGTGATGCGACACCCAGAAAAATACGGCCTACTTCACTTAATCCTCCAGGGAAAGATTGAAGGCAAAGGAGGTCCAGGCAGAAGAAGAACATCAGGGCTTCCAAATCTAAGGGATGGGTTTGGACAAAACTCAGCAGCCCTTTTTCCTGTTGCTTTTGATAAAAATAGGATTGCCAAAATGATCGCCAACATCCAATGATGGATATGGAAGAAGAAGAAGAAATGAGACAGTTGTTAAGTGAGTTTCCCCCCATTTTACGATCTTTCTTGCCACAGTTGTTAAGTGAATCACTGCGGGTTGATAAGTTGTAACATGATTGTTCAGCGAATCCGGCTTCCCCACTGAGGTTGCTTGTCAGAAGGTCCCAAAAGGTGATGATTACATAACTCTGGGTCACTGCAACCATCATAAATATGAACCAGTTGTCAACTATCTGAATTTTGATCATGGGGATACTGCAATAGTCATAAGGGTGAAAAACAGTCATAAATTACTTCTTGCATTGTAACTTCAAACAGTGGATTACACTAAATGAGTGGTTGTAATTCATGGACTACCTGTAAATGAAACAAACAAAATGTTAAAAAGTTATGGTATTTACCATTTCCCTAAAAATACGACCTACCCTGAAAGTAAGTCCTAGCTTGATTTTTATACGTGCACCCAATATAAGCCCTACCCCCCCAAAATAAGCCCTAATTAAGATCCCGTCCACCCCAGACTACACAGATAAAAATTAAGCTAGGGTGAGGATGGGGGTGATGGAGCTGCCCTACTACTTGCCTTTGGACAGTTGTAGCAGGCCTCACACCCCAACACCTGCCTTGCTGGCCCATTTCTTCTGCAGCCAGCAAGGCTGGCAAGGCTTTCCTGAAGGCCTCTGTAGCTGATAACAAAGCTCCAGATTGATCCGGAGCTCTGTTATTGGCTGCAGAGGCCTTCAGGAAAGCTTGCCAGCCACAGAAGAAGTTCCTGAAGGCCTCTGACACCGAAAAGGAGGCCGGGGGTGACGCACGCAAGTGAGGTTAGTCACTGGATAACTTCCCCTGAAAATAAGACCTAGTGCCTTTTTTTATGGCAAAAGAAATATAAGACATACACACACACACACACACACACACACACACACACACATATATATATATATATATATATATATATATATATATATATATATATCTGCGTGACCTGCAGAACTCTTGTATACAAGAACACATCCAGCGGCATTGGGCTCTCCCTTATCAGATATGTGCGGTATGACATAATGAAGGGAGCAACAGATTGCAATTGGCAGGGATTCACTGGGTCACATTTCCCATCAGGCTAGTTCTTGTGCTTAAAACAACAACAACGAATAAACAGCTGGCTCGGTATGGACTGGCTCGATCAGTTCTTTGAAATGCTGGAACTGAATCGCACATGCCTTCACATCGGCTTGGCGGGATTTGATGGCAGCTCCGGAGGAGGAAAAGCCATCCATGCAGCTAAATCAACAAGAGACGTAGACCAGGCTAATTGATTTGTAGCATACGTGGTGTGTGAAAGCAAAATTTTACAGGGTGACTCAAGACCTCAGTGTGCCTTATTTTAATTGTCACAATGGTCTGGTAAGACAGCTCAGAATAATTGTACTTTGTCTAACATATGACCCTGGGCCTGCCTGTCTCTCTGTCTCTCTGTCTGTCTCTGTCTGTCTCTCTGTCTCTCTGTCTCTCTCTCTCTCTCTTTCTCTCTCTCTCTCTGCCCAACTCATCTCACAGAGTTTTTGTGGGGAAAATAGAAGAAGGGAGGAGGTGCATTAGATATGTTCAATGCCTTGAATTATTGCCTTGAACCGCGGTGGCGCAGTAGTTAGAGTGCAGTACTGCAGGCTACTTCTGCTGATTGCTGGCTGCCTGCAATTTGGCAGTTCGAATCTCAGCAGGCTCAAGGTTGACTCAGCCTTCCGTCCTTCTGAGGTGGGTAAAATGAGGACCCAGATTGTTGGGGGCAAGAGGCTGACTCTGTAAACCGCTTAGAGAGGACTGTAAAGCACTGTGAAGTGGTATATAAGTCTAAGTGCTATTGCTATTGTTCTGGAACTTCTGTTTAATCACAACATTAAATGCATAAACAACAGATGGGAGGAATTAGATCCTATTCAGATCTCCCACTATTCATCTGTAAATATTGCTAATTAAAGACAACAATTAATGACCAGAGGGGTTTGCTAAGGTAACACAGGATCCAGGTAGATAAAGATCACTCCTGCCTGAAACTGATTCACATGGAAAACATGCTCCCTTACTTTGATCTCAGCAAATGCCCTTCCCTCCTATGGGCGGCAAGTGACAAATTATAAGACGAGACTGAAATGCAGTAATGGTGGAAGCAATGGCAATTGCAACAGGGAAGAATATAGAATCACAGTCCAGGTAAGTGCCTGGAAGCATTCCTGAGGAAAGATGAAAATTTGCAACCCCACAACATGTGCCATTTCAGGAATGAGGGGCATGCTAAAATCCCTTTGAAATTTGGAGGACTGTCATTTAAAAAGGGTTAAGAACAACCAATTTTCCTTGCCTTGTCAGAATTGCCAAATGCTTCTTCAACAAATGTATGGAATCATGATATGATGAGAATCCCAGTTGTAACTTGAGCTCAATTGTACCAACAGTTGTCTATGGAGATGCTCAATCATCCAGGTCATGGTTGTCCCAAAGGTTTTTTTTTTTACTTCAAAAGGCAACTGGACTTTTTTTGGTGTGTTTTTTTTTAAAAAAAAACATTTTGCTTCTCATCTGACAAGTTTCTTCAGTTCTGAAGAGAAATGAAGAAGCTTCTTGGATAAGAAGCGAAATGTTTTCAAAGATGTACACCAAACAGTTGATATTTTCTGTCTTGAAACTGAATTTAAGCTGCAGAAGTCACAGACTGAAACAAATGGAGAGATGGATGGATAGGGATGGAGATAGATAGATAGATAGATAGATAGATAGATAGATAGATAGATAGGCAGGCAGGCAGGCAGGCAGGCAGGCAGGCAGGCAGGCAGGCAGGCATAGATGATAGATAGATGATAGATAGATAGATGATAGATAGATAGATAGATAGATAGATAGATAGATAGATAGATAGATAGATAGGCAGGCAGGCAGGCAGGCAGGCAGGCAGGCAGGCAGGCAGACATAGATGATAGATAGATGATAGATAGATAGAGATATGATAGATAGATGATAGATAGATAGAGATAGATGGATGGATGGATGGATAGATGATAGAGAGGAAGGGAGGGAGGGAGGGAGGATAGATTTAAGCAAATTCCTTTTTTGTTTGTTTTTTGTTTCTTCTGTGTAATATCCTGGGTGATCGGGGTACTTTTCTGCTAACTTTTCTGGTTCAAATAAAGATATTTCCATTTGTCTTTAAGGTACAATTACCCTTCCAGGGATGCACATTCTGGAATAGTATAATGATGTGAGAACAAAGTGAGGGTTCTAAACCCTGATTTTAAAACCTGCTTTTAAGAACAAGACCTGAGCAGTAAAAAGATAGGACACGTGTTGTTCTTTACCTTAGAGAAGATCAGGGTCAAAACACGTGCAATGTTCACCTATCCTGGGACTTTAAAAAAAACAATGTATGCAGATTTTACGCGTCATAGCTCAACTTTCCTAAATCCATATATGCTACAACTCCCAATACTTCTAATCTGCAAGCTGGTTGGGAAGTGTTGGAAGAAATTTCCTTTTGGATTCAGTTTCAAGTGGGGGAAAAGACACTGGAAACATGGAGGCTGTTTGGAAAGATGTTTAATGGTGGACAGGATCATATGCATTGGAGCTCTTGGGCAAAGAAAAAGGGAAGAGATGATGAGAGTCCCTGGGTTTTATACCCTCTCTGGCTTTGAACTTCCTGGGGCACAGGAAGAGTATCCTGATTGGTTGCTATCAGAGGTCATAAGTTAGCTTTGTAGGTTGTCTGTGTGCTAAGTTTGTTTGAGATTTGGTGGGTGGTGCAAAGAAGGGCAATTCAATGGCTCTGCCTGAAGGAAGTAGATCTTTGTTATGTAGAATAGACTGGCTCAGGCCTTAATGGCCCATTAACAAAGATGGGGGGGGGGCTGAGTTTCTGCCTCTCTGAGTTTTTACTTCTCTTTTAGGGCAAATATTCTGCCTTTTTAATATATCCTAAAATATTTCATTTTTCTAGGAGACGGGTGGGTTTTAACTTTCAACAGAAGAATGGAAATTGCAGTCCAACATATCTGGAGAAAAGACATTTCAGTTATAAAGCTTGCCCTATGCTACCTGGGCATTTTATTTGTGATCACTGTCTTCCTGTCTGTTTTTGTCATCTGGGACTCGTTTGACACTATTGGTACTCGGTTCATCTGTACCATCTACCATCTATACCAATTGCCCGGACTTATATTTTGCCTTTCTCTCTGGGACTTGGCTGCCTCCCACTGTAGTGAGAGGGCAATGGGAGGATGTAACCCCCTGCAGTGAGAGGGCTGGGGCTGTTCAGGATTTTCACCACAAGTCACTGTGGTGGCAGAGCAGTGATTGGTTTATTTGGATTCTAACCATCAGCAGCTGTGAGAGAACTGCTGATTGTGGATTGTTTCCTGACTATTTTTATGGCCTGTCCTTTTATTGTAATTCCATTTCTGCAATATGTCCATCTAATCCATTACCTCTTGTATCGACTTGCCTTGAGATGTTTGTGCTATGCTTGCCTACTCCCTGTTAGAGCTACGGGCCCTCCAGACGGTTCCCCAGTCTGTGAAGTGGCCCCTATGCTATCAAGAACTTACCTTAATGACGGATCTTGGGATCCCGAGAGGTGGCATGTTGCGACTAATGGGCCAAATTTTAAATTTGGAAGGAAGGGGAAACTTTTGAAATTTTTAATTGATTGTCTTAAGGGGTTAGGGAGGGGGTAGATGGGTCTGTTCTCAGCCCGGTTCGGCAGGGGGCGGGGTTGGGGGCGGGCTCGGGTCGGAGGTGGGGTCCGCAATTCCCAGGGTGGTTGGGGTTGGCGGAGACGCCGAGGCATAGGGCCATATCCTGTGTTGGGAGCCACCGCCAGCTACGGGCGGTTGCTCGCCGACCCTATGGCCTCCTCCCTAGGGGGCACGGGAACTGGGACCCCTGGGCTCAGGCTGGTGTATTTTAATGCCAGGTCTGTGGCTAACAAGTCTACCCTCCTCCGGGAGATCATTGAGGAGGAGGCTGCAGATCTGGCCTGTATCACCGAGACCTGGTTGGGCCCAGAGGGTGGTGTCCCTCTGGTGGAATTATGCCCTCCAGGTTTTCAGGTTGTGCACGCCACGGGCCCAGGGAAGGGGTGGGGGTGGCTGTGGTTATTAGGGAGACCTTGTTTCCAAGGGAGGTCACTATGCCAGAGATAGGTGGGAGTGAGACCCTCCTCCTGAGGTGGGGCCCTAATGGTCAGGTGGGCTTGCTGCTCACATACCTTTCCCCAGCTGTGTGACAGCAGCCCTGCCTGGGCTTCTGGACGTCCTCTCGGGGTGGCGGTGGAGTTCCCGAGTCTTGTAGTTCTGGGGACTTCAACCTGCCTTCCCTGGGGGTACGCCGGGATTGGCCCAGGAATTCATGGCGACTATGGAAACCATGGGCCTGACCCATTAATTCAGGGCCCTACCCATGAGGGGGAAATACTCTTGACCTCGTTTTGTCTCTGAGCAGTGGCGGAGTGACAGAGGGCAAGCTATTTCTACAGCTCTGCCCGCTCCATGGTCTGATCACTATCTCCCACGGCTGGTCTTCCAACAGGCCGCCCCCACTGCTGGGGAGAGGAGCCACTTAGGTGGTTCCGCCCCAGACTTTATGGACCCGGAGCGGTTCCAGGCAGAACTGGGGTTTTTCCCCTTCCCTTGCCCACAGCTCTGTCGAGGATCTGGTGGGTGCTTGGCAACAGGCTGCCGGATGCCCTCGACAGGGTTGTCCCCATGCGACCCCTCACACGTGGATCCCAGTTGGCTCCTTGGTATACGGAGGAGCTCCGGGAGATGAAACGCCGTCGGAGGGGCTTAGAGAGCAGGTGGAGGTCCACCCGCTCCCAGGCCGATCGAGACCAGCTAAGAGCCCATGTTAGGACTTACCTGGTTGCTATGAGAGTGGCGAGAAGGGCTTATCTCTCCACTCTCATAGCGCCCGCAGATAACCGCCCGCCGCCCTGTTTGGGTTACCCGCCTCTCCTTCGTTTAGGGAGGGAGCGGACCCATTGGGTAGAGCTGAGGAGTTTGGCCAATATCTGTCGGATAAGATCGCTCAATTGGGGGTTGTCCTCTGATTTGCAGTGGTCTGAGGATCGGGATGCAAGTAGTCTGGCCAGTGTGATTTGGGATGAGTTCGATCCTGTTTCTGAGGATGAAGTGGACGGGATTATGCGCCTGAGTTCCACCACATGTTTGTTGGACCCGTGTCCCTCCTGGTTAGCTTATGCCGCCAGGGAGGTCACGGCTGGCTCCGGCAGTTGTCAACGCCGCTAAGGGAGGGTGTTTTCCCTCCGCCTGAAAGAGGCGGTGGTGAGACCCCTCCTGAAGAAGCCTGCCCTGGACCCGCCGTGTTAGATAACTTTCGTCCAGTCTCCAACCTTCGCTTTTAGCGAAGGTTGTTGAGAGTGTGGTGGCTCGGCAGTTTCCACTTTTCCTGGATGAAGCGGACTACCTGGATCCAGATCAATCGGGCTTCCTGGTTACAGCACGGAGACGGCATTGGTCGCACTGATGGATGATCTCTGGAGGGCCCGGACAGGGTTTTTCCTCTGTCCTGGTCCTATTAGACCTCTCAGCGCTTTTGATACCATCGACCATGGTATCCTTCTGCACGCCTCAGGGGTTGGGTATAGGGGCACTGTACTTCAGTGGTTCACCTCCTACCTCTCGGGCGGTCGCAGTCGGTACTGGCGGGGACAGAGGTCCACCTCGAGGGTGCTCTCTTGTGGGGTCCCTCAGGGGTCGGTCCTCTCCCCTGCTATTTAACATCTATATGAAGCCGCTGGGTGAGATCATCCGTGGTTTCGGGTGAGTTTTCATCAATATGCAGATGATACTCAGCTGTATATTTCCCCCAACCAGATCGGTGATGCCCTCTCCCTGATGACCCAGTGCTTGGATGCGTACGGATCTGGATGGACGGAAACATGCTTCGCCTCAACCCGCCAAGACTGAGTGGCTGTGCATCGGCATCGCGCCCAGTCAGGATTATCCATCGTTAACCATAGGGGAGTGGTGTTGCCCCCTGTGGATAGGCGCTGAATCTGGGGTCCTCCTGGATGCACGGCTTCATTGGAGGAGCAGGTGGGGGCCGCCGCCAGGGGCTTTGCCCAGCTCCGTTTGGTTCGCCAACTACGCCCTTTTCTGGACCGCGATGCCCTGCGCACGGTTACTCATGCCCTTGTTATCTCCAGACTCGACTACTGCAACGCTCTATTTAGGACTACCCTTGCATACTATCCGAGATTGCAGCTGGTGCAAAATGCGGCGGCTGGTGGTGATGGGAGTTTCCGGTTCTCCCATGTTACCCCTCCTCGCTGTCTGCATTGGCTGCCGGTTGTGCTCGGTGAGATTCAAGGTGTTAACATTAACATACAAAGTCCTCCATGACATGGGTCCCAATATTTAAGGGAGTGACTCCTGCCGACATCAAGTACTAACCGCCCTGTGCGATCACATAGGCAAGGACTCCTTGGGGTCCGTCGGCGGCCAATGCCGGTTGGCGGTCCCCGACGACGAGCCTATTCTATTATGCCCCTGACCTCTGGAATCAGCTTCCCCCGGGGCTCCGTCTGGCCCCTGACCTCCGCGCCTTCCGCCGTGAATTGAAGACCTGGTTATTTAACCAAGCCGGGCTGTGACCCTTTGGGGGGGGATGACTTTTATTATAGTTTTATTGTGCATTTGTGTAATTGTATCTTAATGGGGCTTGTTAGTTTAATTCTTTTTTAATTATTTATTGTCTCCTTGTTTTATTTGTGAGCCGCCCCGAGTCTTCGGAGATGGGGCGGCATACAAGTCTCATTAATAAATAAATAAATAAATAATAAGTGCATTCCCTGTCTTCCTTCATTCAGGAATTTGGAAGAGACTTTCTTACCTTCCATTGGTACATTTCAATTCAAGACAAGTGCAAAGCTTAACTGCTTATCTATCCAAGAACTATTTGAAGTTCTAAAACTTCCACCAGCACTTCCACAATGTCAGCTCGAGCATTGTGCAAAAAAAAAAAATTTAAAAAAGAGGGGGGAGCAGGAATTTGCACAGATTTCATTTTTCCCTTGACTTCCTCCAAGGACAAACCCTGAGATATTTTGGATTAAAGATTAAACTTGTTCCTTTTCATCTGAGCTGAACACCAGCCAGGGCACGCTGAGCATGGTGCTGTAAAATTCTGCCCAGCTGTTCACACTGTGGTAGATGAGAAGACAAATTCTTTCAAGAAAGCTATTTCCAATCTCTTCCACACCGGGAGAGAAGAATGGATGATTGGCTGAGAGTTCAGGAAAAGGATCAGCTGTTTGCAAGGCACTGACCAAGGGATGAATGGATTCATTAAGGAGCAGCTAACAACTTTCTCCCCAATCTCCATGTTTACAATTCCAGTAGCCTGCATTTACATAATTGCAATTCTCTCCTAGCAAATATTTGGACGTGAGGTTGCCATGCCTGATTTTCTCAACAGCTGTGCGATGGTGTTGAAATCTGTGCTAATTACTTTGGATCCTGAATGGAAAAATGTGGGATGTAGCTGGTTATAATTGTTACATCTTTAAACATTTTATGGTCTTGGAAGACAGTGGAATTTGGGAAAGCTTTGCTTTGCCCGCTCCCCACATTTTTTTTCCCTCCTGAAGAATGGCACATGCAAAATATTCCCAAAACTGAGAACAGCTGCAGAGGCTGTTCCCCAGACCAACACTGTCTGTCTGATATCCTTCTTTGCTTTTTATAGGATCGGATTAAAAACACCATGAAATTTATTTCCTGTAATGATCCCAAAATATTTGTTGAAGAAAGTCAACATTTCAGCAAAAAAAAAAAAATTGTCCAAGAATGTGTGGCTTAGATGGTTCCATTGGATGACGTAGACTGACCTATCCCTCAATTTGATTCAAGCTTCTCTCTTTTTTTAATTCTTTTGCATGACCTTACAGTCACCTTTTGCAAAAGCCATTGACTGAATCTATGGAAAATACTTTGCCAGTGATCAAGGCAAAGAAGCAGCCAAGCAGACACTTAGGGGACAAATCCAGATAGTTACTGGCATCAGTCAGTCTTCTCAGGCCAAGTGGCTCTATTACTGCATACAAATCAGATAATTGCACATTTTGTACTGTAGATATTAAAATATCCCCACCTAAAATGTCTCTTTCTTTTCCATTTTTAATGAAAAGAAGGGCTAGGGGAGACCTGATAGCAGTGTTCCAATATCTCAGGGTAATGTTCCAATATCTTATCACTTGAGACTTTTAAGAAGAGATTGGACTGCCATTGTCAGAAATGGTATAGGGTCTCCCACTTGGGTGGGTGGGGTTGGATTAGAAGACCTCCAAGGTCCCTTCCAACTCTGTTATTCTGTTCTGTTCTATTCTATTCTATTCTATTCTATTCTATTCTATTCTATTCTATTCTATTCTATTCTATTCCATTCCATTCCATTCCATTCCATTCCATTCCACTCCACTCCACTCCACTCCACTCCATTCCATTCCATTTCTAGACAAAGACAAAATGAGACAGGTTTTTCTACCGAAACTATTTCAAACTACCTAACCCTCTGTAAGGAAAAGAATTAACCAAGGCAACATTTCGCTCTTTTTAAAAGCTATTTTCATGGGCATAAAAACCAGCTAGTTGACTTTGGGACCATCACCAGGAGACTGGTGAGTTCTAGTCCCACCTTAGGCATGGAAGCCAACTGGGTGACTTCGGGCCAGTCACTCTCCTTCAGCCCACAACATCAAGCTGAGGCGAACAATCTAGTTGGTCGATTCCTGTCCCAACCAATGAATCAACATTTGATTTAAAAAAAAAAAAGTAGACAATGCACTTTCAGGAAAATGCCATGAAGGAAAGAAAAGAACAAAGACAATCAATGCGAAAACAACATAAAAGCAAATCTGCGAAGATCAAAGGACAAATAGAAAAATCCAGAGCACCCAAAAGAAGCCTAATAGCTAGGTAGGGTAAGAGGGTTTGAACAATTGTACTGATATTCTTTTGATGATGCCCTCTTAACTCTCTTCAATAAAAATTACTTATCGGGCGATTTTGCATTTATTGTGTAGCTGCCTAAGTGGTTTTTGTTCTAACACAAAGCCAATGCACTTTGTTTTGCATCAGCTTAGTGTATTAGTGTGCAGCAGCAGCCAAAAAAGCCAACACAATCCTAAGCTGCATTAACAGAGGGATACAATCAACATCAAGGGAATAGTGGTGGTATTCTACCAGTTTGGCCTGGTTCAGTCGAACCGGTAGCTCTGAGGATCATCTGTGAGTGAACCGGTTCACTCCAATGATCAGCTGTTGGGCCCGCCAGCCCACTCCGGCTCCATACTGACCTTTATTTCTTGGTTTTGAAGCTCAGCTGCTTTGCGCGGCACAGCGGATTGTCACGCATCAGCTGTTTAACACACAGGGTGAGGGCAGGATTGCAGGAGAAGATCAGTAGCAAATCTTCTGCGTGCATGCGCGAAGCATGCAAAGTGTGTGAATGCACGCAGTGCGTGCTCACCGAACTAGTTGTTACCCCAGTTGAATCACATCCCTGAGCCACGCCCACCAAGCCACTCTAGGATTCATCTCTATTGTTCCTGTGATGCATTTCCTGTTCCTGTTGTATTACTCACTCTCTAGTAAAAGTGAGGGCTGCACAGTGAGGGCTTATAGTGTGCTTACCTACTCTACATGAAACACAATCATGGCAAAAAAGGTCACAAAATCAGGTGTGACTCACTCAACAACCAACCTAGCAATGGAAATTTGGGTCCCAATTCTGTTCATTAAGTCGAGGACTACCTCTATTTATACAAAGATTAATGTCAAATGAACAAAGACATACATTCAAATCCGCAGCTACTAAGATTGTTGGCCGAGCAGGTACAAAAATAGCCAGGGAAATGATTGAAGCCTGGGAAACAGGCTCCTTGTCAGTCAACAGGAGTGCTGAATTACCATCAGCCTATCAGATATTTAGGAGCCGAGGGCATGGCAGTACAAGGAAACCACAGCCAATCGCCAGCCATCAACACACCAACCAACCAATAGGAAGGCACCACAAAAATATGACTCACAAAATAGCCCAAAGCACCCATTTCGGTAGAGAGAGAAGTTCTTTGAAGATAGGCTCTAGCATGAGTCCAAAAGCTCGGTGTCAGCCTTGGAAGTCGTATTTTACTTGGAAGCTTCGAGGCTGCCACATTCAGTGCCTGTGAATTTGCGAGGGGGGATTTCATGGTGAGGTAGAAGATTAGACACAACAACATTCTTTCTCAGAGAGTCAAGGACATGTTGCCCTGCACCTGGAGGGGAGTGACTGGGAGAATGTCTCCAGTTGAGACGAAGATTTGATTGGGCCATGTGATGGGTGGGTGACTGGTAGGTGCAGGGGATGGATCTTTGATTTTCTTTTGGGAAGGGAAAATCTGGAGCTCTCCGATTTGGATTTTCCCAGATGTGCCAATATAACAACTCTAATAAAATGGAACTTTGAGGAAATGTTTGTCTCGGAGTTTATTGGTTTGGAGTTGGTTAGTTGGAATGCTGACATCGGAAGAGTAAACCTCTGGTCCTGGTGACCAACTCAGATTGGATCTTGCAAAGAGTAATTTGTCTGAGTTAAGGAAGCCTCCATGTACATGCCCCCAAAATGCCAAGATGAGAATAATTCTCAAGACGTACGTTTCATGCCTTCCTCTTTGTTTTACTTTCCCACATGCACCCACTCAGTCTGTGGGCTCCATGTCTTTGCTTCTCCTTGTAAAAATCTTTGCAACCTCCCAGGCTCATGACAAGGAGGTAGGTTTAAGTAAAGGGAGATGAAATATTTCTTCCACCATGCTGAAATGGAACAATGCTGGGAAATCATCCTCAGTTTCAGCTTTCAGATCTGATCTCCGAGTCGCATGAAGAAGCACTTATTATTCCCTCTACTGAACATACTCACCCATGCTGAAAATCACAGGTCCATCACCTCAACACAAGCGTAGCTATTGTATAGTACAGGATGATATGACAAGGAAAGTACAGAAGCCTTGACAAGCCATTGCCTTCCAGCTGCCAAGGAGTTTCAAGGAAAGAAATCTGCCTGGTTTTCATTTCCACCTTCCAACATGAATTATATTGTATCCATTACAATCTGTTGACAGTGATTTTTTCCCCTTTGCTTGTAAAGTCCTGACATTTTATCTTATGCATGTTACAGAACAACAAATGTCACTGCAGTTGATGGATGATTTTTGAGAAAAGATAGGGTAATATATATATGTAGGTCTTGGTGTATTCGGGTCTTGTCCCGTGTAAAATTGACAATACCTTTTTTTTTTTTTAATTACATTTATATTCCGCCCTTCTCCGGAGACTCAGGGCGGCTTACAATTTTTGGGATACAACCCAGTGTGCTCAGCAATAGCCTTCATTCCATTGTATATGCCTGCTTATTACTAAGCGGCATTTTTACAAGGTCAGCTAATTGCCCCCAACAACCTTGGGTCCTCAATTTACCTACCCCGAGAGGATGGAAGGCTGAGTCAACCTTGAGCCTGGTGGGATTCGAGCCTACAGCAGTTGTAGGCAGCTGGAACTTAAGTGCAGGCCTGAGCCACCAAGGCCCTTGGCAATGTTTCGACGAAATCTCATCCGTCATCTTCAGGCTGGTGTCTTCAGCTTCGTTCTCCTGGGAGAACTAATATATATATATATATATATATATATATATATATATATATATATATATATATATCCCTATTTGGCATTTCATTCATTCGTTCATTCATTCATTCATTCATTCATAGATGACAGATAGATAGATAGATAGATAGATAGATAGATAGATAGATAGATAGATATGGATGGAGAGAGAGAGATGAGGTGGATGCATGGATAGATAGATAGATAGATAGATAGATAGAGATAGATAGATAGATAGACAGACAGACAGACAGACAGACAGACAGAAATTATAGTTAGATGATATAGATACAAGGTAGACAAATAGATGGGTTGATGGATTAGATAGATAGATAGATAGATAGATAGATAGATAGATAGATGGAGATGGATGGATGAATGGAGAGAGATAGGGAGAGATGAGGTGGATGCAAGGATAGACAGACAGATAGAGAGATAGAGAGAGAGAGAAGATAGATAACATACCACTAGTGACACTAGATAACAGATTCCTGCCCCCCACAAAATAAAACCACAGAATTATATGAGCAAAAATATAAATGAAGCAATTGTACAATTGTTTCAAGTATTCACACTTCACTGTGTATTCTCAAAATAAATTGACCTTGTTTTCTCCCTGTAATTTTAATACGGGTAGTCCTCAACTTATAACTTTTCGTTTAGTAACTGTTTGAAATTGCAACAGCAGTTTAAAAAAAGTGAATTACGACCGTTTTCCACACCTATGATGGTTGTAGGATCCCCGTGGTCACGTGATCAAATTCTGATGCTTGGCAATTGACTCATATTTATGACAGTTGCAGTGGCCCAGGGTCATGTGATTACCTTTTGACAAAGTCAATGGGGAAGCCAGAATCACTTAACAGTCGTGTTACCGACTTAGCAGCTGCAACATTTCACTTAACAACTGTGGCAAGAAAGGTCATAAAATTGGGCAAACTCACTTAAACAAATGTCTCACTAAAGCCACAGAAATTTTGGGCTCAATTGTGGTTTTAACTCGAGAACTAACAGCATGTGATTTTCTTTAAGGGAGTCTATAGCAGTTATGCAACAATGTTTGGTACATATCAAAGTGTCTGCAATCAGTCTTTTTACATCTTACTGCATGTGAAATTGGACGATCAGCATAGAAAAGAATCTGTATCACTACTTAGGAGACAATAAAATTAATACAATATAAACTGGCCTCTGAAACTGGGTGAACCAGGAATATATTCTTGCTATTAGAATATATCTTGTTACTAGAAACAAAGACAGTTGTTTCCCGAATGCCATCACTCTGCTAAACAAATAATTCCCTCAACACCTTCCAACTATTTACAAAGTCTGCACTACTATTACTGTTAATCTTCTCATAACTCCTTATCATCCATCTCCTCCCACTTGTGACTGTATGACTGTAACTTTGTCACTTGTATCCTTACAATTTATATTGACTGTTTCCTAGTATGATTTGATTGCTTATTGTGCCCTGTGACTATCATTACATGTCATACCTGATGATTCTTGACTCTTGACAAATGTATCTTTTCCTTTATGTACACTGAGAGCATTTGCACCAAGACAAATTCCTTGTGTGTCCAATCACACTTGGCCAATAAATAATTCTATTCTATTTCTATTATTCTTGACATGATCATCAAGCTCACAATGGCATTGTGAGAAACAAGGTAATTCATCCTATTTTTGACTTTGCAGGAGGTCACTGATCACCACAGCTGCATCTGTAAACATCATTCTCCACCGATGCCCCAAATATCCAGATTAAATTTCAGTTCTGTCACAAAGTCTTTTCCCAGTTTTGCTGCTGTTAAATCCCACTCCCACGGACACATGTCTGTTTTTAAATGCTGTTAAGGCTTCAGCACAAGGACATTTTGTGCTGAAGTCAAAACATGACGTCCCACATGTCCAAATAATTGACTCTCATGCATGCATGCTCCTTTTGGGTTGTTGGTGCACATAAAATGCACCAACAATCCATGCATGCTCCTTTTGGATTTTGACCAGCATAATGTTTACACATAAAATATAAACATTATGCTGGTCAAAATATCTTGGGCAAGTGTTCAGGCTGCGTTGATACATTCGTGAAATCTGTTTATTTATTAAGAAAATTTATAGGGCTGTTCAACTCACTCATGATGACTTCTGGCAGCTTACAGAAGTAAACCTCCAAATACAAAACCCAATAGATCCTCACCACTCTTGGTGACAACATTCAAACAACCACTTGATGGGCTTCGCATCATTCTGGGGTCCTCAGGCCCGCTGGCAAAACCATGTCTTCAGGGACTCTTCAGGGTGTTTGGTTTTTTTCAAGAGGCAACTGGACTTTCTGTTTTTCTTTGAAGACCTTTCGCTTCTCATCCAAGAAGCTGCTTCAACTCTGTAACTTCTTCAGAGCTGAAGAAGCCTCTTGATGAAAGTCAAAGAAAAACCAGAAAGTTCAGTTGCCTCTTGAAAAAAAGCACCTTTGGGGCAACCATGAACCTGGATATGACTGAGAATCTTCATAGACGTATATCTTCAGGGTTTTTCAAAAGGGTATCAAGGAAGGGGATAAAACGGACTGCGGCTGTTTCAACCCCAAGTCAATGCTGGCTGGCGGTGCCCCGGGGACGGGCCTACTCTGTGGCGGTTCCCACCCTGTGGAACCAACTACCCTGGGGCTCCGTCTGGCCCCTGACCTCCGAACCTTCTGCCACGACTTGAAGACCTGGTTATTTGAAAGGCTGGGCTGTGCTGACCTCCTGGGGGTGGGGGATTTCTTAAATTTTATTTTTAACTTAATGTTTAAATATTGGGCTTGAGATTATTTAATTTTCTTTTAATTATTTATTGTTGATTGTCTGGTTTTAGTTGTGAGCCACCCCAAGTCTTCGGAGATGGGGTGGCATACAAGTCCAATCAATCAATCAATCAATCAATCAATCAATCAATTACATATTTGACTGTAAATTCCCTGAAGGTATTTTAAAACTTAGCAATTACCATTATTCACTGCTAGATAATGGTAAAGCCAGCTAATGGGAAGAAAGGATGATCGTGTATTCAAATTAGACAACTAGTCCTCCATTTTGATTTATTATAAATTCCATATAAAATCTCAACCCTTGAAACCAGGCGTGGGGAAACTACAACCGCTGTATGACCCGTGGACTTCAACTCCCAGAATTCCTGAGCCAGCCATGCATTCCTGAGCCAGCCATGACCCCGTGGACTTCAACTCCCAGAATTCCTGAGCCAGCCATGCATTCCTGAGCCAGCCATGACCCCGTGGACTTCAACTCCCAGAATCCCTGAGCCAGCTGGCTGGCTCAGGAATTCTGGCGGTTGAAGTCCGCAGGTCATAAAAGGGCCCACCTCTGGTTTAAACAAACATATTTATTCCATGGCTAAGTTGATGTAAGGCAAGTTAGCTATCAGGCCCATCATGTTTTAGGCCTATACCATTTCAGACAATAAATTTCCAATGACGGAGCATTTACAGCTTCTGGAGGCAAGTCGTTCCACTGATTAATTGTTCTAATTGTCAGGAAATTTCTCCTTAGTTCTAGGTTCCTTCTCTCCTTGGTTAGTTTCCATCCATTACTTCTTGTCCTGCCTTCAGGAGCTTTGAAGAATAGCTTGACTCCCTCTTTGGGGCAGCCCTTGAGATATCAGAACACTGTTATCATGTCACCCCTTAGTCCTTCTTTTCATCCAACTAGACATACCCAATTCCTGCAACCGTTCTTCATATGTTTTATCCTCCAGTCCTCTAATCATCCTTGTTGCTCTTCTCTGCACTCTTTCCAGAGTCTCAACATTTTTCTTACATCGTGGCAATCAAAACAGGATGCAGTATTCCAAGTGTGGCATTATAAAGTGGTATTAACACTTCACGTGATCTTGATTCTATCCCTCTGTTAATGCAGCCTAGAACTGCACTGGCTTTTTTGGCAGCTGCTGCACACTGCTGGCTCATATTTATTATTTTATTTATTTTTATTATTCATATTTATATGCCGCCCTTCTCCGGAGACTCAGGGCAGCTTACAATGTTTGGAGCACAACCCAATGTGCTCAGCAATAGCCTTCATTCCATTGTATATGCCTGCTTATTACTAAGCGGCATTTTTAGAAAGTCAGCTTATTGCCCCCAACAATCTTGGGTCCTCAATTTACCTACCCCGAGAGGATGGAAGGCTGAGTCAACCTTGAACCTGGTGGGATTCGAGCCTTCAATAATTATAGGCAGCTGGAACTCAATGCTAGGCATTTAATAGCCTGCACCACCAAGGCTCTTGTAATTAATATTTAATTGATTGTCCACTAGGACTCTGTGATCCCTCTCACAGTTACTACTATTAAGCAAGGTACCACATATTCTATACCTGTACGTTTTGTTTTTCTTGCCTAAATGTAGAACCTTACTTTTTTCACCATTGAATTTCATTTTGTTAGGTTGTAAATCAATTGTAAGTCAATCTGTAATGCAGAATGGTGGACAGACAAAACAGGAAATAATGTAGCAATGACAATGGAATTGTAATACAAGTAACGCCTTGTTCTAAACACTGTGTAATCATGTATATGAAAGAAAAAAAGTATTGGTTGCAGGATACAGATTTGAACATGCTGGGTTATTTAACAGAGAAAATCCCAAAAGATTCTGTCTTTCTTCAATATGTCCAAAAATCACATATACATCACCTTCCTTCAATATCTCTCACTTTCTTTCATGTTATTTAGTGATGAAGTGTATGGATTTTGGATGCGTAAGGATGAAAGTACTTTGTTTTCTCAGCTTTCAGAGTTCAGAATCCAAAGCAAACTCAGCAAGATATTGTTGAAAACATTCGATCTATGACGAAAACCAGCCCATTAAACGAGAAGTGATTTGGCAATCAGCTGACAAAAATTACTAAGCTCTCCAGATGAGTTGGTGCCACACAGGCAAAAACACTGGATTGTAAGATTAAAGCAGAGACTGAAGCAAGAACCAAAAGGATCCTAATTGGACCCAAAGTTGAGATTTGATGCAATGTAGAAACTAAGATGTTATAAGAGGGGAAAGCTTTGGTGGCTTTGAGAGGAATAAAGATTGAGGTAATGATTTTAGCCAGAAGTTCAAAAAGGGAAAAAAATAACAAAGTTGGAAGGGACCTTGGAGGTCTTCTAGCCCAACCCCCTGATCAAAGCAGGAGACCAATTCAGTTAAAGGACTGTCCAATCACTTCTTCAAAACCTCCAGTGATGGAGCACCCACAATTTCTGGAGGCAAGTTGGTCCACTGGTCTAACTGTCAGGAAATTCCTCCTTAGTTCTAAGTTGCTTCTCTCCTTGATTAGTTTCCATCCATTGCTTCTTGTCCTGCCTTCAGGTGCTTTGGAGGTTAGCTTGACCCCTTCCTCTCTGTGGCAGCCCCTGAAATATTGGAAGACTGCTATCATGTCTCCCCTGGTCCTTCTTTTCATCAAACTAGACATCCCCAGTTCCAGCAACCGTTCTTGATATGTTTTAGCCTCCAGTCCCCTAATCATCTTTGTTGCTTTTCTCTGAACTCTTTCTAGAGTCTCAACATCTTATATTGTGGCAAAACCAGTTTAATATATTATTATTATTATTATAGTAATAATAATCATCATCGTCATCATCATCATCACAAAGTATCGGGACTTACAAATTGAAGTCGAGACTTTGGAAAAAGAAATCCGAAAGGGCTACCTCACTATTTGGAAATTTTGAATTTATCAGACTTGAATACCCTGATTCTACAAAAAAAACCCCACCCTACTTGGAACAGCTTATATCCTCCGATGATACCTGAACAGGTCCTTGGTTAGGACTCAAGCTGTTGAGCTACCAACCAGCCCCAAAGGCTGTGAATCTCACTAAAGATTAAATAATCATAAAAATAATAATTAAAAATAATAATAATACTTCATTGTCATTGCATATACACAGTATGCACATGCAATGAAATTCATATAACACCAAGGGACCAGACCCAACATCCACACCCACATGACAATCCCCAAACACACATCTCACCCGCCAAAATCCCCCGTCCCCTAAAAACACACAAGCATCCACACAACAGACCAAGGAATACTGTCCAACAGCTCACTGAAGGTGGTCCTTAAGCTGATTGTCAAGTGCAATTATAGCTCTGGGATTAAAAACTGTTCAGAAAGCATGTGGTCTTTGAAGACTTTGATTCAAAAGCATGAGAGGGTTATACGAACTTTTTATGTGAAAAAATATACAAGCTAACAGCCCAGCAAGACAAATTCCGTGACAGAAATTCTCCCACCTTTAGGACTTATTCAAGGTAGAGCCAGCACCTATCTAAACCAGGGATGGAAGGAAATCCTCTGGATTCTGAATCCAGCTCAGTGAACTATACTGCTTGTTATTTATAAACCCAAACAGTGGCGTGTAAAGCTTGTTGATCCAACATTTCCAATTCTTTCCATGTTTTTAGTTGGAAGCCCCAAAATATTTCATGTGACCAAGAAGTATTGAGGACATCAAATGAGCATGAAGTACTTTCTGAACAATCTTCCTCCTTCATTCCTTCCATTTCAGCAGCCATCTCAGCATACCCAACATGTTTTGATCAAGAAAAAGAATGTTCACAGATCAGGGGGGAAAGAAACATGCCCAACTAGACTGAGTGGGAGGGAGAGAAACAAAACCTGCTGATATTTGGAATTGTTGCTTGTCCAGAAACCTGCCATCTGCTGGCAGATCTGGGGATTTTACCATTAACCAAAGTAGATCATGAATGAAGGAAAATAGCAGGTAATCCTCAATAGTTCAAAGTTAGTGACTTAGTCGTTCAAAGTTACGGCACTGAAAAAAGTGACATGACCATTTTTCACAGGTACGACTTTTACAGCATCCCCACGATCATGCAATCAAAATTCAGATGCTTGGCAACTGGTTCATATTTATGACCGTTGCTGTGTCCCAAGATAATGTGATTCCTCTTTTGCAACCTTCTGACAAGCAAAGTCAAGGGGGAAGCCAGATTCACTTAACCACCAGGTTACTAAGTCAACAACCGCAGTGATTCACTTAACTTGCATTGGTTGCCGGTTGCCTTCCGGGTTACCTTCAAGGTGCTAGTGACTACTTATAAAGCCCTAAATGGCTTGGGTCCAGGGTACTTGCGGGAATGCCTCCTGCCAGAATCAAATTCCGATCACCCTGTTTGCTCCCATAGGAGGGGCCTCCTTGGGATACCGTCAGTTAGGCATTGTCAGCTGGTGGTCCCCAGGGCTAGGGCCTTCTCCGTGGGAGCGCCCGCCCTTTGGAATCAGCTCCCCGTGGATCTCCGTTTGGCCCCTGATCTCCGCTCCTTCTGCCAGGACCTGAAGACCTGGCTGTTTCAACAGGCTGGCCTGGAATGACTTGGGAGGGGGGGATTTTAACTGTTAATTTTAACTGATAGTCCGACTTGTTATGTTTAATCTGTTTTTTATTGTAAATTTGTGGTATTTTAATTTTTTTATTATTATTAATTACATTTATATGCCGCCCTTCTCCGGAGACTCAGGGCGGCTTACAATTTTTGGGATACAACCCAGTGTGCTCAGCAATAGCCTTCATTCCATTGTATATGCCTGCTTATTACTAAGTGGCATTTTTACAAAGTCAGCTTATTGCCCCCAACAATCTTGGGTCCTCAGTTTACCTAACCCGAGAGGATGGAAGGCTGAGTCAACCCTGAGCCTGGTGGGATTCGAGCCTACAGTAATTGTAGGCAGCTGGAACTTAAATGTAGGCATTTAACAGCCTGAGCCACCAAGGCCCTAAATGTTCGCTGCCCTGAGTCCCTAGGGAGAAGGGTGGCATACAAGTCGAATAAATAATAATAATAATAATAATTATTATTATTATTATTATTATTATTATTATTATTAACTGAGGTAAGAAATGTTGTAAAATGGGGCAAGATTCACTTAACAAATGTTTCACTGAAGAACATAAATGTTGGGCTCAATTGTTGTCGTAAGGAGAGAACCAACCTAGAAGTAAGGAGAAATTCCCTAACAATGAGAACAATTAATCAGCGGAAGGGCTTGCCTTCAGGAGTTGTGAGTGCTCCTCCATCACTGGAGGATTTTAACTGATAATAGATAATCAGAGTTGGAAGGGACCTTGTAGGTCATCTAGTCCAACCCCCCGCCTAAGCAGGAGACCCTACACCATTTCTGACAGATGGGAGTCCAATCTCTTCTTGAAAGTCTCAAGTGATGGCGCTCCCACGACTTCCAAGGCCAAGCTGTTCCATTGGTTGGTTGTTCTCACTGTCAGAAATTTCCTCCTTATTTCCAGGTTGAATCTCTCCTTGTTCAGTTTCCATCCATTATTCCTTGTCTGGCCTACAGGCACTTTAGAAAATAGCTTGACCCCTTCCTCTCTGTGGCAGCCCCTCAAATATTGGAAGATTGCTGTCCTGTCTTCCCTGGTCCTTCTCTTCACTAGACTAGCCATGCCCGGTTCATGCAACCTTTCATCATATGTTCCAGTCTAATCATCCTGGTTGCTCTTCTCTGCACTCTTTCTAGAGTCTCAACATCTTTTTTATAGTGTGGTGGTCAAAACTGGATGCAGTACTCTAGGTGTGGTCTTGCTAAGGCTTTATAGAGTGGTATTAGTTATTAGTCTCACAGTTACTGCTATTAAGCCTTGTTTCACCCAGTCTATATGTGTAATTTTGGTTTTTATTGCCCGTGTGTAGGACTTTACTTTTTTCTACATTGAATTTCATTTTTTTTAGATATGGCCCAGTGTTCTAGTCTGTCAATATCCATCTGGATCTTGAGCCTATCATGTTGGGTGTTAGCTATTCCTGCCAACTTAGTATCATCTGCAAATTTGGTAAGTTCCCCTTCTTTTCCCTCATCTATGTCATTAATGAATATATTGAAGAGTACTGGGCCTAAGACGGAACCTTGTGGCACCCCACTGCTTACTTCCCTCCATGTAGACTTAGACCCATTAAGGACCACTCGTTGAGTATGGTTTGGCAGCCAGTTGCAAGTCCATCTAGTGGTAGTGCTATCTATCCCACTTTTTTCTAGCTTACCATAAAGTAGATTGTGGTCTACTTTGTTGAATGCCTTGCTGAAATCTAAGTATATTATGTCCGCAGTATTTTGCTGGTCTACTAATTTAGTCATTTTAGGAAGGAACTGGACAGCTATTTATCTGGAATGGTATAAGGTCTCCTGCTTGAGCAAGGGGGTAGAATAGAAGACCTCTAAGGTCCCTTCCAACTCTGTTATTCTGATTCTGTAAGTTGAGGACTACCTGCATTGTACCCATGTCTCAGGATAATGTTGCAGGATCCAATCTGGATCAATCACTGGGACCAGAAGTGAACAATCCAGATTGGTTCCTGCAAAGTAGATCAGACAACAATGTATTTTATTTTCCAATCTCCCAGTTCTGAGCTGGATACAAACCAGAAAGCTCTAAAGATAATTAATCCATTCCAGGCCTGCATAACTTGATGCAAGCAAGTTTGCCCAATCTTCTTCTTCCTCCATATCAGTCATCAGACTTTGGCGACCATGTTGGTGATCCTATTTTTATCAACAGCCGCATGAAAAAGTGCTGCTGAGTTTTGTCCAAACCCAGACCCTTAGATTTGGAAGCCCTGATGTTCTTCTTCTGCCTGGACCTCCTTTGCCTTCAATCTTTCCTTGATGGATTAAGTGAAGTAGGCTGTATTTTTCCAGGTGTCGCATCCCATCTCCGAAATATTCTAATGTTTGCTTTGATGATTTCCCTTGGCTTTCCCAGGTGGCTTATCCCCTCCTCATTTCTGATTTTGTCAACCCAACTTATACGTAACCACCACCTGTAAATCCCCATTTCAAACGCTTCTGGTCTCTTCAAGTGGCTTTCTGTCAGAGACCAACTCTCCCCTCCGCAGAGCAGGATAGAAAAGATGGAGCATCTAACAAGCCTGATTTTCAATCTGAGGCTTAGGTCGTGGCTGCAGAAGACCTGCAGAAGTTTTCCCAATGCTAAGCCACAATAGGGAAGAGATGGGGAGAGATAATCAAATTCGGCATTACAGGTACAGAGATGGTATGCAGCCAGTTCTGACAGGTTCTGGAGATCTGGTAGTGGAAATTTTGAGTAGTTCAGAGAACCGGCAAATCCCACCTCTGACTGGCCCCGCCAACCCCATCTATTCTCTGCTTCCCATTGAGTCCCAGCTGATCGGCTGGGTCTTCTTCGGTTGCCCTGCACAGGAGAACGGAGCTGGAAAGCAGGTTAGTGGGGTGGGGAGGGAATGGGGATTTTGCAGTATCCTTTCCCTGCCACGCCCACCAAGCCACACCATGCCCACCAAGCCATGCCCGCAGAACCAACAGTAAAAAAAATTGAATATCACCACTGTACAGGTAGTCCTTGACTTACAACCATTCGTTTAGTGATTGGAGAGTTACAATGGCACTGAAAAAAGTGACTTATGACCATTTTTCACCTTTGTGTCCTTTGCAGCTTGCTCAACGTCAAGTGATCAAAATTCCATCCATCCAATGGTTAAATAATAAAAATGGAAGTTAGAAATAGGGAAACAAAATAAAGAGGATATATTAAAAGAGATAAGTAAATATTATGACTAGTATGTTGAATATCACTATGTTAACATTGTAGAATTAATAAGTAGAATACTACTATGTTAAATATTGCAGAATTAATATTAATGTAATGAAGGATGTTGTAATTTTGATCATTGTTTAACAAAGATATTTGTACCCAGACAACACACTGTTCAACTGAAGATGGAATGATTATATTAAAAATGTAAAAAATACATTTAAAAAAAATTCCATCCATCTATCCCTCTCTCTATTCCCTTCAGAGTTAGCAACATTAACCAGAGCACACAAAAGAAGTAAGAAAAAACAAGCCACATAAATAAAATGCACAGAAATTATTATAGTCTGGCTTCAAATTAAGATTTTTTTTCCTTGTTTTGATGTAATATTTTCTTCTTGGATAAATTTGATATTTATAGCAGTAGAGCAGTAACTCTTTTATAAAAAGAACATGTTCCTAATGTTAAATAAATTCTGAAGTTTTTTCTACAAACTAATAGCTGTTATATAGTTCGGGGAAGTTATGATCAGAGTTTGCCTGAAATTAACTTTATCTACCTCCTTCTGACATTTTGCCATCTAATTTTGGCAAGAATATATCTTGAAAACTACCACATTAAAAGAATTGCCTTATTAAAAGAATTGCTCAGAATTGCAGGATGAAATCATAGCTACAATGAATTTGGTTAGTGTCTTTAGGAAAGTGATTTGTTTTCCACCCAAGTATTTCCAGCATTAATTGTAATAGGTGCTATTCAAATGAGGTTTTATAGAGATTGTTTATTTTATCTTGCATTTTTGTTTGGTTCTGTTTATTTTAAAGGCAAGCCATGAAGTCATCTTTCCAAATGCTAAAAACAGTTGGATAATTTAAAACTCTCCCCACAGGGAAACCAGATGAGAACCTTTTGGAAAAGGTTTAAACGAATCCAGTTAAAATAAAAACTGAACAAAAATTAATCCCAAAGGCCCCGGCCAATTCTGTTATGACTCAAAATTAAATTGTTCTATAATAAATTAAGGGGATATTTAGGAAATGCCAAAATTAAGGGTGGGAAATCAGATATTGTTCCCAATGGAGAAGGGAATAATTACTGAGGCCCAAGTTATGCCCTTAGAGATCAAACAGTAAAATTCTTTATTTATGTGGCCATTCAAAGCCTGTAGGTAGCACAAACAAGTTGTCTATTTGAAGCAGATTTCTTGCACAGAGAAAAATGGCAGTAAGAATGGATGGCGGAGGAAAAATTCCTCCTTGAGCTTTTAATTCTCTGACTTTTAGGACGGTTCGTTGGTTTAGTTTTGGTGGTGATGGATGATGTTCTCAAATGATAAAGGTGAGAACTAAATGTGTCAGAATTGAAATGTTTTAATGAAAAGATGAACTGGGATGACATGATAGCAGTGTTCCAATAACTCAAGGGTTGCCACAAAGAAGAGGGAGTCAAGCTATTCTCCAAAGCACCTGAGGGCAGGACGAGAAGCAATGGGTGGAAACTAATCAAGGAGAGAAGCAACCTAGAACTAAGAAGAAATTTCCTGACAGTTAGAACAATTAACCAGAGGAGCGACTTGCCTGCAGAAGTTGTCACCTTGTTCCAGCATTGGAGGTATTTTTTAGAAGAGATCGCACAGCCACTTGTCTGGAATAGCACAGGGTCTCCTATTTTTACAGGGGGTAGGACTAGAAGACCTCCAAGGTCCCTTCCAACTCTGTTATCCTGTGCTTTTTCAGTGAGACTGGTCTATCAGGGCAACCTGGTCTACTACTCAGTTATGGGACGGAGCATACAGCTTCGCTTTCGCCTCCAATCGAGGTAAACATAAATTCAACACTCTGTTATTCTGTTATTTTGCTAAGCTGATTAACATCTTACATCTCCATTGACCCATAAATAAGCCAACAATTACAGTAAATTTAAAGCACTTTTATCATTTAGCAACTTGCATCCTTATTCAACAGTCATTCTGTTATTAATTTAGTTTTTCATGGGGGAGAGAGGGAGGGAGGAAGGGAGGGAAGGAGGGAGGGAGGAAATGAACTCCTTGTACAATCTCCA
Source organism: Naja naja (assembly GCA_009733165.1). Taxonomy (NCBI): domain Eukaryota; kingdom Metazoa; phylum Chordata; class Lepidosauria; order Squamata; family Elapidae; genus Naja; species Naja naja. The sequence goes on along the minus strand of CM019151.1, from coordinate 13,246,270 downwards.
GTCAGTTCAGAACTGCCTCGGTCAGGCTGTCCAAAGCAGGCATTTTCCACCTGTTTTTCCACTATGTGGCTTGGCGGAAAAATAAAACACAAACCTCATCTTCACATCAACGAGTTCTGACTGGCAATGTCTCCTCAGGAAAAAGAGCTTGCAATCAAGGTGGGCATGTCAACAAAAATATCAACCAAGTGTGCAGCTGCCTTTAAAAAAAGGGGGGGGCAAATTTCATGCTTGGAAACGTTTGGAAGGGAACTGAAAATAGAACACCTGACATAACAGTGCCCTTTTCCAAATCTTTACAGTGTGCCCACACTTGGAATATTATCTAGAGTTTGCATCAGGGCACCTTAAAGAAGGATTTTTCAGAGCTGGAAATGTTTTTTAAAAGAGCAAGAGATGAGGGGTTGAAAGAGTTGCCTTGGGAGGACAGGTAATAACAGCTGGGTCTTTTTAGTTAGGAGTGAAGGAAGATAGTGGGAGACACAGTGGAAATATATGAAATCTTGCAGGGCAGAGATAATGTGGAGAGAATGGAGTTTTTCCTCCTCTCTCACACTGTTAGAGTTTGAGGCCGTGATTATTACTGGGTTTAAATGCAGGGCGATCCAAGACCAGTAGAAGGATATAATTTTCACTCAGAACAGGTCTACCCTGTGCCAAATTATTGCCTACAACTGAGGTAAATTATCTATCTATCCATCCATCTCACTTTTTATAACCCTGTAATCCCTTAATTCAGGAAAGAATCAAGGCAACTGGATGGAAATGAGCGTTTACCGGCCAGATGCCCTTCCTGACACCACATGGAGTTCACAGCAGATTTTTTTTTCTTGTGCCCCTGGAGAAACATCTGCCACTACCTAGATTGAACTCTTAACCTTCTGAGTGGGAGGCAAGCATCTTCACCACTAGGCCACCACATACCCCTCTCCCTCTCCCCTCCTTCTCTCTCGGCACTTAGCCAACTCCTTTTATCTATCTATCTATCTATCTATCTATCTATCTATCTATCTATCTATCATCTCTCTCCCTCCCTCTCTCTCTTTCATCTGTCTCTCTTTCTGTCTGTATTGGACAGCAAACAGAGTATAAGCCTTAAAACCACAAATATACATAAATAAAACACATTAACACATATTGTATTTATTTAATTGTATCCCACCTTCATTATTTTTATAAATAACTCAAGATTTTGAACATATCTAATACACCTTCTTCCTCCTATTCCCCCCCACCAAAAAAACCAACCACCCTGTGAGGAGATGCTGACTGGTCCAAGATCCCTGAGTTGGCTTTCACGGCTAAAGCAAGACTAGAATTCACAGTCTCCTGGTTTCTTGCTTAACCACTACTCAAGACTGGATCTATCCAAATGAAACAAGAAATATTTATTTATTTATTTATTTGTTTGTTTGTTTGTTTGTTTGGTCTTGTATGTCGCCCTATCTCCCAAAGGAATCAGGGCGGCTCACATCATAAAAACACACAATACAAAAGTTAAGATTGTTTAAAAATTATTAAACCCAATTCAAGCCAAACAAATTATCTAAAACCCCAAAACATTAACATTTAAATGCTAACCCACCCACCCCCAGTCCAGGCTGGCTTGTTCGAATAACCCTGTCTTTAGGCCACGATGGAAGGAGCAGAGGTCGGGGGCCAATCGTAGCTCCAGGGGCAGCTGGTTCCATAGAGTGGACGCTCCCACAGAGAAGGCCCTACTCCTAGGGGCCGCCAGCCGACATTGTCTGGCCGACGGTACCCCAAGGAGGCCCTGTCTGTGAGTATGCACCGGACGATGGGCATTCGATGCTGGCAAGAGACGTTCCCGCAAGTACCCCGGCCCCAAGCCATATAGGGCTTTATAGGTGAGTACCAGCACCTTGAATCTCACCCGGTGGGCAACTGGCAGCCAATGCAACTCGCACAGGAGGGGTGTAATAGAGGAGTATCGGGATACCCCCATCACAACCCGCGTGGCTGAAGAAATAGTAACCAAGAAAAGCACTTCAAAGTAATGTCAAGCCTCGCAGGCTTTACTCGGTTCTTGGTCCTCACCCTTAAAGAAAAAGCTGGGCCCTCAGAACTTTCCCAACAGAGTTGAGAGCCATCTGATCTCAAGGGGTGAAGTGTTCCAGAAGGTTCCTTCCCAGATCTTGTGAAAAACGATCATGTCACTTTATTTTATGGCCATTGTAACTTCAAACAGTCACTAATGCACTACAGGTAGACCCTCAACTTACAACCACAATTGAGCCCAAAATTTCTGTTGTTAAATGATATATTTGTTAAGTGAATTCTGCCCCATTTTATGACTTTTCTTGCCTCAGTTCTTAAGTTGAATTGCTGCAACTTAAGTGAATCTGGCTTCCTCACTGACTTTGTTAGAAGGTCATAAAAGGGGATCACATGACCCCGGGACTCTGCAACCATCATAAATATGAGTCAATTGCCAAATATCTGAATTTTGATCATGTGGCCATCCATGGGGATGCCGCAGTGGCCATATAAGTGTGAAAAATGATCATGTCACTTTTTTCAGTTCCATTGTAACTTTGTACAGTCACTACTATGAAGTTACTAATTATTGTAAGTCAAGGACTACCTGTATACTCATTTACCACCTGTCCTTCTCTAACCTCATTTTCCACCTTTCCTTGTGGAGCCATGAACTCTGCCTTGCAGGGACAACTTCTGAGGTAATTCTTGATCCAACTTGCTTTGTCTTCATCTCCAAAACCTCAGAGTTATACATCTCAGTCTGACAATTTCAGGTTTTCTTTTCTCAAACATGGTTCAAGAAGAAGGTTCATTTCAGTTCAACTCTGCAAATCAAGAATCAACTGAAATGAACCTGTGTCCTAGCCTACTTTTTCCTTCAGGGAGCATGTTTTTTTTTAAATCATTTTTAAAAAGTCAGGAAAGGAAAACAAAATAGCATGGGGTCAGAGGGAGAGAGAGGGCGGAAGAGAGAAGGAGAAAAATTGCAAGAAAAATATTATTTTTTAAATAAAACTCACAAGCAAAGGTAAGATATTTGAGCTGCTGAAACACCATTTCTTCTGAAAGCTCCTTGCTACCTCTGCACCTTGAAGCAAGAGTTATATATACGCATTCCAGCTATTTCCAGGAAATACAAAGTTAAATCACATTTTACACTATGCAGAGAACTAAAATCTAGTATGTGCTTTATATTTCAGGCATAAAAGTTATTTGTTTGAAATTAAATTACAATTAGCCACCTGACTGACATAAACCATTCATTTCCAATATGTGTTAAATCTAAAGGAAAATAAACATTTTGAGAATGATTTTGTTTCTTCTGCAGCAACTTCCATAAAAAATTAATGGAACATAGAAAATAGCAATGATACGTCAACCCAACCCAATTCACACATTCAATTTCTTTCCCCAGAACAAACAACAATAGTGCAACAGGAACATGTGTGTCTACATTTTCACTGACACAATGCTAAGATGATACTGCTAATCAGTAGTGAACATAGTACACTTTCAACAATAAATATGGACATGGTAAACTGGGAATTAACAAAGATTTCCCCAAATAGCAATACATTAGCACTTAGACTTATATACCACTTCACAGTACTTTGCAGCCCTCTAAGCGGTTTACAGAGTCAGCCTCTTGCCCTCAACAATCTGGGTCCTCATTTTACCCACCTCCGAAGGATGGAAGGTTGAGTCAACCTTGAGCCTGGTGGGATTCAAACTGCCAAATTGCAGGCAGCCAGCAGTCAGGAGAAGTAGCCTGTAGTACTGATCATAATTGTGAAAAATGGTCACAAATTGTGAAAAATGGTCACAAATTACATTTTTCAGTGCCGTTGCAACTTTGAGCGGTTTCAGCCCTGTTGCGAACTTAACTGCAGTGATCCACTTAATATCTGTGGCAAGAAAGGTGGTAAAACAGGGCAAAACTCACTTAACAACCATCTCGCTTAGCAAAGGAAATATTGGGCTCAATTGCAGTTGTAAGTTGAGGCCTACCTGTATTGTAACATTTCTCCAGCTATACCTTCTACATCTGCAGCCTTGTTATTTTTCAGGATTGTCAGAGCACGTATAAACCCTCCTTTCATCACGTTTTTCTTTAATCCTAATATTTATAACATTAGTCTCAGTTCTACTATCCCAATCCTTACCATGCAAATCTCTAAAACACTCCTTCCAGCATTCTCTCGATCCAGTTTCATCCTAAATTCTATCACTGTTATTTTTACTTCCATTCTCTTTGCCGGAGGCTCCTTTTTTTCCTACTTCCTAAGTAAATTAATCATACCGAGACTAATTATACAATATCTTATATCAACCTGATGGAAATAGGCAATGTTACACTGTACATCTGAAAATATCTGATTAGCTTGGTTTTTCAGGTAATTTCTAGCCTGCAAGGTTGCTGGATCAATCGCAATATATAGAAAATGAATGCCTATTGTTTTACTATCACATGTTACTAATAATCCAAGTTGTAATCAGAGGTGGTATTCAGCAGGTTCTGACCAGTTCTGGAGAACCGGTAGTGGACATTTTGAGTAGTTCGGAGAACCAGCAAATACCGCCTCTGACTGGCCCCGCCTCCATTCTCTGCCTCCCAAGTCCCAGCTGATTGACTGGGTCTTCTTTTGTTGCCCTGCAAGGACAACAGAGCTGGAAAGCAGGTTAGTGGAGTGGGGAGGGAATGGGGATTTTGCAGTAATCTTCCCCCAGGAGTGGGGAGGGAATGGGGGAATCCCCCCTTGGCAGTGGTGGGATTTGAAATTTTTTACTACCAGTTCTGTGGGCATGGCTTGGTGGGCATGGTGTGGCATGGCAGGGAAAGGATACTGTAAAATCCCCATTCCCTCCCTACTTCTGGGGGAATATTCCCTCCCCATCCCACTAGCCTGCTTTCCAGCTCCATTCTCCTGTGCAGGGCAACAAAAAGACCCAGCCAATCAGCTGGGACTCAAAGGGCAGAGAATAGTTGGGGGCAGGGCCAGTCAGAAGGGGTATTTGCTGGTTCTCCAAACTACTCAAAATTTCCACTACTGGTTCTCCAGAACTGGTCAGAACCGGCTGAATACCACCTCTGATCTCGGAGATACTGGTTCACCTGAACCGGGCCGAACCAGTAGAATATCACCACTGAATAGGACCTCCTCTACAACAGACAAAGACACCTCCTGATTTATCATAAACACACAGTGTTATTTTAATAGAACCCAAGCTATTTCCTGCCTGCTTCTGAAGTTGCACATATGATTTTGACCTGTATGCATGTGTGTTCCCATGCGGATGTGTTCAGATATATTGTCTGATTTTACATTCTCATATTGACCATTCATAATGCCAAAGGTGGATGCTCATCGTACATTGTTTATACAACTTTTCAGATTTACTCACAGATATTTTCCCATTACGGTTGGCTTCCTCCCTCTCTGCCAAGGCCTTCAGAAAGTTATCTTTCAGCTCTTTCCCAGCACTTGACAAAATTCTAGAAATGAAAAAAAAAACACAGCACAGTGTTTATCTTGCTTTCCTCTTGATCCAAACCACCCCCTAAAGGAAAGCAAAATTTGATGAACATTTCTTGACAGAAGGCGTATCAATGCCAGGATTCCAAACCAAGTTAACAAATTTGGTTGACATGTTGCATTAAAGCCATAAGATTGTTTCTGACCTATGCCTCTAGCCATTATGGTTTCTATGTGAACTCAGCCAACTGTGGCTTAGCCAAACAGATGATTAAAACAAAGAAGTGCTTACTGTAATATGTGGATCCATCGATTAAAAGGGCTTTTCTGGATGTGCTTGATTAATAAACTCAATCCCTATTTCTTCTGAATAAGATTTTTGTAAGCTGTATTTAGAATACAACTGATCAGGTCACCCAAGTTATTGATTCATTGGTGTTCTGACCAAGGCTTCCTGAGAGAGTAACAATCACACGCTTTCCCCAAAAACCTTTGTTTTATTATTTCAACGGCTGTGAATTATATGCATTCACAGCCCGTAATGAGTCCCAAACAGTTTATGAATAGTCCAACAGAAGTCTGCGACAGTCTTTCAGGATAAGGCTGATAAGGACCTACCTTTATCTCCCTTGAAATGCTGCCAACGACTAAATTGCCAAACAGAGCACAAAGTCAACACGGATCTTCAGAATTTAAATTGACCAGAACAAACAAAGTTGCTTCCTGCAAAGGCTCATGTCCCTTTGCTCCTCCTTTATGTCTTATGGGAGGGCCAATCATCTCCAAGCCTTACTCCCGAGTCTCCCCTTTTGTCTTAACTGTTCTTGCCTTCTGGCAGCTCTGCGCACATGTGCACTGGGACAGGCTCCCCCTGTTCCTCTGCCACGCTGCTGTCAGATTCTGGTGGCTCTGGAGTCTGCACATAACTCCCAGATGGCCCTGGCCCCATCTCTGTGTTGGACGCAGGACCCTCGTCTGAGCCCTCCCCAGACTCCAGGACTGGCCCCTGTTCCCCCCGACTGTCAGACTCTGCTACCAGCTCTGCAGCTATGAAGCAATGACCTTTCTGTAGCTACAAGAGACGCAGAATATCATTTTTCAAACACCCTCCTTGTGTATGGATTGTGTCAAGAAAAGCTACTCTTTATAATGACTAATTGGATTAGGAAGTTACTTTTTAAAAGAAAGTTACTCTTTACTGTTTGGCCCAGGTTCAATGGAGAAAAGAGCCCTAAAACTTTTGATTGTGACTTACATAATCTAATGTGCAGGAAATACCTTTGACGGGGCCTTAATCCTGCGTACTTCGTTCTTTAATAAAATGAACAGTAATTATAAAAACTACACTTACAACTTCATACCATAAAACTCTTAAGAAGTCAGGGCTGTTTTTTTTTTTTTTGGGGGTTGGGTGGGTGTGTGGGTGTTTTTTTTTGTCAAAATACTTTAGCTGCTTATGTACTTTGTTTGAATGGTTTCCATGGTGATCCCAGATTTGGCTGACAAGGAGAAATCGACACCTGGCATAATATTGGCAACAGCCTTACAAACAGTTAACAGCAAGCTAACAGCAATGCGGTCCTGTCATTTCTCCAATATTCACAAAAAAAATTTAAAAGGTTACTTTATCAGCTCTAGGCTAACTTCATTTTTTTAAAAAAAGTGCTACAATCACATTGTTTGCTTTCAAGGGAGGAGGGTTATTTTGTAATTCTTCGTCCATGCAAATAAACAGAGGGAAAAAGGAGAAAAGTTTTTTAAAGCAAATATCACTAGTTTTTTTTCTCTCTCTCCATTCTCTCTCTCATTCTCTCTTTTTCTCTCTATTCTCTCTCTCTCATTCTCTTTTTCTATTCTATCTATCTCTCCATTCTCTCTCTTATTCTCTCTCACAAACATTCTCTTCCTCTCATTCTCTCTCTTATTCTCTCTCATTCTCTCTCTCCATTCAATTCTCTCTTATTCTCTTTATCTCTTCATCTCATATTCTCTTCTCATTCTCTCCATCTTTTCTTCTCTATTCTCTTATTCTCTCATCTCTCTATCTTCTCACAAAATTCTTTTCTCATTCTTTTTGCATTCATATCTCTCTTATTATCTCTTCCATTCATATCCATTTTCTCTCTTATTTATTCTCTTCATATATCTCTCTTCTATCTCATTCTCCATATCTCTCTCGATTCCTATTTTTTATTTCTCTCTTTATCTCTCTCCGTTCTATATCTCATTCTCTCTCTGAACATTCTCTTCCTCTCACTCATTCTCTGTCTCATCTCTCTCTCTAATTTCTCTCTCTATATCTCTGTTTATTATATCTTCTTTCTCTCTCATTCTCTCTCATTCTCTTCATTCTCTTTCTCTCTCATTCTCTCTCCTATTTTCTCTCATTCTTCTCCATTCTCTCTCCATTCTCTCTCTCATTTTCTCTCACACATATTCCCTCCCTCTCATTCTCTCTCTTATTCTCTCTCTTCTCTCACACACTCTCACACACACATTCTCTCTCTCACACACACACACACATAGAGGCACCCAGCTATTGTATAATTAAATTATTAATATTACTATCATAGAATTGTAGGGTTGGAAGGGACCTTGGAGGTCTTCTAGTCCAACCTTGGCAACTTTAAGACTTGTGGACTTCAACTCCCAGAATTCCTCAGCCAGCAAAGCTAAGTATTGTACCACTTTAAAGCAAAGCTGGCTGAGGGATTCTGGGAGTTGAAGTCCACAAGTCTTAAAGTTGCCAAGGTTGAAGGCCCCTGTTCTAGTCCACCCCTGATCAAGGCAGGAGACCTTATATCATCTTGGTCAAATGGTTGCCCCACCTCTTCTTGAAAACTCCAGTGATGGAGGCACCACAACTTCCAGAGGCAATTAATTAATTAATTAATTAATTAATTGTTCTCACTGTCAGGAAATTTCTCCTTAATTCTAGGTTGGATGTCTCTTGGATAAGCTTCCATCCATTCCTTCTTCTCCTGTCCTCAGGTGAGAATATGTTAACCTTCTCTTCTCTGTGGCAGCCCCTCAAATATTGGAAGACAGCTATCGTGTCAGTTCTTAAACATCGCAGATCTTAAACCTTCTCTTCATTAGGCCAGAGATACCTCGTTCTCTTAGCCACTTATTACATGCAGCTTATTTCACAGTAGTAATTAAACTCATAAAATAGTACATGCGGTCCCAGTGGGTGGAAAAACAGTTATTCAAATATAGAAAGGAAAATTAATTTCTCATACAATTGTATCCTTGATGATGGGTGAATGTCCTTTTAGTTGTATAGTAAGTTTCATTAAAAAAGTACAATAAGCACTTATTTCCAAAACCACTTACTCATAATTCAAGAAGTATGCATTTGTTGTTTGCTTGTTATTATAATTTTTGTGGCCTTTACACGCATTTAAGTAGGTTGCCCAGAATAGCTAGCAACTGAGCAGCCTTAGAAATGGACCAAATAAGGTAAATAAAAAAGCATAAGCAATCCCCAAAATCAATACTGATAACCCTCAACTTACAACCGTTCATTTAGTGACTGTTAGAAGTTACAATGATACTGGGGGGAAAAAGTGACTTATGACCATTTTTCACACTTACAACCATTGTAGCATCCCCACAGTCAAATGAACAAAACTGAGACAGAGTAGAGAATAGAATAGAATTCTTTACTGGCCAAGTGTGATTGGACACACAAGGAATTTGTCTTGGTGCAAATACTCTCAGTGTACATAAAGAAAAGATACATTCGTCAAGAGTCAAGAATCATAACGTACAACACTTAAAGATAGTCATAGGGTACAATAAGCAATCAAATCATACTAGGAAACAGTCAATATAAATCGTAAGGATGCTTGGCAACTGACTCACATTTGTGACAATAGCAGTGTCCCCCGGTCATGTGATTCCCTTTTGCAACCTTCTGACAGGCAGAGTCAATGGGGAAGCCAGATTCACTTAACAACCGTGTTACTAATTTAACAACTGCAGTGATTCACTTAACAGATGGGACAAGAAAGGTTGTAAAATGGGGGAAAACCACTTACCAAATATCTCACTTCGCAACAGAAATGTTAGCAATAGCAATAGCACTTACACTTATATACCACTTCACAGTGCTTTCCAGCCCTCTCTAAGCAGTTTACACAGTCAGCCTCTTGCCCCCAACAATTTGGGGCCCTCATTTTACCCACCTCAGAAGGATGGAAGGCTGAGTCAACCTTGAGCCTGGTGAGATTCGAACTGCCAAATTGCAGGCAGCTGGCAGTCAGCAGAAGTAGCCTGCAGTACAGCACTCTAACCACTGCGCTACTTAGGCTCAATTATGGATCGTAAATTGAGGACTACCTGTGTGTAAGCCTACAAGCAATGCTACTATAACTAAGACATCCCCAGATGCAAATTTGCCCCTGAAATAACCGATGACTGGATATAAGCAACAAGGGGAAACTGTTTTTCATGTTCATTTCCCCTCTGACATTGGAGCTGCCAAACCACAAAATTTTGACTTACCCTTACTGGAAACAGAATGTTGGGTTAGCAATTTGGCATGATTCAGAAAAATAATTGTGACAGAAAGCAGAATACCACCATCGTTGTATATAATACAAATACCATTCCTGGAAGTAATTCTCATTAAAGGATACTTACAGAGTGTCAATGACAAGATAAGCTACAATGTGCATTTTAGAGAAAGGATGTTTTTAAATTAAATTATTAAATTTAAATTAAAGAAAAAACAAAATAAAACAAAAGAGGAAGTGACATGAAAATTCTGATCATTAATCGTTTCCCAGAACCGAGTCGAATTTCTTTGCAACATTTTGATAGGTAGGTTAAAAGGTGACATTTTGAAGAGTTTTTCTTAAGATACCAAAATGGACATTCAGCCATACCCCAAGTGGGTCACCTTCAGATTTTTTTTTCTGGCCACTGTTAAAGCTCTCTCAGCTTTGAAGAAGCTTTTTAAAAAATAATAATAATAAATTGGGTTGTGGTGTGGGGAGTCTTAGTGCTATAAATATATACTTTCTCAGCAGTCTGGGAGAAATAACTAAGCAAAATCTAAAAAATATAGAGATCAAAAGTATATGAACCTTGGATCACACTGTATAAGAGGCCCTTTTAAAAATAAACATCTTTAGATCAAGTCATAATATTAGTCTACTTTTGGGCGAGGACGGAAAATATCTGTTATATTATCACACACTTTTGCTTCACAAGATACAATGCACCTTTACAACTAAAAGACTCAAAGCATCATATACTGATGAGCAGTAGATGAAAGAATTGGTAAAAACTAATAATAACCCTAAGCAATTTTCAAATTTTTATTCGAATGGAAGCCTCTCTAACAAGCTAGGCAAACAAACAGCAAACCTTCCTTTCCAAAATGCACAAAGATTACTTCTAAGAGATTTGAAGGAAAGTAAAACCTAATTTTTGCATCTTGGCATTTTCTCTTTAGCACAAGATGTTCCTTGGATAATATGTACCTGAAATGTTTGTCTTGCTGACCGCAAATTAGTGAAAGAGGAGTTTTTTTCCTCCTAATTTGCAGAGAAAGCTGAAAAAAGAAATGTGCTGGGAAACAAAGGGCACACACAGTTAAAAACTGGGGAAAGTAAGCCACTCCTTATACAAGTAGCCCTCAACTTGCCTGTTATGTATGCAGGTTTGAATGTCATTGGTTAAGTTTGAACTGTTCTTGTAAAATGTCAGAAATGATTGGTTTAAAAAGTGCGGGAAAACCCTGCACTCTGATTGGCTGGCAACTGCAGCTGCTGGCTATAAGTAGCAGCCGCAGCCCAGCCAAATCGGGTCTGTTATGAGCTGTAGTCACTAATAAACTCTTCACTGAAGCACTCCGCGTCTGACTCTTCATGCAAATCTAACACTGGCGCGAAGGTGGGATCCTTCCGAGAGAAGACAACGCGGAGAACAAGCTGAGAGAGATGGCTGCGCTGAACACCCCCAGCCCCATTCGATCCGATGGCAGAAGACTGGGACTCGTATGCAGATCGTTCCAAATGTATTTGGAGGGAAACGATCTTACCGACATTTCCGACAAGCGGAAGAGGGCGGTCTTTCTCACCCACTGCGGTCCGGCCGTTTTCAAGATGGCGAAGGCATTGGCGGGAGCTGCAGACGTGAAGGTAATGGACTGGCCCGACTTAGAAAAGTTATTAAGAGCCCATTACGCCACAAGTATCGTGCCTCATTAAGACACAATTCTACCGTCGGGATCAAGGGGAAAGCGAAAACGTTAATGACTTCGTGGCAAGTTTAAGGGACATTGGGGTGCATGTGAGTTTATCAACTTTGAAGAGGCCATGCACGATCGATTTGTTCTAGGCCTAAAGACAAGGTTTTGCAGAGCAAATTATTAATGAAACCTAAGATCACGCTTAAGGAGGCCATAGAAGAAGCTTCTTCAGTGGAAGCTACCAAGTCCTCAGCAGCAGCCATGAAGAAAATTAACAAGGCATAAGCCATCCTGATGTGGAAAAATCCACAACAACCCATTGCGAGCAAATAGATTCTGATTCAGACTGTAGTGAGGTGGAGGAAGGAATTTATAGACTCAGAATGGAGAAGAAAAGGAAAGACCTTGGAAGAAAAGGCAAGACTTTTATTGCAGAGGTTGTGGGGGCCACCCCACACTGAATGCAAGTTTTTGATACCATCTGCCTCCGTTGTGAAAAAAGAGGTCACCTAGCAAGAGTCTGCAAATCATCCAGAACTCCACCAAGCAGAAAGAAGTTTCCTGATAAAGAATTCAAGCATAACAACTTCAGTGAGAAAATGGGGTGCAACACAGAGCAAATGGGAAGAATGAAACTCATCAAACAGTCACTATTGGTCATTCTTCACCCTTAAGAAGCAGAAAAGTACATGTGAAGGTACTTATTGAAGGAAGGCCTTGCCAAATGGAAGTGGACTCAGGCTCCTATTTATCTATGGTGTCATGGGACACTATTCACAACTACTTCCCAACATTCAGAAGAAGCATTTCCAGAAGCAAGCACTGACTCTTAAAGACTACCAAGGGAACAAGATTCCAGTAGTTGGAACAAGAGAATTCAACGTGAAGTTCAAAGGCCACACCAAGCGTTTGCCCCTGACCATCGTGGACAAAGACGCCCAAGCTTGCTGGGACTTGAGTGGTTCAATCCACTAGGCATCGAGGTGACTGGCATCAATCACGTGAGCAACACTGAATGGGAGGAGGCCTTGAAGTCTGAGTTTCCAGAGGTCTTCAGCGCGGATTGGGCAAGTATATGGGGACCCCTATCACTTTCAACCTAGATCCCAAGGTGCCCCAATTCGTTTAAGCCCAGAAGGTCCCATTTGCCTTAAAGGAAAAAATTGATGCACAATTAGATAAACTAATAGCTCAAGGAGTTTTAGAGCCCACTGACCACTCCAGATGGGAGACACCCATAGTCACACCAGTCAAGACTGATGGGTCAGTAAGAATCTGTGGAGACTATAAGGGGACATTGAACCATGCGCTTCAGCAGAGCGCATATCCAGTTCCAGTGGTGCATCATTTATTACATTCACTTGGCAGGGGTACAGTCTTTGCCAAATTGGATCTGGCCCAGGCATATCAACAACTAACAGTTGATGATGCCACTGCAGAGGCCCAAACCATTGTGACTCATAGAGGTGCCTTCAAATGTAAAGGTTACAGTTTGGAGTAAGCATGGCACCAGGCATTTTCAAAGCCTTATGGAAAGGATGCTCCAAGGACTGCCAGGGGTAGTGCCTTACTTTGATGATGTGTTAATCTCTGCTGAAAATGACACTCAATTACAAGAGAGACTCAGAGAAGTCCTTACCAGATTCAAGAAAGCGGGGTTAAAAGTCAAGGAAGAAAAATGCACTCTTAGAACTGACAAGGTTGAGTTCTTGGGCTACATGATTGACAAGCATGGCATCCATCCTACAGATGCCAAGGTTCAAGCAATCAAAGAAGCCCCTAGACCAAAATGCAAAACAGATTTGCAAGCTTTCCTTGGACTTATTAACTTTTATCACATGTTCCTACCTCAGAAGGCAACCATTGCAGAACCATTACACAGATTACTTGACAAAAGTCTGTTTGGGTCTGGGGCAGGAAGGAACAATCAGCATTTAACAGTATTAAAAGACTAATCACGTCTGATGCTGTACTCATACAGTTCTCTGAGAATTTACCTGTTGTACTGACTTGTGATGCATCCCCTTTGGAGTGGGGTTTTGAGCCACAGGCTTCCCAGCGGGAGGGAAGCCCCTATTGCATTTTACTCTCACCTTGACCAAAGCAGAGAGGAATTACAGCCAATTGGACAAGGAAGCATTGGCAATTGTTGCAGCTATCAAGAAATTTCATGAGTATTTATATGGGAGAACATTTACCATTGTCACAGATCACAAACCTTTGTTAGGCATTGTGGCAGGAGACAAACCTACACCCACTATCCTGTCACCAAGAATGCTGAGGTGGACTGAATTTCTTGCTGCTTATTCATACAAACTTATCCACAAGCCTGGCAAGGACATTGGACATGCTGATGCCTTGAGTCGTTGCCCACTTCCTTGTCACAAGGAGGACTTTGAACCTGAGGCACACACCTTTTTCCTAGAAACTGTTGCCAAGCTTCCAGTACACGCTGCTGAAATTGCCAGAGAGACTGCCAAAGACACTTTATTGGCTCCTATTATAGGCTGGATTAAGAAGGTTGGCCTCTTCAAGATCTACCTCACCTTGCCCAACCTTTTAAGTCCAGGCAAACTGAATTATCTGTATTAAGAGGATGTATTTTGTGGGGTAACAGGGTGGTTATTCCTGCAAAACTGCAAAGAGAGGTTTTGGAAATGTTACATGAGGGTCATCCTGGTATTGTAAGGATGAAGGGATTGGCCAGGAGTTATGTATGGTGGCCAGGTATTGACAAAATGGTTGAAAACTGGGTTGCATCTTGTCCCAACTGTCAGGTAGTCAGGCCTGCCCCACCTCTCACCCCAAACAGGAATGGGAATGTCCTAGGGGCCCATGGTCTAGGATTCACATTGATTTTGCTGGCCCTACCAGAGGGCACACCTTCCTTATTATAGTAGATGCATATTCCAAATGGCTAGAGGTAATCCCTATGGCATCCACCACAACTGATGCTGTCATCAAGCAGCTCAAAACTTTTGTAACCCACGGGTTACCTGATGTTCTTGTCTCTGACAATGGCCCTCAATTTACATCCAACCTTTTTGAATCCTATTTAGCACAACAGGGTATCAGACATGCCCTGACTGCCCCTGGGCACCCTTCGCTAACGGCCGGGCTGAACGCATGCGTTTTACCAAGGAAAAGCTTCAGCAATTGGGTCCTGGGGACATCACTGAGAAAGTTGAAAAACTTCTTAGTGTTCAGCACATCACTCCTAACCCATCAACTAACTTATCCCCAGCAGAGTTGTTGATGGGTAGGAAACTTAGGTCTCCTTGACCGCCTTCATCCCTCTTTCACCCACGCACCACTTGATTCCACTAGCAAAGTTCACACGTTCAGTGTGGGTGATTCTGTTTATGCTAAGAACCTTATGGGTGAACCTTCATGGATTCCTGCTGAAATAACTCAAATAACTGGCCCTCGTTCTTACAGGGTACAAACAGAGGATGGTGTCCTTGGAGCAGGCACATTGATCAGTTAAGATCCAGATTACTTCAGGAACATCGCAATTGTTCCTCTCTAGTTCCCATACCTAATGCCTTTTCTAGGGGGGAAGGGGAGGAGCATGAAGATAATCAGCAAGCAAGAATCAACCCCATGTGTAATGAGCCATTATGACAGGAACCATCCCAAAACCTGTCACAATGCCAAAATCCATCCTTACAAGTGGAAGATTGCACATCACTACCTGACTTGGGTGCTGACATTGGGCTGGAGATGGGTTGGGAGGAGAGACCAGATTCTAACAATCAAACAGGGTCTTCTTTCACAGGAAGTCCAACTAGGGAAATGTCAACAGACACATTTCCTCTCTCACTGGGTGAGAACGTTAAAACTTCTGAACCACGAAGGTCTCAACACACGTAAGAGCCCCACCTATTTAAAAGAATACATTAGATAGGTTGGGGTTTGAGTATGGACTGAACCTAGTGGGGAGGGGTGTTATGTATGCAGGTTTGAATGTCATTGGTTAAGTTTGAACTGTTCTTGTAAAATGTCAGAAATGATTGGTTTAAAAAGTGCGGGAAAACCCTGCACTCTGATTGGCTGGCAACTGCGGCTGCTGGCTATAAGTAGCAGCCGCAGCCCAGCCAAATCGGGTCTGTTATGAGTTGTAATAAACTCTTCACTGAAGCACTCCGCATCTGACTATTCATGCAAATCAAACATTGCCAAATTTATGTTGCTAAATGAGTCATTTGTTAAGTGCATTCTATCCCATTTTATGCCCTTCCTTACCACAATTGCTAAGTGAATCATTGCAGTTGTTCAGTGAGGAACACGATTGTTAAGTGAATCTGATTTCCCCATTTGAATTTGCTTGTCAGAAGGTCGCAAAAGGGGATCACATGACCCCAGAATATTGCAACCGTCATAAATATGAATCAGTGACTAAGTGTCTGAATTTTGATCATTGCGGGATGCGGCAATGGTTGTGTGAAAAATGGTTATGTCACTTTTTTCAGTACTACTGGAACTTTGAACGGTTATTAAACTGGAGTTTACTTCCAGTTTCTGGCAAAAAGGATTCATTATGAATGATGGGATCACTTAACAATTGTAGGTTGGCCTAATGACCATGGCATTCACTCTACAACTAAGGTCATAAAATCAGGCATGGTCGCAAGTCCTACTTAATGACCAGCAGGACTTACCATAGTAACTCCAGGTCAGTTATAGTTGTAATTCAAGGACTGTCTGAATAGAACAGAATAGAATAACAGAGTTGGAAGGGACCTTGGAGGTCTTCTAGTCCAACCCCCTGCCTAGGCAGCAAACCCTGCCACTTCAGACAAGTGGAGCATTCACAACCTCTAGAGGCAAGTTGTTCCACTGATTAACTGTTCTTAGTTCTAAGTTGCTTCTCTCCTTGATTAGTTTCCACCCATTGGTTCTTGCTCTGCCTTCAGGTGCTTTGGAGAATAGCTTGACTCCCTCTTCTTTGGGGCAGCCCCTGAGATATTGGAGCACTGCTATCATGTCACCCCTAGTCCTTCTCTTCATTAGACTAGACATACCCAGTTCCTGCAACTGTTCTTCATATGTTTTAGCCTCCAGTCCCCTAATCATCCTTGTTGCTCTTCTCTACACTCTTTCTAGAGTCTCCACATATTTTTTTTACATCGTGGCGACCAAAACTGGATGCAGCATTCCAAGTGTGGCCTTACCAAGGCATTATAAAGTGGTATTAACACTTCACGTGATCTTGATTCTATCCCTCTGTTTATGCAGCCTAGAACTGCATTGGCTTTTGTGGCAGCTGCTGCACACTGCTGGCTCGTATTTAAGTGATTGTCCACTAGGACTCCAAGATCTCTCTCACAGTTACTACTATTGAGCAAGGTACCATATATACTGTACCTGTGCATTTGATTTTTCTTGCCTAAATGTAGAACCTTACTTTTTGCACCATTGAATTTCATTCTTTATACAAACCTCATTCAAACATTTGTTCAGAGTTTTCATACACGGATCTAACAAGACGAGGTATTAGTAGGTTATTTAATTCTACATCCTACAATCTTTAATGTTTTATTGATGCCTTAGATAAGGAAATGAAGGAAATGTTCATCACTGAGTGTTTATCACTGAGCCTTGGTGGCTCAGGCTGTTAAATGCCTGCATTTAAGTTCCAGCTGCCTACAATTATTGTAGGCTCGAATCCCACCAGGCTCAAGGTTGACTCAGCCTTCCATCCTCTCGGGGTAGGTAAATTGAGGACCCAAGATTGTTGGGGGCAATTAGCTGACCTTGTAAAAATGCCACTTAGTAATAAGCAGGCATATACAATGGAATGACGGCTATTGCTGAGCACACTGGGTTGTATCCCAAATTGTAAGCGCCTGAGTCTTCGGAGAAGGGCAGCATATAAATGTAATTTAAAAAAAAATGAGTGCATGAAAAAAATTAGGCCATTTTTATTCTACAGGATAAAAATAAAATTCAAAATAATCTTGATAATTTCCAGAAATGGGGAGGGGGGAATAAAAGTTAATAAACACCAACATGACTAGATCTTAAGAATAGGAAATTGAACACAGGATGGGAGATAACAGAAATTACCTTGGAATAGTAGCTAATTACAAATTAAATACGAGCTAGCAGGGTGATGTGGCAGCAAGAAAAGACAAATAAACAGACAGGCTGCATCAAAAGAAGAAATCATTATTCTATTAGATTCTTGGTCAGATTCCACCTCAAATAAAAAGTCCAATTCTGGGCACCATATGTAACCAGGGTCGAAGCAAACTAAAACAGGTTTGACAAAAGGCAAACAAGGTAGATTAAGTCACTGGAAATAAAAATCAATTAAAAAACTGAATATGTCCAGCTATGGAAAGAGAAAACTGCAGGAGAGTGTAACAGCTGTATCCAAACACCTGGAAAGCTGTCAAGACTTATTCTGTATCATTTATTTATTTATTTATTTATTTATTTAGTCAAGTGATTATTAGATAACAGGTATAAGTATAAACATGGTTATGAATACATGAAATGAATACATATAAGAAAAAAAAGAAACAATAGGACAGGGACGGTAGGCATGTTGGTGCACTTATGCATGCCCCCTACAGACCTCTCAGGAAAGGAGTGAGGTCAATAGTGGACAGTCTAAGGTTAAAGTTTTTGGGGCTTGGGGAATAAACCACAGAGTTAGGTACAATATTCCAGACATTGACCACTCTGTTGCTAAAGTCGTATTTCCTGCAATCAAGTTTGGTGCGGTTTACCTTGAGTTTGTATCTATTGTGTGCTCTTGTATTGTTGTGAAGTATTCATTGACAGGTAGGACATTGCAATATATAATTTTATGTACTATACTTAGATCAAATCGAAGGCAGCGTAGTTCTAGGTTGTCTAGGTCTAAAATTTCAAGTCTGGTGGCATAAGGTATTCTGCTACAAGTAGAGGAGTGGAGAACTCTTCTTGTGAAATATTTCTGGACTTTCTCAATTGTATTAATATTAGATATGTCATCCGGGTTCCAGACTGATGAGCTGTATTCAAGTATTGGTCTAGCAAATGTTTTGTATGCTCTAGTTAGTAGAGTGATATTACTGGAGAAAAAGCTATGCAGGATTAGGTTTACAACTCTTAATGCCTTTTTGGCTATGTAGTTACAGTGGGCTCTAGCACTTAGATCATTTGAGATGAGTACTTGCTAGAGTGCAGACACAAAATAAAGAATTTAAGTTACAGGAATGCAAATTCCAGTTGAACTTTAGGAAACGTTTTCTTAATAACAAGAGTGCTTAAAATGTGGAACCTCTGACCTGGGAATGTGGTGTATGTCCCCTTTAATGGGTGTCTTCAATCAGAGGCTGGATCTTCTGGGGAATTTTTTTTTAAATTTGGAATTTCTGCACAATGAATTTCCGCAGGGTGCTCCTAATGGTATCAGCTCTATGATTCAGAGCATGCAGGTGGACAGTTTTTCCTGCTGCTGGACCACAGGTGAAGATCCATGTTATCATGAGACCTAAACAACCCCATCTTGTTTGGATCACGGTCAACACAAAGCGAGAGTTTGTTTTTTCAGCTGCTGGAGGGTTTAGACAAAAGACGACTGCCCAGAGCGTCCCTTAAATACTATGTTGGCAAGGCAAGTGGGTGGAAGAAACCACATACCTGTACAATGTAACAGATGGTGCAGTTAGTAACAATGAATGAACACAGCACTTCTGAGCGGGAAAGGAGGCTTAAGTGAGTAGGCCCTTCACCACAAGACTCTTATCTCTTTATGCTTGGCTGGCTGGCCATTCTCCATTTCAACGATCAAGACCCCCTTATGCAAATGATGGCAAATCAGAAGGTACACACCTGTGTTTTCCTCCATCTTTAATATCCCAGAGAAGGTTTTCAATCCTGTTTGGAGGCAGGCAAGCATGCAGCAATGTTCAGCTCAGGTTACAAGCAGGCAGGTGAAACGGCTTTTCAAGGGAGACAACAGTTTGCTGCGTAATAACAAGCCCTGACCTCAGGGCTTGAGGCTACTTTGTCTAATTGATTTCATTAATTAGACAAGGTATTTCTTCCATTTCCACAGATACTTATTATGCCCGGGCACAACTCAGTGGCTTGTGGCAATTTCGGGCCCCAATCTCAGAAGATTAAACACAATTTTTTTAAAAAGTAAGATATAAGAACAGTATACAGGTCCTCAGTAGAAGGCAGGTTGTTAGTAATTGTTTAAATCTTCCTTTTTAAAAAAACAGTATTCAATCAGTTAAACCAGCATTTAATATGCTTATTTTGCACACAGCAGCACATTAATTCTTTGTTCTGCAATTAATATGAGGTGGGGTCAATTTGTCTCAATACAGCAATTAAGAGTTCAAGTCAATCCTGATTAACCTATTTTTGCATACTTTAGCATATTAAGAAGAGCCCTCACCAACACGAATTGCTGCTGCTACACTCTAAAAATACTTTGGGATGAAAGCAGAGAAAATCATTTTCAGTTAGTATATGATTGTTCAACTGATGAATTCAGTATTGTACTTGATAATTGTATATATTAAGGAAAAGGAAATAAGATGCTTTCCTAATGGAGGCTGATGCAATCTTACAACAACTCAAGTCAGTCCTAGCAAACTTTAAAGTAGTGCAACGAAACACATGGAACACATAAGAGTCCAAAATTAAAACTCACACCCCGCAAAGAAATTGGGTGTGAAGCACATCCATTATATAGGATGACACAGTAGAAATATAATGAAGCTGTGAATCTCAGAACACCAACAGGCATATCCTATTCTTATGGTTTCCCCCGAAAGGAATTTTATAAGCAAACTCCAGATATAAATCTAGGAAATGAGACCCATGTGTGAAGGAATACAATCTTCCCCAAATGACAGATCTTTAAAAAAAAAAAAAAAACAACGGGACCAACCGAGCAGAACTTTTGAACAGCAGTCAAAGAGTTGTCATCAAAAACAGCTGGAGATTGTGATACAGTTGTTCAGCTTAGTGGAGTTTTATCGAGATGTTATCCGGGTGCAAATTCCAGGTGGTTCTCAAACATCGCAAAAAGTCCCAAGATGGAAATTTCTTGAATGCTTCTGCTATGTATGTGTAACCAGCGCAGAATCTCTGGTGAAAATGCGCCTGCAAATGGCTCCACCTGTACTTACAGAGTGTCCAGCTGACCTCTTTGAAGTTATGGGGTGACCTCTGACCACCTCCCATCTTCGTTCGCCTGAGTGCCTTTGAGACCCGCATAGATCTAAAGACAGTTCTTGCAAATAAGAAAGATAACAGATGGTTGAAGCCACCATTCCTGTTTTGAAGTGCTCCTGACAGACCAGGGGAAAAAAAGGAGAACAGATTGCACCACAGAGAGCAACAACAACAACAACAACAACAACAACAACAACAACAACAAAAATCTGGAGAAAGCATGGTGGAAAGGGAAGTGCACACAGGATGTTTTTCCATCTCAGCGTGATAAATTGTGCCATCACATTCAAACGGTCCTCAACCCAAAACATACTCAATCTCTAAGGCAGGGGGTTGGCTGGGGAATCCTGGGAGTTGAAGTCCACACATCTTAAAAATAGACAAGGTTGAGAAACTCTGCTCTAGTCCAGAAGTATTTCACTAGAAGAGTACTACACTCCTCTGCTCGCAACAGAATACCCTATATCACAGGCTTGAGATTTTGGGCTTGGACAACCCTGAAGTACGCCGCCTACGGTTAGACTTAAGCATAGCACACGAAATTATCTGCTACAATGTCCTACCAGTCAATGACTACTTCAGCTTCAACCGCAACAATACAAGAGCACACAACAGATACAAACTCAATGTAACCGCTCCAAACTTGATTGCAGAAAGTACGACTTCAGCAACAGAGTGGGCAATGCCTGGAATGCACTACCTGACTCTGTTGTTACATCCTCTAACCCCCACTCCTTTAACCTCAAACTATCCACTATTGACCTCACCCCATTCCTAAGAGGTCTGTAGGGGGCGTGCATAAGTGCACCATCGTGCCTACCGTCCCTGTCCTATTATTCGTACCTTTTTCCTGTATTCTTACTCATGTTCATACTTATATCTATTATCTTGTAAGTGATGGACAAATCAAATAAATAAGTAAAATAAAATAAATAAAATATTTCACAACCTTGGACGGTGGAGGTTTTCATTCTACCGAACGTTGCAAAACCGTACTCTAACATTTCTGTCTTTTTTTTCCTGCAAAAGGCCAAAGGTCACCCATTTTGAAGTGAGAATAACAGAGTTGCAAGGGACCTTGGAGGTCTTCTAGTCCAGCCCCCTGTTTAAGCAGGAACCCTATACCATTTCAGACAAACAGTTGTCCAATCTCTTCTTAAAAACCTCCAGTGTTGTAAAGGTGCTTTTTGCAGAGGCAGCTGGACTTTCTTGGGTTTTTTGTTTGTTTGTTTGTTTGCTTGTTTGTTTGTTTTTGAAGATGTTTTGCTTCTCAACCAAGAAGCTTCTTCGGCTCTGTAACTTCTTCAGAGCCGAAGAAGCTTCTTGGATGACAAGCAAAACATCTTCAAAGAAAAAAACAAGAAAATCCAGTTGCCTCTTGAAAAAAAAGCACCTTCGGCACAGCCATGACTTGGATGACTGAGAATCTCCATGGACCTCCAGTGTCGTACAATTGTTCCATGACATCATCTTCAGCACACATAATATTTCAGCAGAACCCGCAGTGATCACACAGGTCACCATGGGACTCCTGCTCACTTCTCTAATGTCTAAATATTTTGAATATTCATTTCACGTGACGTGCAATGACAGCAGCAATCCCTATCAAGGCTTGAGTCAAAAGTCATAGGTGAATGTGTTTTTCAGAGAAGCAGTATACCTTAAGTCCTTCATTTAAACTGTGGTTCATTAAGGCATAGGTACTGGCCTTTATACCAGGGACACGGTGGCTCAGTGGCTGAGAAGCTGAGTTTGTTGATCAGAAAAGTCGGCTGTTTGGTGGTTCGAATCCCTAGCGCCGTGTAACGGAGTGAGCTCCCGTTACTTGTCCCAGCTTCTGCAAATTTAGCGGTTCAAAAGCACATAAAAAGTGCAAGTAGAAAAATAGGGATCACTTTGGTGGGAAGGTAACAGTGTTCCATGCACCTTTGTTGTTTAGTCATTCCGGCCACATGACCACGGAGACGTCTTCGGACAGTGCTGGCTCTTCGGCTTTGTAACGGAGATGAGCACTGCCCCTTAGAGCCGGGAACGACTAGTGTGTATGTTCAAGGGGAACCTTTACCATTACTTTACTGTCCTTTATAATCTATTCCACACAGAGGCCACTAACACACATATGCTTTTGAGTAACTCACATGAAACATTGGGAAAAACCCTTTTAAAAAAGCAGTACAGTTGACACTGTGGAGTCAGCATCGTTGCCCTTGAAGTATCAACGGCTAAGATTTTTGGAAAGCATTTTTATTAAATATATGAGTCCCACTAGTAATATCAGAGTTGAAGCCAGAACAGATGGTAGTCAAACATAGCTATGGAGATCAATGGCTGGGAAAATGCTGAATCAGGTTCGCATTCCACGTATTCCAATATATACGGTTCAAAAGAGCCCGTCAAAGGATCCCAATGCACACAACATGAAAGATGTTATTTATCAACATCTTGAGACATTAAATGTTGGAAGGTTTCAGGAAACTATGCTTGCCAGTAGCCTGAAGACAGATTTACCTTCTATAATTTTGGGGAGTGGGTGAGAGCTTGCCTTTGGGTCAAGTGTTGATTCCTAGTGATTGCCTAGACCAGGGGTGTCAAACTAGATTTCTTCAAGGGCTGGATTACCATTATAGTTCTCTCAGCAGGCTGGCTGGGGGAGGGAGGGGTTAAGTTTATTCCATGTTGGCTGGCAGGATGCTGCAGGAGATGTCCGTCCCCTGTATCACCAGCCCCCGAGCAGCCCATGGAGAACTACAATACTGATCAGGCCCTCGAAGTAATCCAGTTTGACACCAGAGATGGTATTCAGCAGTTTCTCACAAGTTCTGGAGAACCAATAGTGGACATTTTGAGTAGTTCGGAGAACCGACAAATACCACCTCTGACTGGCCCCGCCCCCATCTATTCTCTGCCTCCTGAGTCCCAGCTGATTGGCTGGGTCTTGTTTGGTTGCCCTGCACAGGAGCACAGAGCTGGAAAGTAGGTTAGTGGGGTGGGGAGGGAATGGGATTTTGCAGGAACCTTTCCCCAGCAGTGGGGTGGGAATGGAGATTTTACAGTATCCTTCCCCTGCCACACCCACCAAGCCACGCCCACGGAACCGGTAGTAAAAAAAAAATTGAATCCCACCACTGTTTGACACCCCTGGTCTAGTCAGTTTTGGCCAGCAGTGCTGCAGGAGGCAGTCCAGGCCAAAAATGGGCTGCATATAACCCCCTCCATGCACCCCGTTCTCACTAGCAGAGGCACCCCGGGCTGTCCTTTGCTATTTCAGGTCAGCCCCATGGGCCAGAATCCGGACCACGGGCCTTGAATTTGACACCTCTGGTTTAGGCAGCCTATTCCCTACAGTTTCCTTGGCAAGATTTTGGAAAGTGATTTGCCCTTGCCTGCTTCCTAGGGCTGAGAGAGAAAGAGTGACTGGCCCAAGCTAATCCAATTGGCTTTGCCTACAGTAGAACTAGAACTCCCAGTCTCCCAGTTTTATGATCCTTCTTTGCCCTGGTTATTAAGTGAATCACACTTTAAGTAAAACCAGCTTCTTCCATTAATTTTGCTTGTTGGAAGCCAGCTGGGTTGCTTACAAACATCTAAATGTTGAACATGTGACCATGGGGATGTGTGATGGTCATAAGTGCAAGGAATGGTTGTAAGTCCGTGCTGTTTGAACAGCCAGTAAGTGAATGGGTATAAGTTGAGGACTACCATAAACAGATCAGGATAGCGTTAGTCATCTTTCAGTGTTTACTCTGGAGGTTCTACAGCTAGCTGTAAAGATGAAATAGGTCTCATCAATGAATTCATTTAATTTAATTTTAAAACCTTCAACAGTCATAAGAAGGCATTAATATGGAACTTGCAAAGATCATATATATCACATTTCAGACCAGAAAACCTTCTTGCCCTGGAAAAGGAATTAACCTGAATTATGTTTTTTTAAAATTATAAGCAGAAGTTCTCTGCATTTCACTGGCAGCAAAATACTAACTGGCAAGCTACATCATTTCTGACATAAAGCAGGTGCAATGGGTAAAAAAAAATAGATTACAGATTTGTTTAACTTTATAAAGGACCTGTGGGATGAAGGCAAAACATGAATTAACTAGGTCAGGTAATTGCACTGGATTAAAAACTATTAAACATCTTGATACCTGAGCTAGTTGTTACATTGAAGTTTTTACATTTTTGCACAAAAGACTTACTCAGGTTTTAATCATTATTTTGAACAATTAATTGGGAAAGAGAAGCGAAAGAGGCCTGCAGGATAGTTAGCTAATGATGATGATTATTTAGCCTGTGATCAGAAGAGATGTAAATACAGTCCACATAATTATAAGTAAAGCTTTTATGAGGCAGTGGCCTCATACTTGGATGTCTAATTCACCTATTCAGGTGATCCCCTCTGGCATTGCTTCAGGTAGATTAACAGATTAACAGGGTTGGAAGGGATGTTGTAGGTCATCTATTCTAGTCCAACACGCTCGCCCAAGCAGGAGACCTTATGCCATTTGTGACGTGAATGCACACATGGAGAAATACATGTCTTACTTTCTGAACTCTGCGAATTACTATGAATTAATATGAATTCGACAAATTAATTCACAAAATGTACTACTTCCTTGCAATTTAAGCTTGGAAATATCCAAAAGCAGGTATAAACTGCAGGATATCTTGGCTATTTCCTGAAGCTCATAGCAACAGCAATAGCACTCAGACTTACATACCACTTCACAGTGCTTTACAGCCCTCTCTAAGCAGTTTTACAGAGTCAGCCTATCGCCCCCAACAATCTGGGTCCTCATTTCACCGACCTCGGAAGGTTGAGTCAACCTTGAGCCGGTCAGGATCGAACTGCTAACAGTCAGCAGTGTGTTAGACCTGCAGTACTGCATTCTAACCGCTGTGCCATCACGGCTCTAATGGAAGGAATAGCAGAATAACAGACTTGGAAGGGACCTTGAAGGTCTTCTAGTGACTCGTCCAACCCCCTGCACACCCTATACCATTCCAGACAAGTGGTTGTCCAGTCCCTTCTTAAAAGCCTCCAATGTTGGATACCCACTTCTGAAAGCAAGTTGTTCCACCAGTTCATTGTACTTATTGATTAGCAAGTTTCTCCTTAGTTAGTTGCTTCTCTCTTAGTTAGTAGTTTTTCCTTAGTTCCAGGTTGCTTCTCTCCTTGATTAGCTTCCATCCTTTCTTTCTTGTCCTGCCTTCAGGTGCTTTAGAAAATATGGTAGGTTGACCCCCCCTCTTCTTTGTGGCAGCCCCTCAAATATTGGAACAGGGCTATCATGATGAAATCATATTGAAAATGTGCTCTGTTCTCCCATTGTTTTGCAGCCTGCCTTCCCATAGTCTGGGTTCTATCTTTCCAGGGTTGGATTCTTGCCACCGTAAGAATTTCCTTCCAAGCCACCTGGCTATCAAGTGCAAAGGCAAAAAAAAAAAACCTCTTGCAATTCAAATATTTAATCTTTGCCTCCTAATAAATTTCAAGGCAGCTCTTCTGGAATGTGAAGTCTTCATCATCATGTCTCATTTTATTAATGTGAAGCCCTGGAGGTAATGTGAATGCAAAGGACTTTTGTTTTTTCAAGTTTTTTTTTCCTTTCTTTAAAAAAAAGAAAACGAAAACCTCAACTGTTATAAAGGATCATTTTCTGGATCTTTTTAATCTCCACTTTCCTTTACCAAGTTATCTTCAGACACATGTTTTCACCTTGCTGGGTAAGGAATAAGGTCAGCCAGAGGCCAGGCTAATAAGGTTATCGTGCATACTGTACTGGGAAGGCACCAGCAATAATTTTTCTTCTTCCCTATAGAAAGCAGGAAACCCTCCATATGGTACGGATCAGCAGAAACAACCTGTTTTTTTTTTAATGTGAAATCATCCCATGCAATTAATTAAGATTATAGTTAGTTGAATTCTTTTTTTTTGTCTCATTACTACTCCCAATCAAAGCTAGGCACTAGGGAGGAAAAAGGCATATGTGTTGTACAGGGATAGGCTGCTGGGGGTTCGCAGGGGTTCAGAAGAGCCCCTAGCTAAGATTCTGTGCAGTTCAGAGAACCCCCAAATCCCACTCCTGGCTGGCCCGCCCACCCCTCCATGCCCTTCCCGTCCCCGGAGTCCCCACATGGCCTGTTTTGGATGCAGGTAAATGCAAGGCACGTGAAAAACGGGTCTCCCAGAAGTTTGGGAAGGCCGGAAATGGGAATGTTTCTGGCTTCCAGAGAGCCTCCAGAGCACGGGGAGGCCATTTTCGCTCTCCCGGCAGCTCAAGGAAAGTCTCCGGAGCCCAGGAAGGGCAAAAACACCCTCCCCCTGGCCGTGGTGCAGGAGGCTGACTAGGCCACACCCACCATGGCCACACCCACCTAGCAACCAGGCAGAGAACTCTTTGCTAAAAGCTTTGAAGCCCACCCAGTGTTGCGTGGAAGAAAATGCTAGAGCAGGGGTGGGCAGCTATGGCCCCTTTACCACCTGTGTACTTCAACTCCCAGAATTCCTGAGCCAGCACCTCTCTGGAATTCTGGGAGTTGAAGTACACAAGTCATAAAGAGGGCCACAGTTACTCATCCTTGTCTAAATTCTTTAGTTGAATACACCTGCTGTAATCATGCTAAAAAACCATGATGAGAATTCTCTGTCTTGTTTTTTTTTTTAATCTAAAATACGGGTAGTCCTCGACTTACAACCACAATTGGGGGGATCAGAATTTCTGCTACTAGACAAGATGGCTGTTATATAAGTCTCACTTAACACTCAATCTCCACAACCCCCAAATCCCAGTAACCCTGGCCCTCGTTTTGGTTGGATTAGACAAAATACATTCTTATATCTGAAAATAAAAAGAAACAACTATAAAGAACTAGCTCTATACCTGTGCTTCACTACGAAACTATGTGGTCGGGCTTAGATTTTGGGGAGGAAAATAAGGGGAAAATTCTGCCTCTGCCTACCAGCATCCATCGGTATTCATCTGGCTAGCATCCTGTCAGTGTGTGAGAGAACTGAGGGCTGTTTGGAAACTGAAACAGTATTTGCTGTGTGAGCAAGAAGGAGACAGCAAGGAGCCTGGGCGTGGCTTAGCTCCACTGTTCTGTACTAAAGCTGCTTGGTGCTGTGAAACTGAAACTCTTCTCCTCTGCTTGTGTTTTGTATTTGGAACAGATTTCTTTTCAGGTGGCGAGGGGGAGTAGAACTCCTTAGCATCAGAGCATGTTAATAATAATAATATAGGAAATACTCTAAATGCTCTGATGGTCATTTCAAAAAATCCTTTCATAGTGAGACCCTAGGAGCCAAGAGGAACATAGGTGCCAAATTTCAAGTTTGTAGGCTTTACGGTTCTGGAGATTTTGTGATGATGTATGAGGGGTATTTCACTTTTATATATGTAGATAATAATAATAATAATAATGAACCACACAAAACCCAGATATTTCAGGCAAACTATAATAATTGCTTTGCAAGGAACATCCATGCCTACCCCAGGAACCTTAATTTATTTTGCTATCTGTGTATTAAAAAGTCTCATTCTCTTTTATTCTTATTTCTCTGCAAACGTCAGGCAGGGTGCATACTGTCTTGGCTGTGCTCAAGATTTATTTTGTCTCTGCCTCAGTTTGTTTAGTAACCATTCGAGATCATGGCATTGAACAATGTGACTTGTGACTGTCTTTTTCACACTTAGACCATTGCAGCATTGTCACAGTCATTCAGATGGTAACTGACTCATATTTATGATGGTGCCCCATGGTCATGTGATCCCCTTTTTGTGACCTTCTGACAAGCAAAGTCAATGGGGAAGCCAGATTCACTTAACAACCGGGTTACTAGCTTAACAACTGCGTGAATCACTTAAAGACTGTGGCAAAGAAAGATCACAAAATGAGGCAAAATTCACTTAATTGTCTCACTTAACAACATAAACTTTGGGCTCAATTATGGTTGTAAGTCAAGGACTACCTGTATTCTACAGCACTAGCAAAACTACACCAATCACTCAGTATTCCTCTGTGCTTTAGCATACAACAGAAGGATTTCTCTTCCATGATAGAATAGTCCCATGAGAACCTCATGCTAAGAAAAATCTGTTCATTACCAGAATAAAAAATTGGGGAAATTAATTTTACATTATCCTATCTTGACAGCTGAAGCTTTAAAGATGACTGAATGATATTTGTCAGATCAAAATTACTTTATCCCAGCTGATTGCCAAAAAGGCTAACTCAACAAAGATGATTGTTAGGGATTTAAAAAAAAGGGGGACTCTTCAAATCTTTGAGCATCTCACCAGTCAATGCAATGAGAGACAATAAGCCAGATGGAGCAAGAACAATTAATATATGATGAGAAGCTGCCTTAAAAAGCAAATAAGGACGAAAGCCACAAAAATCTAATTCCATAACAGCTGTTAATTTGTATAACAGGCGAGCTCAAGTTTCAATAAACACAGCATTTGTTAGTAGCCGCTGATACCGCCTACTCACAGCTTCTAAACTAACTCTTTCTCAACTTTGAGTGCTCCAGATGTATTTAATTACAATTCACCCAGACCCCAGCCAGCCTTGCTTTCATGAGATTAATCCATTTGGACAGCATCATGTTGAGGAAGTCTGTTTTAAACTATCTTGAAAACAGATCAAGACAGTGGTGGTATTCTATTCGGCTTGGCCCGGTTCTACTGAGCCAGTAGCGCCGATGAGCAGCGGAGACCGAACCGGTTCTCTCTGATGCTCTGCTGTTGGGCCCACCCGGGCTCCCATACTCACCTTTATGTCCTGCTTTTGAAGCATAGCTGCTTTGCACAGCACAGCAGCTGCTGAAGCGACCGGGAGAGTGCAGGCTTGCAGGAGATGGGTTGGAATGCCTCTGCACCTGCGCAAAGTGAGCGTTTGACACACGCATGCAAAGTGTGTGCACGCATGCAGTGTGTGTGCACATGCAAAGCGTGCCCAACAAGCCACGCCCAACAAATTGGTGATAAAAATATTTTAAATGCACCACTGGATCAAGGTCTCTCTTTTTTTCCCCATGCTGGTCACATTGTCCTCCCAGTGCTAGCCTTCCTCACCAAGACTCATGTATGCCTCTGTGGTCTTTAGACAGATCTCAACCTTCAAAATGAGGCTCTGTTGTGGTTAGCCGGCAGCAGGTGCAGACGGCTGAGGAGAGCGATGACTCTGATGAGGGGCCAGGACCATCAGGGAGTGGACTGCTGCCTTCAGGGATCGTGGGGGCTGGCAGCAGTGATGAGGAGGTTCCCAAGGAGCCTGTGCCAAGTGCGCATGAGCGCAGGATGATTTGTAGAAGAGGACAGCTGGAGCAGCACAGGCGACTCATGAGTAAGGATGCAACGTAATGGCCCCTCCCTCCAGGGAATATAAGCCTGAGTTTCAAAAGGTTTTTGCTTTTGCAGAAAGCAAAAACGTTCTAAGGACTCAGCATGGTGTGTGGAGACTCCAGCTTATCTGAAGAATTCTGTCAAGGCTTTTCTGGTTGGACTAACTGGCTGCAAGCCATCTTTTATCTACAAAGAAGTTATTTGTAGATTAAAGCTGAGAAGGTTTGAGTTGCTGCGTTGGTTTGAGATTTTCTTGCTGGTAACAGGGTTGGGTCAGAACAGGCTCCTGTTTCTTTGCGGCTTCTCCCTACAAGGTTGTGTGCCCACATAGGGCTCCAGCAGTTGCAATCACAGGATCTTTCGGGCAGCTGGGACCAAGGCATGTGCCCAATCACTTATGAGCCAGCAGTGTGCTGCAGCTGCCCCAAAAGCTAACACAGTCCAAGGCTGTATTGATAGAGAGATAGAATCAAGGTCACATGAAGGCAGTGGTGCAATTCAACTGGTGTAACAACCAGTTCGGTTGGTGCGCAAAGCACTTAGAATGTATTTAACGCATAGTGAGTACTCACCTGTACTCACTGTACACACAAGATTGTGTATCGTCTGTAACTTAATTATCCATGGTGATAATTAAGTTCACAGATGATACTACCATATTGGGTCTCATTACAGGTGGACATGAAACAGCATACAGGGGGGAGGTTCAAAAATTACCCTCATGGTGCCTAGAAAACAACCTGCACCTGAACATCAGCAAGATAAAGCAGATGGTGTTAGACTTCTGGAAGAAGAGAGAGGAACCACCCCACTTTACATTGAGGGGGGCTGTGTGGAGAGAGTTTCCTCCTTTAAATACCTGGGAGTCTACCTCAGCGAAGATCTCACCTGGAAAATCAACGCAACCCAGATGGCCAGAAAGGCCCAACAGAGACTCCATTTCCTCAGGGTCTTGTAAAAGAACAAAGTGGAACAATGACTGATGACCTCCTTTTACCGGTCCACAATAAAAGCATCCTCTCATATTGCATTACAGTGTGGTATGCTGGCTTGACAGCTGCAGATAGAAAGACACTACAGAGGGTGGTGAGGACAGCACAAAACATCGTGGGCTGTTCCCTGATACCACTAGATGACCTCACTAGGGCTCACTGCCTTAGAAGAGTGAGGAAAATTCTCAGGGATGACTCACATCCCAGTCAGCACTTCTTCACTCTCCTACCATCGAGTAGGAGATAGAGAAGCATAGCCAGCCGCACCAACAGGCTGAAGAACAGTTTCTACTTGTGGGCTGTCAGACTCCTGAATGGAAAATAACTTCATGTCAACATAGTATGATAGCCTTGCAGGACCAGCGCATTGTGCAATAAGGTCACATGGTGCAATAAGATTGGGGCTGGGTTAGGGACTCCTGTCTTCACTGTGTTGGGGGGTGGTACACGAAGGGAGGCTCAGCTAATCTCATTGTACACATGTTGTACTCTGACAATAATAGTTGATTGAAAAGACCATTTTTAGCTATAATATTTACCTTCTGCTGCAGCCCCGGTGAGTAAAACAGCTGATGCGCGGCAAACCACTCTGTCACACGAATCAGCTGTGCTCATAAACAAGGAAGTAAAGCACAGGAAACAGGCAGGGGTGGGTGGGGCCAAATGATCACCGGAACTACCGATTCTCCCAAACCAGTCCGAACCGGTAGAATCCCACCCTTGCATGAAGTGTTATTGCTACTTTATAAGGCCTTGGTTAGACCATACTTGGATCTGTTATCTGTGTTACTCACTTAACAACTGCAGTGATTCACGTAACAACTGGAGCAAGAAAGGTCATAAAATGGGGCAAAATTCACGTAACAGTTTCACTTAGAAACTGTTTTGGCCTGGATTGTCTTTGTAAGTTGAGGCCTAGCTGAATCCCTCTTATCATAGTTTTGCATGTTGAGGCTGTATTTTGTTGTTCATCAAGCTGGTGAGAGATCTAGAATCCATGCATTGTTTAATATCACAAATAAGCACTTGGCTGGTTTCTTGCTTAACAATGGAAATTTTGGGCTCCATTGTTATCGTAAGTCAAGAACTACCTGTTTGACACTGAATATTAATGTTTTTAATGTATTTATTGTTGTTGTTTTTAGTTGTGAGCCGCCCTGAGTCCTTTCGGAGAGGGGGCGGCATACAAGTCCAATTATTAAATTAAATTAAATATTAGCTGTAGTGAGTACAAGACTAAGAAGGCACCATGGCAATCTAGACTTAGCCTTTGAACTAGTAGTCCCAAAGGTGCTTCTTTTCAAGAGGCAACTGGACTTTCTGGTTTTTCTTTGAAGATGTTTCACTTTCAGTGATGGGATTCAAAAAATTTTGCTACCAGTCCTGTGGGTGTGGCATGGCTTGGTGGGCATGGCTTGGTGGATGTGGCAGAGGAAGGTTACCACAAAATCCCCATTCCCTCCCCACCCAACTAACCTGCTTTCCAGCTCTGTTCTCCTGTGCAGGGCAACCAAAGAAGACCCAGCCGATCATCTGGGACTCGATGGCAGAGAACAGATGGGGTTGGCTGGGCCAGTCAGAGGTGGGATTTGCCAGTTCTCCCAGCTACTCAAAATTTCCGCTATTGGTTCTCTAGAATTGGTCAGAACCGGCTGAATACCAACTCTGCTTCTCATCCAAGAAGCTTCTTCAGCTCTGACTGGATTGGTGGGGAAGGATCCAATCAGAGCTGAAGAAGCGTCTTGGATGAAAATCGAAACGCCTTCAAAGAAAAACCAGGAAGTCCAGTTGCCTCTTGAAAAAAAAAAGCACCTTTGGGACAACCATGGCCTGGATGACTGAGCATCTCTACAGACACTTTGAACTAGTAACAAATTGTTCAGAGCATAACTCTAGAGATTTTACCAGAGCTGAATTAATCACAGCCTCTTTTTTTTTTTAATGACAAAACCCAACCTGGATTAAAGTTATTTGTAGAAAATGAGTAGGTGCATAAGGAAAAAGACAGAGAGAGAGAGGAAGACATCTGGAATTCATTCTGTACCTTGCTTTAGAGACAATATTCAAACACCGCTGATGAATAACTTTCCATCAACCTGACAACATTGCAAATAACTTTTCGAGAATTCAGCTGTTCCAGGAATGGAGAGATGAGAAGAACCAGATGAAGAAGCTATGACCCAACGTGAAGGGGGGCACTCTTGTTGCTTTTTAAATTGGCTTCTTGGAATAGACACAGTTGGGTTAACCCAAAAGAGAAGTCTCCATCCAAGTGCATTGTCAACAACAACGTTCATGAATCTGGTTGCTTTGTACGGCTATAATGCTAACTCACATACAGGTAGTCCTTCAGTCCAAAATTTCTGTTGGTAAATGGGACAACTGTTAAGAGAGTTTTGCCCCTTTTAACAATCTTTCTGGCCACAGTTGTTAAGTGCAGTTGTTAAGTTGGTAACATGGTTGAATCTGGGTTCCCCATTGACTTTGTTTGTCAGATAATATTTAACGTGCAAAAGAATTTAGCATTTTCCTAAATGCAATCAGGAAAGGAGCCAATTGGAAGTCTGTTTCATTAGACAAATAGTCCCCAACTTACAAGCACAGCTGAGCCCAAAATTTATATTGCTAAGTGAGAAATTTGTTAAGTGAATTTCACCCCGCCTTAGGACTTTCCTTTCTTTTAAAAAAAATAAATTTTATTCAATTTTCAAAAACTAAAAACATAAAACTTTATACATCGTTGTGTCAACATCAAGACATCTTTTACATTGCCTTACATTTTTCTATATATAATTTCTTATTCCATTACCATTACAGTAATTCTTTCCTTACTCTTACTGCAAATCAATACATTTCATCTTCTATTTCAATTTTCTCCATAATACATACACATATTTACATAATTTCTCATTCTTTACCTATATTGCTAAGCAAGAAATTTGTCAAGTGAATTTTGCCCCACCCTAGGACTTTTTCTTGCCCCGATTGTTAAGTGAATCACTGCAGTTGTTAAATGAGTAACGTAGTGGTTAAGGGAATCTGGTTCCCCCACTGACTTTGCCTCTTGGAAGGTTGCAAAAGGGGATCATGTGACCCTGGGACACTGAAACCGTCATAAATGTGAGCCAATTGTCAAGCAGCCGAACGTAAATCATGTGACCTAAGTGTGAAAAATGGTCATCAGCAGTGGTGGGATTCCAAAATCCCAACAACCAGTTCTATGCCCAGTTGCTGGGTGGGCGTGGCCATGGTAGGGTAGGAACTTCTGGGAGGGCTGTTTTTCGCCTTCCCCAGAGTCCGGAGGCATCCCTCAGGCATCTGGGAGGGTAAAAATGGCATCCCCAGGAAGCCGGAAACAGGCCCATTTCCGGACTTCCGGAACTTCTGGGAGGGCTGTTTTTCGCCTTCCCCAGAGTCCGGAGGCATCCCTCAGGCATCTGGGAGGGTGAAAATGGCATCCCCCGGAAGCCGGAAACAGGCTCATTTCCGGACTTCCGGAACTTCTGGGAGGGCTATTTTTCGCCTTCCCCAGAGTCCGGAGGCATCCCTCAGGCATCTGGGAGGGTGAAAATGGCATCCCCCGGAAGCCGGAAACAGGCCCATTTCCGGACTTCCGGAGCTTCTGGGAGGGCTGTTTTTCACCTTCCCCAGAGTCCGGAGGCATCCCTCAGGCATCTGGGAGGGTGAAAATGGCATCCCCAGGAAGCCGGAAACAGGCCCATTTCTGGACTTCCGGAACTTCTGGGAGGGCTGTTTTTCGCCTTCCCCAGAGCCTCTGCACAGACCTTGCGCTTACCTGCATCCAAAACGGGCTGCGTGGAGACTCCTGGGAAGAGAGGGGCAGGGTGGGTGGGGCCAGCCAGTCAGTTTAACTACCGGTTCTGTGAACCAGATATAAATTTAAATTCTGGTTTGCCTGAACCGGCCCGAACTGGCTGAATCCCACCTCTGGTCATAAGTCACTTTTTTCAGTGCTTTTGTAACTTCGAGCGGTCACTAAATGAACTGTTGTAAGTCGAGATCTATCTGTATAAGCTTTAAAAGGAATTTATCCAGAGCACAGACTGATTCTGTTATTCAAACTGTTCCAACACAGACTCGGCACCAGAACAGAAAAGAAAGGGAAAATGGGATTCTGACAATATCTTCATCAGATCTCTTCATCCTGACTACAAAAAACCCCTCCTCCTCCTTTTTCTTTTCCTCCTCCTCCTCTTCCTCCTCCTCTTCCTCCTCCTCCTTTTTCTTCTTCTTCCTCCTTCTTTTTCCCCTCCTCCTATTCCTCCTCCTGTTCTTCCTCTCCTCTTTCTTCCCTTTTCCCTTCTTCTTCATCCTCCTGTTCTCTTCCTCCTAAAATTTGAACCCTTCATCTGATGTTACACACATGGACAATTAGGATCAGCTCACCTGCAACTCTTGCTTTTCTTCCCTATACATGTTTCCATTTCCTAATTTTTTAAAATTATTAAATTTATACGCGGTCCACCCCACCTACACGTGACTCTTAATTAATTGGCAGGTTCTTGCCAGACCTCAGTTCGCCATTGCATTTACTGGCAGCAAACTCTCGGTTCACCAGAGACCAGGACTCAGATCCATTTCTGAGTTGAATTTAAGGGCCTTGGTGGTGCAGGCTGTTAATAGCCTAGCATTTAGCTCCAGATGCCTGTAATTATTGCAGGCTCGAATCCCACCAGGCTCAAGGTTGACTCAGCCTTCCATCCTCTCGGGGTAGGTAAAGTGAGGACCCAAGATTGTTGGGGGCAATAAGCTGACTTTGTAAAAATGCCGCTTAGTAATAAGCAGGCATATACAATGGAATGAAGGCTATTGCTGAGCGCATTGGGTTGTATCCCAAAACTGTAAGCTGCCCTGAGTCTCCGGAGAAGGGGGATATAAATATGAATTTAAAAATTGAGGACCCAAGATTGTTGGGGCAATAAGCTGACTTTGTAAAAATGCTGCTTAGTAATAAGCAGGCATATACAATGGAATGAAGGCTATTGCTGAGCGCATTGGGTTGTATCCCAAAAACTGTAAGCTGCCCTGAGTCTCCGGAGAAGGGCGGGATATAAATATGAATTTAAAAAAAATTGAGGACCCAAGATTGTTGGGGGCAATAAGCTGACTTTGTAAAAATGCCGCTTAGTAATAAGCAGGCATATACAATGGAATGAAGGCTATTGCTGAGAGCATTGGGTTGTATCCCAAAACTGTAAGCCGCCCTGAGTCTCCGGAGAAGGGCGGGATATAAATATGAATAATAATAAAAAAAAGTTGTGCCGGTCGAGTTCAGTCCATAAAAACACCTCAAGGGCACCATTCCATTCCTTTTAGCTACAAGTTAAAACTCTGCCATTTTACAAGGATCAAGGGTTTCAGCTCAGGCACCCAGCCTTTTGGAGGGCTGATGCCCCCAAAATGTGCCCTCTGATATTTTCCAGCATCCCCTCCTTTTTAAAATGTTTAATAGAATCTTTTTTTAATCTTCTTTTTTATAAATTTTATTTATATACTTTCTCTTTGTATACAATAAGCGCTTAGTGAACAGTGTGCTTTCTGTGTCCATTTGTTTACATGATAATATTAAACTCCTAATTTCTATCTCCATCATCCAACCATTGATAAAACAAGTTCGAAAATATTCTGCGTCTTCTTTTTCTTTCATCTTCAATGTTAATCTGTCCATTTCTGCACAGTCTAATATTTTTTTAAAAAATTTCTTTCTTCTTCTGTGGATATTTTCTCATTTTCCCAGTGGTACGCAATACCGTTATTGCTGCTTGTCAAAACATGTAATATTAAATATGCATTCCCTTCAGCAGTGGGATCCGACCTGTTCTACTACTGGTTCGGTGATTGCATGCACACCTAATGCACGTACACCAGTGGTGGGACTCAAAAATTTTGTGCTACTGGTTCGGTGGTGTGGCATGGTGGGTGTGGCTTGGTGGGCATGGCAGGGGAAGGATACTGTAAAATCTCCATTCCCTCCCCACTCCTGGGGGAAGGTTACTGCAAAATCCCATTCCCTCCCCATCCCACTAACCTGCTTTCCAGCTCCGTTCTCCTGTGCAGGGCAACCAAAGAAGACCCAGCCGATCAGCTGGGACTCGGGAGGCAGAGAATAGATGGGGGTGGGGCCAGTCAGAGCGGATTTGCGGTTCTCTGAACTACTCAAAATTTCCACTACTGGTTCTCTAGAACTGGTCATAACTGGCTGAATATCCACCTCTGACGCACACCTAATGCATGCATGCAGCTTCCCACACACCAGCTGAGCCCTGCAGCTGAGAGGATAAAGAAGAGAATAGCACAGGGGCGAATGGAAGAGCTAATCCTGTGCTTTTGTCTTCTTTATCCTCTCAGCTGATCATTGGAAACTTTTTTTTCCTACTCTCAGGTGATCATCCGAGGCTTTTATTTTACTACCGGTTTGGGCAAACCAGTGTGAACCGGTAGCATACCACCACGGACTCCCTTGGTCATATTTCTTGGGTAGATATGCCTAACAAAAATAATTTTAATGTTTAATAGAATCTTAAAGATGGGAACTGTACCTGAAATCTGGTCATTTTGCTATTTATTTATTTATTTATTTATTTATTTATTAGATTTATATCCCACCTCACTTCCCCCAAAGGGGAACTCGAGTACAAAAGGATAAAAACAATTTCTATACAATATAAAAACAAGAAACTCATTCATACCAATCCAAAACATTCACGGGCGAAGAGCAAAATCTCAAGATCTCAATACCATGCCCTCCGACAAAGCCAGGTCTTAACGGCTTTACGGAAGGCAGGTAGATTTGGGATGGTTCTCATCTCCGCGGGGAGCATATTCCAGAGGGATGGCGCTGCTACAGAGTATCAACCACACAATCACACAGAATTTGGGGGAGGGGGCGACAGGGATGATAGGTGCCCAATAAGATCCCAGAGCTGCTGCCTGTGATGTAAAGGGTTGCCCACCTTTAACCCTTCTTACATTTCTGCCATTAGAGTTTAGACCTTCCTGTTTCTGTTTGTCATCTCTGAAAACCCACCCACAGGATGTCCCCTCAGGATGCACCTGTGTCTTGGCCACCTGTACGCACATCGACCGGGCCAACGGCTACTGTGTCAACTTTGCAAACTGTTTGTTTGCTGTGGGGCTGCTCTTCCAGCCTAGCTTTCAGTCCAGCATCCTGTATCACACTTCAATCTATTTATTTTGACAGCCATGCCCGTGGTTGTATTCCTAACCTCTGGAACGCCTTTGCCACCCAAAAAAAGCTCCCCTCCCCAGGTTAAGAAAATACCTGAAGGATAAATTTAGTTACAAACAAGTCCCAGGAATGGAAAAATGAGCAAATGGAAGATTGCACTCCTCATTTTGAGAGCTGGGCAGGTTCTCATGTTACCCGTCACCCAACACAACAGCAAGCAGGACACCAATCGCTTGTAATAGAAGGGAAGGGAAGGTTCAAATGGAAGAGGTCTTTTACACCTGCTCCTTCCAGGGTGGGTGGGTGGGGGAAAGGGTATTTTTCCCCAAGCATTCAAAGCACTGGAGGTTACAAAGAAATACACATCAAATCTGCTTCTGCTGGTTGGTAAACCAGGCACAATGAATTGACACAGCTGCCTTGGACCATACAAGAAATTTATAAAAATACATGGGGTTTATGGACCTTCCTTCCTCCTCCTCCTTCCTCCTTCTCCTCCTTCCTCCTTCCTCCCCCTCCTCCTCCTCCCTCCGTCCTTCCTTCTCCTTCCTCCTCCCTCCTTCTCCATTCAGTTGCAAAAGGAACCAGTTAGATGGACAAATAGCAGACAGGTTTTCCGGATGGTTGCCCTTGTATTGAGGTCCCTTATATTTCTGCTCCTCAATGGCTTAATAAGGCCAGGTGTGCAAAGCAACCATCCCCTTCCCCTTTAACACTTCACTTAACAGGGACCTTTGACCCCACCCAAGCCAATCAAGGTATGAAATTAAGGCTCTCAACATCAAAGCCCTTCACGGAAATATTCACTGTGAAATTTGCATCAGCAAGGCTAATTTCTCACACCTGGATAATGAGCCGTGATGTTTCTCAAAATAACCAGGTGCCCAAAGAAAAAAGGATCCCACCTCGTGCCCCCTCCTGACACTTCCTTTCTCCATGCTAAGGAAGGAGTGCTCCATGACAAAACAGTGATCCCACCCAGGCCAAGGGCTTGATAAACAAATCAGAATCAGAATAAAGCAGTCCAGACGGCAGTCCAGTCTCTTCTTGAAAGCCTCCAGCAATGGAGCTCCCACAACTTCCGAAGGCAACTTCTGTTCCATGGGTTGATTGTTCTCACTGTCAGAAAATTCCTCCTTATTTCTAAGTTGAATCTCTCCTTGATCAGTTTCCATCCATTATTCCTTGTCTGGACTTTGGTTGCCTTGGAAAATAGCTTGACCCCTTCCTCTCTGTGGCAGCCCCTCAAATATTGGAAGACTCCTATCATGTCACCCTTCATCTTTCTTTTCGGTAGACTAGCCAAACTGAAATCCTGCAACCTGAATTTTAGTCTCCAGTCCTTGAATCATCTTAGTTGCTCTTCTTTGCACTTTTGCCAGAGCCTCAACATCTTTTTTATAATGTAGTGACCAAAAACTGGATGCAGTATTCCAGGTGTGGTCTTATCAAGGCTTTATAAAGTGGTATTAATACTTCACGTGATTTTAATTCTATTACCTCTTGTAAAGGACCTCCAGGTGTTCTTTAGCTCTCTTCTTTGGAAAAGACTTATGTCAATTTCACTTATGTCAATTTCAGGCTTGACACCAGGTTAGTTGACTGCACAAGTAGTCCTTGACTTACAACTATTCATTTCGTGACCATTCAAATACAATGGCACTGAAAAAAGTAACATGACCAATTTTCACACTTACGACTGTAGCAGCACCCCCATAGTCATGTAATTAAAATTCAGGTGCCAGGCAACTGGCTAATATTTATGATGGTTTCAGTGTCCTGCGGTCACGTGATCCCATTTTGTGACCTTCTGACAAGCAATGTCAATGGGGAAGCCAGATTCACTTAACAACCATGGTAAGAAAGGTGTTGTGGCTTGTTGGCCACTGGCCCCTCCAGCAGCCCAATCAGAGGAGGAAGAGGAGGCGTGGAAGTCAGGGTCATCATCAAAGCAACCTCTGAGGGGGAAGAGGGAATGGAGCTGGCAGAGAGAGGGGGCGGGGAGAGAGAGAGGGAGAGAGAGAGAGAGAGGCGGAGCCGGGGCCGTCCATCAGCCCTCAGATGGAGAGTCAACAGCCCCCAGGTTTGGAGGTAGCTGATGAAGAAAAGGATGAACAGCTGGGTCCAGTGCCTGACACATGGATGTACAGAAGGCAGAGGAGAGGAGAGGAGAGCAGTGGAAATCTATGGGCTGATCCTGGGGAAAGAAAAACCATCACTGCTACCGAGGTCTCACCCTAGCTCTGGGGATAAAAGACACCAGTGGAGATGAATAAGTGTGGCAGACAATTATTCATCTTCCGGCCAGCCAGAATTGTTAGCCTGAGAGAGAAACATTTAGCCGGGGCTGCCAGCACTCCTAATAACGTAATATTTTGAGTTTACGTCAGAAGGTTTGTCGTGTTTGGGGAACTGGGTCAGAAGAAAAGGTCATAAACTGAATAAAATTCACTTAACAACTGTCTTGCTTAGCAAGAGAAATCTTAGGCTCAATTGTGGTCGTAAGTCAAGGACTACCTGTATTTCGTTTCTCCTCAGCAAAAAAGCAGGGATAGATTTTTTTTTACTGAATTGCTCAGAAAGAAATTGCTGTATTGTTTTAGCTCTTCTGGGACAGAATAGGTTAACCATTTGAAAACTGCTTTTTTAAAAAGAAAAACAACAGAAAAATCTACCAGAAAATAGCAACAGCAGTACAGCAGATCTCTGTCAGATAGATATAAATATAGATGTAGATACAATTCGATTGTTTCTTGTCATATTTGGTAAACAATCCTCGCATATACATTTTGTAAAAGAAACTTTTGTAATCACATCTGTTTGGGATAACGAGGAAGGGGGAGGGAAGAGAAGCACGCAGCACAAAACAACCAATCTTAAAATAATAATAATAATAATAATAATAATAATAATAATAATAATAAATTGAAGACATGCAGCAAGAAAAAAAATCACAAAGCATCAGGACTTACAAATTGAAGTTGAAGACTTTGGAAAAAGAAATCATGTGTTATCCCAATTGCAATTGGAGCCCTTGGAGCAATACCTAAAGGGCTACCTCGCTATTTGGAAATTCTGAATTTATCAGACTTGAATACCCTGATTCTACACAAAAACACCCTACTTGGAACAGCTTATATCCTCCGACGCTACCTTAACAGTTCCTAGGTCCTTGGTTAGGACTCGAGCTGTTGAGCTACCAACCAGCCCTAAAGGCTGTGAATCTCACCAAAGATATAATAATAATAATAATAATAATAATAATAATAATAATAATAATAATAAAAAACAACCAGGCACATATACAGAACATCCTATGCACTTAGCAGATAAAATAAGTCCTGCCATGTTTATAAAAGACATTTTGTATTTCCCATCAGAGGTTTCTAGACAAAGCGCTCCAACAAGCAGCAGCTTCCAGCAAACTGATTCATATCTGATGTTGAGCAAAGGACCCTGAAACTTAGCACGCCAGGTTTGCTCCAGAATGAAAGTTGCAGGGACAGATTTCTTCCCAGGGCTGAAAGCTGCGAGTGAGGCACTGCGGATGGCTGTGGGTCGCCAAGGCCTCAGTGTAAACACAGATGTTGTGGAAGTCAAGTGACCGAGGCTACTTTATTCAGCAGCCGAAGAAATGCTGGCAGTCAACAACCTTGAATGTGAATACGGTTGTCACCACTGCTGTGGCTCAAAGGAAGACCGGACGGGATTGAAATCTTGAATTTTGTATTTAAAAAAAAACATTTTGATAGAAGAGTCAAGCTATTCTCCAAAGCCCCTGAGGGCAGGACAAGAAGCAATGGATGGAAACTAATCAAGGAGAGAAGCAACTTAGAACTAAGGAGAAATTTCCTGACAGTTAGAACAATTAATCAGTATAACAACTTGCCTCCAGAAGTTGTGAATGCTCCAACACTGGAAGTTTCTAAAAAGATGTTGGATAACCATTTGTCTGAAGTAGTGTAGGGTTTCCTGCCTAGGCAGGGGGCTGGACTAGAAGACCTCCAAGGTCCCTCCCAACTCTGTTATTCTATTCTATTCTTACTGGACTGGGCAAGCAGGGGAATTAATATGTAAAATCATGTAATAATTACCAGAAGGTGAGGAACACCAAGAATGAAGTGAAAACATCTGTACTGTCCTTGCATGCCATTGAAAGTGATAGTAGAACATCCTTGGGTCTATCCACTACAATGATACCCCCAAATTTTTAAGTCTCTTAAAAAAATAATATTGGGCAAAGAAAAAAAAATGCAAACCAGGGGTATTCTAAATCACTAATATATAAAAGGTGCGATGCTCAATGGCTAAAGACACCGAGCTTGTCAACTGAAAAGCTGGCAACCTGGGTTTGAGACCCAAACTCCACGCAATGCTCCTTTCTCTTGCAAAGCTCTTGCAAAGCTAGCAGTTCTAAAGCATGCAATTGCGAATAGATAAATGGGTACCACTTTTGGTGGTAAGGTTCCGTGCACCTTGGCGTATGACAAGGGTGTCAAACTCAAGGCCTTCAGGCTGCATCCGGCCCGCAGAGTGCTTAGAACTGGCCTGTGTGGCTACCCTGGAAACAGTGAAGGACTTGCCCATGGTGCCTCTGCCATAGAAAATGGAGCTGACAAGGCCTCCCAAGCTCCGTTTTTGCTGGCAGAGGGTTGCAGCTGACAGTCACAGCCAAAAACGGAGCCTGGGAGCCCATTTTCACTGGCAGAGGGTTGCAGGGGGCCGGCGCCGCCAAAAACGGAGCTCAGGAGCCCGTTTTCCCTGGCAGAGTGCTGGGACCACCACAAGTGTCCCCGAAAATGAGTGACATGCCCACCGTGGTCACACCCACCCCGGCCCCTCAAGGTCAAACACAACCCTGATACAGCCCTCAATGAAATCAAGTTTGACACCCGTGGCATATAATCATGTTGGCCACATGATCACAGGAGCATCTTCAGACCATGCTGGCTCTTTCTCTCAGCTAAGAATCAGAGACAAGCACCTCCCTCTAGAGCCAGACATGACTGAACAGGGAAAACTTCTACTTTTTATCTTTAACACAAACAGATTTGTAAGTATCTGCTTTAAAAAAAAAGAGCTCAAACTGTCGGATTAGAGAAGAACAAGCCAAAGTGAGGTTTTCGCCAAGCCAAAAGTAGGAAGAATAAGTTCTTTTATCAGCGGGTCACGGATGACCACAATTGGCTCACTGTCCAAGGTGGTTGGTTAATTTAAAACACACACACACACACACACACACACACACACACAAAGAGACAGAGTTTCCAGGTCATTTCTGAGAAGTTTAACATACATGAAAGTGAGCGATTAATAGCACTGGCAGGTGATCAGGGATCTAGCAGGCAGGTGTCAAGAAACATTC
The DNA here is from genome assembly GCA_009733165.1 of Naja naja. Classification (NCBI taxonomy): domain Eukaryota; kingdom Metazoa; phylum Chordata; class Lepidosauria; order Squamata; family Elapidae; genus Naja; species Naja naja. The sequence continues at coordinate 13,202,494 of CM019151.1, read as the reverse complement.
TCCACGCATAAAAAGGATGCCAATTCCTTCTTTGCTGAAAGGCCTTTTGAGGAATGCTCTGGAGGACTCTATATTTCAGATTCCCCTGGACCTGTCTTTCTCTTTGGAAAAGAAGTTTATGATATGAAATGTTGTACATTGGCTTCTGCAGTTCCTAAAGCTTATGGCCCATCAACTCTCTCTGCTATTCTGTATCTGATGGGGACTCATCCTTTATTATCCTTAACTTTAGGCACCAAAGGCAGAATCCATCAACTGCCTCTTTGGGGAAGTTTATAATGGGAAATGGGAGGGAAAGGGGGAAAGGAGATAGCTTTTATTATTATTTTTGTAAGACACCACTGTGGTACAAATTTATCAATACCCAAGTTTTAAAAATAAAGTAAATTATCCGTCTGCCAAGTATGCTGGAAGGAGGGAAACCACTAAACCAACAGCATTAGATGAGTCAGAGCGCCTTTTCCTGACACTTTCTAACATTTAAGGCAATAAAACAGACAGAAATTACACCGCGTACGCGTTTCTGAAGGTTAAAGTTCTGCCACTTTTTGGAAGTTCTGTCTCATGGAAAACATTGGGGCCATAAAAAGGAATTCTTGAACTTGGGTAAGAGGAACCAGGTATTGCTTTTCATTGAGATTCAGTTACTCCAGTGGTGGGATTCAAGATTTTTTATTACCGGTTCTGTGGGCGTGGCTTGGTGGGCGTGGAGTGGCTTGGTGGGTGTGGCTTGGTGGGCATGGCAGGGGAAGTATACTGTAAAATCACCATTCCCTCCCCACTCCAGGGGGAAGGATACTGTAAAATCTCCCTTCCCTTCCCTCCCCACCCCACTAACCTACTTTCCAGCTCTGTTCTCTTGTGCAGGGCAACGAAAGAAGACCCAGCCAATCAGCTGGGACTTGGGAGGCAGAGAAGAGATGGGGGCGGGGCCAGTCAAAGGTGGTATTTCTAGTTCTCTGAACTACGCAAAATGTCCGCTACCGGTTCTCCAGAACCTGTCAGAACTGGCTGAATACCACCTCTGGGTTACTCGGTGGGATGTCCAAGACAAATCCTGTAAGAGGAACCCATTTTTTCCAGAAAAAAGGACAACTGTGAATTCAGTGGCCATTTTCAAAATAATACAAATCCAGTTCATACAGATAGTGCTCAATTTATGACCACAGTTGACCCCAAAATTAATGTTGCTAAGAAAGACAGCTTAGTGAGTTTTAACAACTAAGTGAGTTTTGCCCCATCTTACAACCTTTCTTGCCACAGTTGTTAAGTGAATCACTGCAATTGTTAAGTTAGTAACATGGCTGTTAAGTAAATCTGGCTTCCCCCGTCAAATTTGCTTGTCAGAAGGTCACAAAAGGGGATCACATGACCCCAGGACACTGCAATGTCATAAATATGAGTCAGCTGCCAAGCGTCTGAATTTTAATCATGTGACCATGGGGATGCTGCCATAGGTAGTAAGCATGAAAAACAATCATAAGGCACTTTTTGGGGTACCGTTGTAACTTCAAACCATCACTAAACAAACTGTTATAATTTGAGGACTGCCTATATTATTTGTGTGGAGAAGAGCAACAAAGATTATGAGAGGTCAGGAAGCTAAACCATATAATGAATGATTAAGGGTACTAGTTATGTCTAGTCCAGGGGTGTCAAACTTGATTTCATTGAGGGCGGCATCAGAGTTGTGTTTGACCTTGTGGGGGGCATGGCCAGGGTGGACATGGCCAGCTTGACTTCACTAGCGTCAGGGGCACCTGTGGTGGCCTGAGCACCCTGCCAGTGAAAACGGACTCCCAAGCTCCATTTTCTGCTGCAACGGCCTTCTGCAACCCTTTGCCAGCAAAAACGGAGCTTGGGAGTGCCACCCACAGTCATTGTGAGCTCTGTTTTCAGCTGTGATGGCCTCCTGCAATCCTCTGCAAGCGAAAATGGAACTCAGGAGGACCGTACACAGCCCTCCCAAGCTCCGTTTTCAGCTGCGATGGCCTCCTGAAATCCTCTGCCAGGGAAAATGGAGCTCAGGAGGACTGTACACAGCCCTCCCTAGCTCCATTTTCCCTGGCAGAGGCACCACAGCCGGTCCTTCACTGTTTGCATGGTGACACCGCAGGCCAGATCTAAGCACCCCATGGGCCAGATCTGGCCCACGGGCCTTGAGTTTGACACCCCTGTTCTAGACTAATGATGAGAAGGATTAGGGGTGATACGATAGCTGCCTTCCAATACATCACAGAGAAGAGAGGATTAACATATTCTCCAAGGGGCCTCAAGAAGCAATGGGTGGAAGCTCATTAATTATTTTCAACCTGGAAATAAGAAGAAATTTCTGACAGTGAGAACAATTAATGAATGCAACAGTTTGCCTCCCAAAGTTCAAGGGGTCCATCACTGGGGGTTTTCAATGTATTTGTTGGGGTCAGGCAACATATTTCCAATGTGAACTGTTCAAATTCCAAAATGTTCTGCTCCAAGCACACAACTCTCATTTTGAAGAAGACAACAGCTTTTTCAAGCACAACGTGGGAATTTTTGAGCACCTGGGGAGTATTTAGAGCTCTGTTTTGGTTGGAAAAATACTTCGTGCCGAACTTGAAACCCCTTCAGACCCTGGTCTCTGCATGACGAATGAGAAGAACCAGAGATCAATATCAAATGGGGAATCAGTCTAGCATGAGAAATGCACACATCCAGTAAAAGAAGTTAAGGTTTGTTCATTCATAGTCCTTTCCTCCTACAAACTACCTCTATATAGATTTGCTGTGCTGTTACTTTGGTTCCATCTGAGGGACTGAAAAGGCACTTTCAGATCAAACAGGAGTTAGGCATTGATTACAGTGGTTTGCCCAAGAATTCCTGCAAGACATATCCTTTAAGGGAAAGGATGGGAACATTTTTCTATAAAACCACTACTGTTTAGATACTTAGGAAGAACCATATGTTTGCTTCAGAAGGAGAGGAAAGTGTAGGAAGGGTTCAATCCCGCAAATATGCACGGAGCAGCTGAGGAATATCCATAAACCATAAGAGCTCAGTATGCAAGAAGAGGAAACGGATATGGCCATAGACCCATACTGATAGAGACAAACAACAGATATCTTGTTAAAAGGAAGATACAGATCATTCCTCCGAAACACATGTGGCTGCCAAAAACAGCAAAGATCATAATTATGGAGGAATCTCACTGTTTATTGATTCCATGCTGAAGAATATATATACAACTTCTGCCTCCCTCCCTCCAACGGGGCTAGTCTTTGAAATCCTGAAGGCATCATCTGGCATCAATGTGCTAATCAATCCGTTGAAGTACAATGAATCTGCATGTTCGAACTGTATTTTAAGACTTTGATGTAGGGTTACATAATTCATACGAACAGCCTTATAGCTCAATTTGGCACCATATGTCCGAGACCCTCCCTATTCATTTCCTGCTTACCCGTGGAATCCCTACTGATCATCTTTCCGATTTCTATAAAGTATTCAAACAGGCACATTCGTTCCACCTCTGAAACTAAATAGTGAGGTACCACTTTCAGAATTGCTTTGCAACTTAAGAATATGCACTTCACAAACACATCGTCCAACACAAGTGATCAAACTCATCCATCTGCATTTGAAGGACAAAGGCTACTCTTTTGAAGACAGTAAAGTCCACATTTTGGATAGAAAGGAACCATTGGTTTGAAAGAGGGGTAAAAGAATCCATCTGTGTTGGAATTGAACACCCTTCCCTGAAATAGAGGGGGGGGATAAGATACCACCTACCGTGTTTTCCCAAAAATAAGGGTCTTAATATTACTTTTTGCTCTAAAAGATGCATTAGGGCTTATTTTCAGGGAAATATGGTATCCTAAATGTGTCCGTCTGGCTGATGAACTTAACTGGGGCTTATTTTTGGGTAGGGCTTATATTAGGAGCAACCTGAAAAATCATGCTAGCACTTATTTTCTGGTTAGGCCTTATTTTCAGGGAAACACGGTATCTCCAGTCTACAAGGCAGCCCTTTCAGCAGTTCCAAGAAGATTTCACAACCAATTGCATCCTGATTGGGGTGACCCTGAGAGCATAGGTAAATCCCCAAGTGGCCTCAAGAGCTCTCAGAGGGAGTGCTAATAATCAGGTGACTGCAAAGACATACAAGCCTTCCATCCCACCCATCCTTCCATCCCCTTGCCATCAGAACTGATGAAGCTTTTTGGGTGAGAAGTGAAATATTTCCTTCATCCTCCTCAAAGAAAAAGAATGGAATGGAATGGAATGGAATGGAATAGAATAGAATAGAATAGAATAGAATAGAATAGAATAGAATAGAATAGACTAGAATAGAACAGAACAGAACAGAACAGAACAGAATAGAATAGAATAGAATAGAATAGAATTCTTTATTGGCCAAGTGTAATTGGACACACAAGAAATTTTCTCCGGTGCATAAACTCTCAGTGTACATACAAACAACAAAGTGATGATAAATCATAAGATACCAAAAGGAGAAGGTAATAGGAAAGATGAGAAGGATAATAGTAATACATCCCTACCGCATGGGTAAATATCCTTAGGAATAACACTTAGCAGAGTGATGGCACAAGGGAAAAAACTGTCCTTGTGTCTAGTTGGTTTGGCACGCATGCCCTATCGCCATCCTGAGGGGAGCAGTTGAAACTGTTTAAGTCCAGGATGTGAGGTATCTGAAGATATTTTCTCAGCCCTCTTTCTGACTCATGTGGTGTACAATAGAAGGCGAGTTGGGTTGCAATTGTTTTTTTCTGCAGTCCTAACTGTCCATTGAAGTCTGTGTCTGTCCTTGTGATAACCAGCACCTTGAATTAAACCTGGAAGCAAACCAGCAACCAGTGCAGTTTGCACAACAGCAGTGTTACATGGACCCACCTAGGAGTGGTTGGGACTGTCTGCGCAGTTATGCTTTATGCCAGATGTAGCTTCCACATACCCTTCAAGGGTAGCCCCAGGTAGAGCGCATAGCAGTAGTCCAAACACAAGATGAGCACACGGACTCAAGATCTAGGAAAGGGTATAACACAAGTGTAGTGTCAGGGTTCTGGCAATTGCCCTAATTAAAACATGGGCCTCAAGCCAAGCTTCAAAAGAATCCAAAAGATTTATTAGGAGCAACATGTCAACATTAACTTAAATGAAGCCAACTCTGGCATACGTAATTTATAGTCACCTATGACCCAGTTTCCCCCCTTCCCCTTGGGTGTGCCATAAATCAGATTCTCCAATGAAGAACATTCACCAGCTGGGTGTCATCAATCACGTTCTCCAATGAAGGATTTTCGGGGGCAGAAGATCCAGTAGCCTAGCTACAATCTTTGTAAGATAAACATGGAATGTACTTCTGGTTTTAAACTGCCGTACTGCTCCTTCCGATTTCCCCCCACCCTTGTTTATGGCAACTCAAAAACAGGCATAGGAATGTTTTACGAGTTGCCATCTAGCAGAACACAAAGCTGTGCAAGGCTTTCCAAAGCCACAGCTGCCACCTGCTCTTTGAGCAGGAGTCATGAGTCTAAGAGAACCAGCAAGTTACACACAGGATCTGTCTGGGGCAGTATAATCCCATCCAGAATTAAAGATGTTAAACTCCCAGGTCCCAATGTCCACTGCACCCATATCCACTCAGTCTTACCGGGGTTCTAAATTCGAATGTCATGTTACACAAGGGGGTAGCAACACATGCTCTTTAGACAAAAACATGATTGCCAGTGAAATATAATGGATAATTTTCCCAGGACTCAAAATGAAGCCTTGAAAGTGTAAGACATATGCCGGTACATCAAAAAAATGCTTTTTTGTGTTCCACCAGGATAATGTCTTATTGCATCAATGAGTCTGCTTTGCAAATAATCAGTCATCGCCATAAATCTGCACACACAGCCTGTCATTTCAATCTGGTATCTTGCAAATCATCTCTCATCTGAGTAGCAAGCTGCCAGTCTGAAATTAATTTCCCTGATCAGCTCAAGAAATAACCTGCTGTTGGGACTCCCGGCATTAAATTCATATGTTTTATAAAACTGCAGGAACTTTGGAAAGTGATTTCTCCCGATGCAACTTTAAAGAAGCTTCACAAAGCTTTCCTAACACAGGCAGACCTCAACATGACCACAGTTGACCCCAACATTCCTGTTACTAAGCGAGACAGTTGTTAAGTGAGCCTTGCCCCATCTTACAACCTTCCTTGCCACACTTGTTAAGTGAATCACTGCATTTGTTAAGTGAGTAACGTGATTCTTAAGTGAATCTGGCTTCCCCATTGACTTGGCTTGTTAGAAGGTCACAAAAGGTCACATCAGAGGGGGTATTCAGCAGTTTCGGACCAGTCCTGGAGAACCGGTAGCGGAAATTTTGAGTAATTTGGGGAACCGGCAAATCCCACCTCTGACTGGCCCCGCCCACATCTATTCTCTGCCTCCCAAATCCCAGCTGATTGGTTGGGTCTCCTTTCGTTGCCCTGCACAGGAGAACAGAGCTGGAAAGCAGGTTAGTGGGGTGGGAAGGGAAAGGAATTTTGCAGTAACCTTCCACCAGGAGTAGGGAGGGAATGGGGATTTTGCAGTAACCTTCCCCTGGAGTGAGGTGGGAATGGAGATTTTGCAGTATCCTTACCCTGCCATGCCCACTAAGCCACACCCACAGAACTGGTAGTAAAATTTTTTGAATCCCACCACTGGATCACATGACCCCATCATAAATATAAACCAGTTGCCAAGCATCTGAATTTGGATCATGTGATATAAGAATACTGCAACAGTTGTAAGTGTGGAAAAACGGTCACAATGTTATATAAACATTTTTATTGAATTATAGAGTATTGTAAAATACAAAAGTAAATAGAGGAGCAATGGAAGGGAGGGAAGTGGGAAGAGAAGTGAGCAAAGATAAGGAAAAAGAAAGAAAAAGAAGCATTGACTTCCAACTCTCTCTGTTGCAGTAAAATAAAACATTAACATTAATGGTCATAATGTCAAGTGCCAGGAAGATCATAAGATCCAGGCTGTTCAAATGAACATAAAGATTTATTGCAAGCTCAAGCTCTCTACAAGAATCTGAACTACTAACGGTTAAAGCAACTTAGCGGTTGATAAAGAATTCAAGGTGGGCTGGATTTGTGGGTGCTAAAGGATTCAGGACTGATAATGCATTTGACCGCTCCCTCGGGCTCAGCCTAGTCATCTCCTACACATAAGTGACTTCTTAAAGTGCCGTTGTAAGTTTAAACGGTCACCAAATGAACTATTGTAAGTTGAGGACTACCTGAATCAAGATATACAATAGGAGAAGGAACAGAGGACCGCAGACTTCTGCAAAGCCTCAGCCCAAACACGTCCCTCCATTTGAGTGTAAGATATTTATAAATGGATCATCTGCAGACGTCCCCACCAAACCTTTCCAGTTATGGCACCTCATACGTACAATATCCTTTTCCAGAAGGTTCCCCTTGTTAAGGATTTTATCATCAGCTGACAAATGTTTTTTATAATTTTTCCACACATTTAGAGACTAGACAAAAGTCTACTCCAGAAGTATTGGAGCTGCAACTCTCTGAATTAAAAACAAAAAATACTTCATTTGTGCAAGGTTCACTCCAAAAGAATCTGGAAAGTATCACATTGGGAGAAGTTGTACAACTAGAACCAGGAATGGGATGCTACTGGTTCGCCCCGGTTTGGCGCGTGCTTGTAGATAATTTTATGGCTATTTTATGGCCGGTTCAGTGAACTGGCAAATCCCACCCGTGGCTGGCCCACCCCCACCCCATCCCTCCCAGGAGTCCCCACACAGCCCGTTTTGGGTCCCAGGTAAGTACAGGGCCTGTGCAGAGGCTTGGGAAGAGTAAAAAACAGGCCTCCCAGAAGCCCTCTGGAGGCTGGAAATGGGTCTCCAGAGAGCCTCCGGAGCCCGGGAGGCTGTTTTTGCTCTCCTGGAGGCTCAAGGAAATCCTTCAGAGCCCAGGAAGGGTGAAAACGAGCCTCCCAGAAGTTCGGCAAAGCCGGAAATGGGCCCGTTTCAGGCCTCCAGAGGGCCTCCAGAGCCTGGGGAGGCTATTTTCGCCTCCCGGAGGCTCAAGCAAACCCCCGGAGCCCAGGGAGTGTGACAATGCCCTCCTCTGGCCGTGGTGCAGGAGGCCGACTAGGCCACGCCCACCATGGCCATGCCCATCCAGCAACCGGACAGAGAACCAGTTGCTAAAATTTTTGAAGCCCACCCCTGACTAGAACCTTTGTATTTTTAGGAAACATTACTTGTTTCTGCTGCTTCACTAGGATATCTATAAAGGGAAAAATCTCCCTCAGGTTTGGCAGTGGAAAAACTACAAGTGTTTACTTGTTTACCGAGTGTTTGAAGTTACAGCGGCACTGAAAAACGTGACCTACTACAACCGTTTTTCACACTTATGATCATTGCAGCATCCCCCACGGGGACATGATCAAAGCCCACATGCTTGGCAACCGCTTCATACTTATGACCGTTGCTGTGTCCCAGGTTTACGTGATCCCCTTTGGCGACCTTCTGGTCAAGCAAAGTCAATGGGGAAGCCAGATTCACCTTAACAACCGTGTTACTAAGATAACAACAGCAGAGATTCTCTTAACGCCTGTGGCAAGAAAGGTCATAAAGTGGAACAAAACTCACTTCACCACTGTCTCGCTTAGCAGTGGCAATTTTGGACTCAATTATGGTCATAAGTCGAGGACTACCTGTAATTAGAAGTATGCAAAGTCCCTCATTCATTCCCCTTGCAGCTAAAAGTCGACACCTTGCAATTTCTCATTATATGCCATGTATAGTTTGTTTGTTTTAATTGATTTTTTTTACATATCTCAATCAATAATAAACAGTATTGTGACATACATTTTTATACAACTACATTCCATACAAGGGTAGGATTCTACCTGGTCGGACCAGTTCTATAGAACTGGTTGTTATGATTCTGCCCTGTTTGGAGAACTGGCAAATCGTGCCCCTGGCTTGCCCCTCCCCTCGCTTCCCCGCCCACTCACTCTTTACCTGGCATGTGTGCCATCAAACTTGCCTCCGTTTGGTATATGGCTATTTTTCCTTTTTTTCCCATGACCATCAGCTGTTCTGCTGTGCCAGGAGTTTTAGATTAGCTAGAAACTAGGAAATTGTTGGATTTCTTGCTTTCTAGCTAATCTAAAAGCACAGCTGAACCTTCCTTAGGACTGAAGCTTCTATTTTTCAGTGCAGACTCAGGTAGCAGATTGCAAAATGGTAGATCTCTGAGTGAATCTGTGATTCTGTGAGCAACTCAATCTGCCTGCCTGCTTTGCCTGATTTTGTGTAAAAGTTGCTCTTTTTTATGAAAAATTCAATATTTACATAAATATTTATAATGTTTACATACAAGCCACGCCCACCCAGTCACATGACCACCAAAGCCATACCCACAAATTAGGCCACGCCCACAGAACCAATTGTTAAGAAATTTGAATCCCACCCGATTCCATATAAATATTATGTATACATTCTATTTCTATACTTTTTACAACTATATCATACATTTTCTTTTCTTATTTCTTTCCTTTATCCAGTTATACCGTTTTTCCCATATTGCATAGAATTCAGAATCTTCTTTTCCCTTTAATTCTATAGTCATCCTATCCATTTCCACACATTCAAGAATTTTTTTGATTATTAGGCCTTGGGACGGTATGTGTTCTTTCTTCCAACATTGCGTGCAGGCTATTCTGGATATATTGTTATAAGAAGCATCAAATATTTTATCCTTTTGTTATATTTACCTTTAATTACTCCTAGGATGAATAATTCCGGGGTAAAATCTATCTGATTTCCAATTAAATCCTGTATTTTTGCTTCGGGGCATAACCACCATGTGTGATAGTAGGTACCTTGGTTTGTCTGCATTTCCAACATTTTGGATCTAAATTAGGGTAAATCTTAGCCAATCTTGTGGGTGCCAAGTGCCAGCAGTAAAACATTTTATGCTGACTTTCTTTATAGGCCGCCGATTTCGTTACCTTATAATTTATATTCCATATTTTTCCCCGCTGCTCTAACTCAATGTTATGCCCAAAATTTTTGGCCCGTGCTATCTTTTTTTGTTTGTTTGTTTGTTTTAATACTATGGCGTATCACGAAATGCCATGACTTGTAAAAAAACCTTTAAAGGATGCAATATGCAAATGAAAACTTATTTCAAAAAGGGCTGAAGGCAGAAAAGTTGGAAAGGACGCAGTGCTGTCGTAATCGTCAGTTGGGAAATGAAGCCTAGTTTTGTGTTTGCTTAGACTTGGTGAGCGATTCGAACTGGTGAGTTTTCAAAACAAAACAAAACAAAAAAGAGTTTCCAAAAGGATTTGCATCTCACTTCCTTGGTAGCTCCTGGAATCCACTGGTAAATATCCCTGATTTTTTTTGAACACCTGCACCTCTGGAGTCGCAGTTCAACTGTTTTGGAGAATTGTTTATAGGCCATTTCACTTGATTTCCCCTAAGGAGGAAACTAATTTTACAACCATGTCAGTGGGGGTGGGGGTAGGGAGGGAGGGAGGGAGGCTTTCTCCATGGGTTTTTTTTCTCTCCTCTGGCATGTTCCCTACCTTTGAAATCCTTGGAGGGGGATGTGGGGGCAGGTGCATAAATAGAGCAGCTTTTAATCAATTGCAAGCTTGCCCACAGCATCCCTCCAATAATTGGAAGTACACCTGTGGTAATAAAATCCTAGGGGAAAATAACTCACTGAATTTGCAAGGAGGGGCGGCTTGCTTAGTCAGCAGGCAACCCTTAACCAAAAACCATTTGCAAAGGGCATTGCTAAGAGTGCAATGTATGTTTTCCAGAAAATGCAGAGGTCAGTCCAGTGATGGCTAACTTTTTCCTCGTTGCATGCCGAGAGTGTGTGCGCGCACCCTGCCCCCTGCGCATGCGCGCATGACCCCCCCATGCCACAAGCCTCTGCGCATGCACACACGACTCCCTGCATGCCGCACACCTCTGCGCATGTGCACATGTCTCCTGTGCATGTGTCTCCCCACGCATGCATGGCAGATACCTGATAATCAGCTGGCTGGCAGGGCAGCGCATGCATGCACATGCCAGCAGAAATCGCTCCGCTTGCCACTTTTGGCTTGCGTGCCATAGGTTCACCATCACGGGTCTAGCCCCACAGTGCAAGATAATACAGGTAGTCCTTGACTTACAACAGTTCATTTAGTGACCGTTCAAAGTTACAATGGCAAAGGGGAAAAAAAGTGACTGATGACCATTTTTGCACATTTGCGACCACTGCAGCATTGCCCATGGTCACATGATCAAAATTCGGACGTGGCAACTTGTCTCATATTTATGACGATTGCAGTGTCCCCGGGGTTACGTGATCAACTTTTGCGACCTTCTCACAAGCCGAGTCCATGGGAAAAGAGCCAGGTTCACTTAACGACCGTGTTACTAACTTTACAACTGTAGTGTTTCATTTAGCAATTGTAGAGGCCTGTAAAATGGGGCAAAACGCACTTAAATGTTTCACTTAGTGACAGAAATGTTGGGCTCAGTTGTGGTTGTAAGTCAAGAACTATGTGTATTGGGGACCCATTAAATCACAGTTAGAATATATACATATTCTTCAGGCTGATGCTTTGTTTCACAGCACCTTCCCTTTCCAGGATTCTTTCTAAAACAAATATTTATTATTTTAAGAAAGCTAGTAGTTATTAAAACAGGTATCAGGGGACATCCAAGCCACCATGGATTCAGCTTGGGGATTAAAAGGTCCCAAACCAGTTTCGACACCTTTGAGACAAATTGACCCATTCTGGGAGAAGTGAAGGACTTCATTATTATTATTATTATTATTTTTCCCCTCCCTTTTGGTAAAACAAGGCTCTCACAGTAATGCAGAACCAGGTGGGCACGGCTGCAATAACCTGCGGCGTTTTCATGTTTTGGTTTGCCTGCATTGCCGCAGATGCTCTATTGGAGCAGACAGCTTTGCCATTAAGCACACCTGCCTTGGAGAGAATCTGGAACGCACTTCCAGTAACTCATTTGGAAATTGGACAGATGGGTGAGACACACAGAGCCATGTGTAAGGTCATTGTGCTGGGTGGCAAACTGAACGCTCGCCTTAGCTTCATCTCGTATTATAAACCTTGGCACTCTTCGTTGCTTCCCTTATTTATCTAAACTGCAGGTTTCAGCACCAGCTCTGCTAGCTTTCCTTAAAAACAAGGAAAGGATTATGCTGTCCACCAGTAAATTACGACCACAATTGGGCCCAGAATTCTTGGAGTCTTAGTGGACAATCAATTAAATATGAGCCAGCAGTGTGCGGCGGCAGTCAAAAAAGCCAATGCAATCCTAAACTGCATTAATGGAGGGATACAATCAAGATCAAGGGTGGTACTAATACCACTCTACAAAGCCTTAGTAAGACCAAATCTTTCTTTGGAGGCCAAAGAAAGCTAGTAAACACTTTGCTAACTAAATAAATGGCTTGATAAAGAGAAATCCCCATTGAGGTTTCAGCAATAACGCCCATGCTTCTGTGTTAGACAGGAGTGGACTTCAAAAATTTCAGCAACTGTTTCTCTGCTCAGTTGCTGGGTGGGCGTGGCCATGGTGGGTGTGGCCTAGTCAGCCTCCTGCACCATGGCGGGGCAGCGGGGGCGTTTTTGCCTTCCCCGGGCTCCAGAGGCTTTCCTTGAGCCACCAGGAATTTCTGGCCTTCCGGAACTTCTGGGAGGCTCATTTTTTGCCCTCCCCGAGCCTCCACATGGGCTCTGTACTTACCTAGCATCCAAAAAGAGGACTCCTGGGAAGGGAGGGGCCAGGTTGACGGGGCCAGCCGGGGGTGGGATTTACCAGTTCGCTGAACCAGAAATTAAAAATGATAAAATTAGCTACCAGTTCACATGAACCGGGAACCGGTAGCAGCCCACCCCTGGTGTTAAGAGATCTGAAAAATAATGTCTGACAGTTAAGCCTGCTCTGAATTTCAATTTAAGATCACGGTTTTCTCTCCCACAGCAGCGCTTGGTGAAATATCTTGAAAAGGAGAATAATTTACCTGTAAAATGCAAAATAGCAGGCTAATTCTGCCCACAGCTAGGAGTTCAATCCTGACCAGCTCAAGGTGGGTAAAATGAGGACCTAGATTGTTAGGGGAAAGAGGCTGACTCTGTAAACGGCTTAGAGAGGGCTGTAAAACACTGTGAAGCGGTTTTTAAGTCTAAATGCTATTGCTATTGCTGTTTTTTCCTTCCTTCCTTCCTTCCTTCCTTCCTTCCTTCCTTCCTTCCTTCCTTCCTTCCTTCCTTCCTTCCTTCCTTCCATAGTGCAAAGTGGTTAGAATGCAGTATTGCAGGTTAACTCTGCCCACTGCCAAGAGTTCGATTGTCACCAGGCTCCAGGTTGACTCAGCCTTCCATCCTTCCAAGGTGGGTAAAATGAGGACCCCAATTGTTGGGGGCAAGAGACTGACTCTGTAAACCGCTTAGAGAGGGCAGTAAAGCTATATAGACTATAGACTATATAAGTCTAAGTGCTAGTGCTATCTGTCCATACTAAATTTTGTTTTACCTCAAAAGAAACATATCAAAAATTTGTTTGCATTTTCTATCTCACCCTTCATTCTACAGTACATTGCTGATTAGATTCGAGTGCCATCTGTCTATGTTTTCAACCCTGTCTTCTCCCAAACACTCAGAGGGTGTTACTTCATTTTCAGTATTTTTATATACAATTACAGGAAGACCTTTGCTTTCTAAACCGTGGAATAACTTGTTAGAAAGTTATTACACCAATGTATATGTATATGTATATGTATATGTATATATTTGCAAGACCTATTGAGATAAATTCTTTTATTCCCAAGGCATTTTCCACCAAACCATTCAGCACTATAAAGCTGAAGCAGAGCCAGAGAGAGAGAATATTTATTCTTAGCACTGAGAAAGTTGGTTTTCGCTGCCCCTTTCCAGGTGCAAAAACATTTGCATTATTGTAACCAATTCACTTGTGCTGATTGAAAAGCTATACAAACACACCTGGGGCTTTCAAAAAAATGGACTTAATCATATATTAAGGTAAACATGTTAAGGACAAGAACATTTTGAGTCATCGAAAAGGGTTCGTAGCTCTCAGTGTGTTATTTAAAGTCAATGGCCTTTTCTATTTGTTGGATGTATACTGTGGGTGTGGGCCGGTGTGGGTTAATGTGTGTGAGAATGCTACCAACTGAAGATTGCCCTCAACTATATGACATAAATAGCAAACAATAAATTAAGTTTACTTTCTTCTATTTCTTGACATGGACTTAAGGCATTTTCCCTTCCTCTGATCCTTTCAGAAAGCTACAGATGAATCGTCAGGAACCAATAACAAGACAAACATTTGAAGATTTCTTTTGTAGTTTTTTTCTTCCCCCAAAATCAAGTTGTTTTATCTAACTTCCCTGTATCAAGACTCCTCTACACATCTTTAAGAAAAACAACATTCCATTTACTGTTCCTAAAATGTTTAGTGGTTAAGGCAGCAGGCTAGAAATGTTCTAGTCCTGCCTTAGCATGAAAGCCAGCTGGGTGACTTTGGGCCAATCACCAGGAGACAGTGAGTTCTAGTCCCACTTTAGCCATGAAAGTCAGCTGAATGACTTTGGGCCAGTCAGTCTTTCCCAGTGCAATTCACCTCACAGGGTTGTTGTTATAGGGAAAATAGGAAGAGGAAGGTGTGCTGGACATGTTAGCCTCTTTAAGTTATTTGTAAAAATAATAAAGGCTGGAATTAAATAAATGATGAATATTAGATGCTTTACCTAAAGCTGTTTTCCTCTTTGCAATGTCTTAAACCAGAAACACAAGGATTATGTAGAATTAAGGAAACAGAACTTAGGGTGGGAGATCTAAGAGAATGTTTATCCTTTTTTTTAACTTTAGAGACCCACAAACCCAATAATACATTTAAGTATTTCATAGCAGTCATGCACCTTCAACTGAACAAAATGTTAGATTCAACATTAATAAAGGTAATCCTCAGCTTACAAAAGTTCACTCAGTGACCGTTCGAACTTACAACAGCACTGAAAAAATGACTTATGACTATTTTTCACACTTACGACTATTGCAGCATCCCCATGGTCACATGATCAAAATTCAGACATTTGGCAACTGACTTGTATTTATGATGGCTGCAGTGTCCTATGTGATGACCTCTTGTGACCTTCTGAGAAGCGGCTTCAGTGGGGGACCCCAGATTCACTTAACAACTGTGTTACTAACTGAACCATTGCAACAATTTGCTTAACAACTGTGGCAAGAAAGGTTGTAAAATGAGACAAAATTCTCAGAGAAGAGAATTCTTTATTGGCCAAGTGTGATTGGACACACAAGGAATTTGTCTTCGGTGCACAAACTCTCAGTGTACGTAAAAGATATAAGTGATAAATCATGATCATAGTCATCATAAAAATACATTCATCATGAAGCGTAAGATACAACACTTAGTGACAGTCATAGGATACTAGATAAGCAATCAACATAAATCATGCAGGGAAACTAAATAAACAATATAAATTGTAAAGCTACAAGCAGCAAAGTTACAGCCATAAGTAGAAAGGAGATAGGTAATAGGAAGGATGAGAAGAATAATAGTAATACAGTCTTAGTAAATAGGGTGACAGTGTTGAGGGAATTATTGGTTTAGCAGAGTGATGGAGTTCAGGGAAAAAATTGTCCTTGTGTCTAGTTGTTCTGGTGTGCAGTGCTCTATAGCATCGTTTTGAGGGTAGGAGTTGAAACAGTTTATGTCCAGAATGTGAAGGGTCTGTAAATATTTTCACAGCCCTCTTTTTGACTCGTGCAGTATACAGGTCCTCAATGGAAGGCAGGTTGGTAGCAATTGCTTTTTGCCAAATGGCTTTTAAATGATCGAAACAGGTCGGCTTCAGGGCACCCAAACGCTCTGTAAAGAACATTTTTGTGTTACAGTAGTTAATCATAAATATGCATATCTATCTAACTATCTATCTATCTATCTATCTATCTATCTATCTATCTACCTACCTATCTAGATCAGAGGTCTCCAACCTTGGCAACTTTAAGACTGCCCAGTCTGGCAGTTGAAGTCTACAAGTCTTAAAGTTGCCAAGGTTGGAGACCTCTGCTCTAGATGGTACAATCTCTCCCTCTCTCCCTCACGCACACATGCACGCAAGATGCGTGGCTGGCTCCCCCTGTCACAGGACTCATAAATCAACTCTCTTATGTCAACATCCTTGCATTTTTCTACATGCCTGCCGAACACCTGGATATTCATGTTGCTGTTTGCTGAAACCTTGGCTCTGGGCGTACTTGCCAAGGACTTTGCCTGAGAAGGCTTGTTGCAAAGGCAAAAGAGATGGGTGACCTGATCCAGCTGGTGACTGATCCCGTGCCAGCCAATTGCCCAGGAGAGGGTTCTTTCAAAACTTCTGATGAGTCTTTATGTTTGGGTGATCAGCTGGGACAGCAAACATCTGAAGCCCAACAGCTGTTGGTTTCAAGGTGGGGCACTGGGCTCTTGGCTTGAGGACATTTCCCCCTCTGCTAAAAAGTCTGCCTTGACTCACACACAGTGACTTGCTGGGATAAATCCATGTAGATTTATCGGCAT
The DNA here is from genome assembly GCA_009733165.1 of Naja naja. Lineage (NCBI taxonomy): Eukaryota > Metazoa > Chordata > Lepidosauria > Squamata > Elapidae > Naja > Naja naja. Next base: position 13,185,841 of record CM019151.1, on the reverse strand, counting down.
ATTTTTTTTAGAAGTGGATTGCCCTGGCCTCCTCCGTAAGGCTGAGAGAGGGGCCAAAGCCAATTGGTTTCACCCTAAGGCAGGACTGGAACTCATGGCCATTTAGTTTCTAGCAGAGGTGGTATTCAGCAGGCTCTGACCAGTTCTGGAGAACTGGTAGTGCAAATCTTGAGTAGTTCAGAGAACCGGCAAATACCACCTCTGACTGGCCCCGTCAACCCCATCTACTCTCTGCCTCCCGAGTCCCAACTGATCGGTTGGGTCTTCTTTGTTTGCCCTGCACAGGAGAACGGAGCTGGAAAGCAGGTTAGTGGGGTGGGGAGGGAATGGGGATTTTGCAGTATCCTTCCCCTGCCATGCCCACCAAGCCATGCCCACCAAGCCACACCCACCAAGCCACGCTCACCAAGCCACCCCCACCAATCCATGCCATGCCCACCAAGCCACGTCCACAGAACCGATAGTAAAAATTTTTGAATCCCACCACTGGTTTCTAGCCTTAAACCAATCCAAACAGTGGGGACCAAGTCCATGCATCTTAAAGGTGGAGAAACACTGATATAAGGCTGTGCATTTCATTTTATTAATATCCCTCCTTTATTATTGATAACCAATTTCATGGCAGCAAACATAAACTGTTCCTTCCTCTTCCTCTTTTTCCCCACAACAACCCTGTGAGGTGGGTTGGGACTGAGAGAACGTGACCGGCCGAAAGTCACCCAGCTGGTCATAAGTTGATGATTACCTTATTCCAATAGCACTTAGACTTATCTACCGCGTCACAGTGCTTTACAGCCCACACTAAGTGGTTTACAAAGTCAGCCTCTTGCCCCCAACAATCTGGGTCCTCATTTTACGCACTTCAGAAGGATGGAAGGCTGAGTCAACCTTGAGCCTGGTGAGAATCGAACTGCCAAATTGCAGGCAGCCAGCAGTCAGGAGAAATAGCCTGCAGTACTGCACTCTAACCACTGCACTACAGTGGCCTATGGGAAAAATTCATTTGGTGCTCATCATTTGTGGTACTCATCGCGCCTCCCAGAACCCATAAAGGATGAGTGTCAAGATACCACTGTAGCAATGGGGCAAACTGTCTCCTGTGAAATGCTTTACCAGTTCTACGCAACAACCTCTTAACTTTCAGTCCCAGCATTCTTGTTGCAAGGAACTAGCAAGTGAATTCAAATGGCTAATCCAGGATTAGAAGATATGGAAACCAGCAATGGCCAAGGGAATGAACGTACATCACTTAAAAGTGAGTTTAACACCAAAAGAGAAAAACAAAACCCTCAAACTGCGAGCTCAAATGAAAGAATATTCCTTGACAGCTGTGAATTTGCAACTTTTCCTCTCATTATCTTCCAAAAAAGCATATGAAAGGCAGAGGTCATTGGTCGATTATGCAAAGCTGGGAATAAAGAAAAAGTGAACCGTGTTTTGCTCCAACCTGTTTCGCTTTAAATTCGACAGCAAATGGGACACCATATGTCTGACAGCTGTCTAAGCAAAGTAAGACTTCCAAAACGAAAAAGAAAAAAAAATAAGAGGAATACAAATCCCCCAACGCAGAACCCAGGAATCTGGATTTGCAAGATGTGTGGTTAGCAGGAAAAAAGCAGTAATGTGTCAAAAATCCATTCAGGGCAGAGGGGTATTCAGCAGGTTCTGACCAGTTCTGGAGAACCAGTAGCCAGGAAATTTTGAGTAGTTCAGAGAACCGTCAAACCCCACCTCTGACTGATCCCACCCCCATCTCTTCTCTGCCTCCCAAGTCCCAGCTGATTGGCTGGGTCTTCTTTGGTTGTCCTGCACAGGAGAACGGAGCTGGAAAGCAGGCTAGTGGGGTGGGGAGGGAATGGGATTTTGCAGTATCCTTCCCCTGCCACACCCACCGAGCCACACTCACCAAGCCATGCCATGCCCATCAAGCCACACCCACAGAACCGGGAGTAAAAAAATTTGAATCCCACCACTGATTCAGGAGTCTATGGCTGATTCTAACTAAGCTACAAGTCTCCCTTGACTTAACAACTGTTCATGGCTACAACAATATTGGACAAAGTGACTTACAACTCATCCTTGCACTTACAACCATTGCAGCCTCCTTGAGGTCCTGGTAACTGGTATGTGTTTAGAATAGTTGCAAGATCATGCAGGATCACATGATTGCCATTTGTGACTGTCCCAACCGGCTTCTGACCAGCAAAGATATGATTCGATTCGATTAGATTAGCAAAGTTGGAAGGGACCTTGTAGGTCATCTAGTCCAACCCTCTACCCAAGCAGGAGACCCTACACCATTTCTGACAAATGGCAGTCCAGTCTCTTCTTGAAAGCCTCCAGTGATGAAGCTCCCACAACTTCTGAAGGCAACTTCTGTTCCATGGGTTGATTGTTCTCACTTATTTATGCTCTCCTTATTTCCAAGTTGAATCTCTCCTTGTTCAGTTTCCATCCATTATTCCTTGTCTGGCCTTCAGGTGCTTTGAAAAACAGATTGACCCCTTCCTCTCTGTGGCAGCCCCTCAAATATTGGAAGGCTGCTATCATGTCTCCCCTGGTCCTTCTCTTCACTAGACTAGCCAGGCCCAGTTCCTGCAACCATTCATCATATGTTTTAATCTCCAGTCCCTTAATCATCCTGGTTGCTCTTCTCTGCACTCTTTCTAGAGTCTTTTTCTAGAGTAAAGTTGATCAGGGAAGCTGGAGTCCTCTAATGATCCCAGCAAATAAGGCTGTAAAATCGGAGGTGCTTCACTAGCCCTCAGAGTTACTCTGTGGCAAAATGGGCTTCAATAAATTTGATATACATGAAATAAACTACCACGCTGCTTAACGATGGAAGTTGCAACCCCAATTGTGTTTGTAAGTCAAGGACTGCCTGTATACCTTTGCTTCCTGCAAAGGTTTTGTCATTTAGGTCTGACTTTTATCCCTTATGGGAGGGGCAATCACCTCCCAGCCTTACTCCCGAGTCGCCCCTTCTGTTTCAGCTGCTCTCTCTTTCTAGCAGCTCTGCGCATATGCGCACTGGGAACAGGCTCCCTTGGTCCTCTGCCTCGCTGCTGCCAGACTCCAGAAGCTCTGGAGTCAGCACCCCACTCCCAGATGGTCCTGGCCCCATCTCTGCATTGGATGCAGGACCCTCATCTGAGTCCTCTCCAGACTCCCTGACTGATCCTCATTCTTCACCACTGTCCGATTCTGCTGCTGTCTGCACAGGCTGCCAGCAAACCACAACAACTACAGAGGGTAGTGAGTACAGCACAAAACATCGTGGGCTGTCCCCTGACACCACTAGATGACATCGCTGGATCCCCTTGCCTTAGAAGAGTGAGGAAAATCCTCAGGGATGACTCATACCCTGGTCACCACTTCTTTATTTTCCTACTGTCGGGAAGGAGATATAGAAGCATAGGCAACCACACCAACAGGATGAAGAACAGTTTTTATCCATGGACTGTCAGACTCCTGAATGAAAAATAACTTTACAACAACATAGTGACTTGCGGGGCGACAGTGCAATAAGTGTTGGTTAGTAGGATTCACTGGGTTGGGGATTTTCTGTCTTTCGTTGTGAGTTGTATTGTGTTGGGGTGTGCGTGCACGAAGGGAAGTTCAGCCAATCTCATTGTACACATGTTGCACTCTGACAATAAAGGTTTGGATCTGGAAAGAGGCAAGCCACACATTGTGTCACTTCAGGGGGAAGGATGTTGCCCCAAGTATCCAGTAGAGAAATATGGTCAGATTCCTGGCCTGCAGCTGGAAGGCCAAAAAAAGGAAAGACCCCCAACACCCTCCATGCAGATATATTCACAGGTAGTCTTCCTCATGGAGAGCAGTTTCCTTTTAAGGAAGCTTTCAGCCTGTTGATAGACCTTCAGAAATGGAAATAATTTCTAGCTGAGCCAGAAATCCTCTAGCTAAATACATGTATTAGGAGTTACAAATATACATTTACTAGCTCTTTACCCATGCTTCGCTACAAAACTATGTGGTCGGGCTTAGTTTTGGGGAGGAAAATAAGGGGAAAATTCTGCCCCTGCCTACCAGCATCCATCAGTATTCACCTGGCTAGCATCCTGTTAGTGTGTGAGAGAGTTCAGGGCTGTTTGGAAACTGAAACAGTATTTGCTGTGTGAGCAAGAAGGAGACAGCAAGGAGCCTGGGCGTGGCTTAGCTCCACTGTTCTGCTTGGTGCTGTGAAACTGAAACTGAAACTCCTCTGCTTGCGTTTTGCAATTGGAAGAGATTTCTTTTCATGTGGGGAGGGGGAGTAGAACTCCTTAGCATCAGAGCGTGTTAATAATAATATAGAAAATACTAATGCTCTGATGGTCATTTCAAAAAATCCTTTCTTAGTGAGCACCAAGAAGCCAAGAGGAACATACATGCCAAATTTCAAGTTTGTAGGCTTTACAGTTCTGATATATATATATATATATATATATATATATATATATATTTGTTTTGTAGATTTTCACGGGTAAAGGTATGTAGGTCTTGGTGTATTCGGGTCTTGTCCCATGTAAGATTGAGAATACCTTGGCAGCGTTTGATGAAATCTCATCCGTCATCTTCAGGCTGGTGTCTTCAGCTTGTTCTCCCAGGAGAAGCGAAGCTGAAGACACCAGCCTGAAATATGAGTCAAACGTCCAATATTCTCAATCTTACAGACAAGACCAATAACTAAGACTATATATATATATATATATATATATATATATATATATATATATATATACATACATACATACATACATACATGATGGCTTTTCCCAACCAGGTGCTCCTTAAATGAATCGATCTTTCACTTCCATAATGTCCATGACTGGAAAATTCACTCCAACCCAGTGAGAAAACCATGGTTGGGGAAAGGGTCTTCAACTTCTTCTAGAAGATTTCATGATGCCCACCCTCTCTTCAGTTTTGGACAGCTATGCTTTAAGCCAGGGGCTTCCAAACTTGGCAACTTTTAAGACTTGTGTGTATGGAGATTCTCAGTCCAAAAGGTTCTTTTTCAAAAGGCCAACTGGACTTTGTTTTTCCTTGAAGAACCGAAGAAGCTTCCTTGGATGAGAAGCGAAACATCTTCAAGGAAAACCTGCCTTTCGAAAAAGCACCTTTGGGTTGAAGACTTGTGGGCTTCAACTCCCAGAATTTCTCAGGGTTCAGGAATTCTGGGAGTTGAAGTCCACAAGCCTTAAAGTTGTCAGGCTTGGAGACCCCTGCTTTAACTGATAGATTCATTCATCCTCCGTTACCCTTCTTCCCATCTTCTGGGATGGTCCATTAGGACCGAGTGGTGGCTTACTTCTGCTGTTGTCTCTCTGAGATCCTGGAGGCTTCAGCAGCTAATTTCCTGGCGATGAAATCTTCCCTTTTCAGGACTTCTCCACTTCCTCGAAAACCCAGTTCTACCAGTTGGCGGGCCATTTCTTCATTCTGGAGAAGCAAATGAGAATTCAGATGCACCAGAAGTGGTGGGATGCGGCCAGTGTAACAACCGGTTCGGTGATCACGTGCGCATGAACAGCTTTGCGGAAAAAACTTACCTGCTATGTTACTACTGAGGAGTAACACAGCTGAGCAGCAGCAGTCTGCTCTGCCACGTGAATCAGCTGAGAGGATATAGGTAAGTACAGCTGCCAGCTGATCGTCGGAGTTAGGAGTTCGCCCGAACCAGTCCGAACCGGGAGAATGCCACCCCTGTGCACCAGTAGATTCCAACAACTCTCTGCCTAACTTACAGTAATTTTTTCATTTTAACTGAAGAACTTACTTGGATGAGTAATTTAATAAACTTTGGTCCAATTGCCATGATTTAACCTTTTTAGAGATAAGGTGAACTAGTAGAACACCAGGATTTTAATATTTATAGACTAGCGGAATTAGTCGAAGTTGTTTTGCGACTTTTCTTGCCACATTTGTTCAAGTGAATCCCTGTGGTTATTAAACGAGTCACCCGGTTGTTAAGTGAATCTTGTTTCCCCATCGACTTTGCTTGTCAGAAGGGGATCACATGACCCCAAGGATACAGCAAGCATCATAAATGTGAGCCAGTGGTCAAGCATCCGAATGTAAATCACGTTGACTGGGGGGGGGGGGAATGCTGCAATGGTCATAAGTGTGAAAAACAGTCGTAAAAGTCACTTTTTTCAGTGCCGTTGTAACTTCAAATGGTCATTAAGCAAACTGTTGTAAGTCGAAGACTACCTGTATTAATAGGGACTGCAATAGGCATGTTTGTTTCCTTCTGCTACATCATAAAATATGATGTGTACATCAGAGCACAATACCACTATTATGAACCATGATAGTGTAGTGGTTAGAATGCAGGACTGCAGGCTACTTCTACTGACCGCTGACTGCCGACTGCCAGTAGTTTGATCGTGACTGGCTTAAGGTTGACCCAGCCTTCCATCCTTCCGAGCAGTGGTAGGATTCAATTTTTTTTTACCACTAGTTCTGTGGGCGTGGTGTGGTGGGCATGCTTTGTGTGTGCACGCAGAGGGTTTCTACTGACCTTCTCCTGCAATCCTGCACTCTCTCTGTGTGTTCAACAGCTGATGCGCAGCAATCCGCTATGCTGCGTGAAGCAGCTGAGCTTCAAAATCAGGAAATAAAGGTTAGTATAGAGCCAAGGTGGGCAGGAGGGACCAGTAGCTGATTTTCGGAGCAATCCGGTTCGCTCACAGATGATCCTCAAAGCTATCAGTTTGACCGAACCAGGCCAAACTGGTAGAATCCCACCCCTGCTTCCAAGGTAGATAAAATGAGGACCCAGATTGCTGGGGGCAATAGGCTGACTCTTTAAGACCAATTAGAGAAGGCTGGAAAGCACCATGAAGTGGTATATAAGTCTAAGTGCTATTGCTATTGATATGATGAACGATAATAACAGAGAAAAATAAACGGAAATAGAATAGAATACTTTATTGGCCAAGTGTGATTGGACACACATGGAATTTGTCTTGGTGCAAATGCTCTCGGTGTACATAAAAGAAAAGATACATTCATCAATAGTCAAGAATCGTAAGGTACAACACTTAATGATAGTCTTGGGTACAATAAGCAATCAAATCATACTAGGAAACAGTCAATATAAATCATAAGGATACAAATGACAAAGTTACAGTCATACAGTCATAAGTGTGAGGGGATGGGTGATAAGGAGTGATGAGAAGATTAACAGTAATAGTAGTGAAGACTTTGTAAATAGTTGAACAGTGTGGAGGGAATTATTTGTTTAGCAGAGTGATGGCTTTCAGGAAAAAACTGTTCTTGTGTCTAGTTGTTCTGGTGTGCAATGCTCTATAGTGTCATTTTGAGGGTAGGAGTTGAAACAGTTTATGTCCAAGATGTGAGGGGTCTGTAAATATTTTCACAGCCCTCTTTTTGACTTGTGCAGTATACAGCTCCTCAATTGAAGAAGGCAAGTTGCTAGTAACTGTTTTTTCTGCAGTCCTAATTATCCTCTGAAGTCTGTGTCTGTCCTGTTGGATTGCAGAACCAAACCAGACAGTTATAGAGGTGCAGATGACAGACTCAGTAATTCCTCTGTAGAACTGAATCAGCAGCTCCTTGGGCAGTTTGAGCTTTCTGAGTTGGCACAGAAAGAACATTCTTTGTTGTGCTTTTTTGATGATATTGTTGATATTAGGTGTCCATTTTAGGTCATGTGATATAGTAGAACCTAGAAATTTGAAGGTCTCTACTGTTGATATGGTGTTGTCTAGTATTGTAAGAGGTGGTAGTACGGGAGGGTTTCTTCTAAAGTCTACCACCATTTATACAGTTTTGAGTGTGTTCAGTTCCAGATTGTTCCGGTTACACCACAAGGCTAGTTGTATAACCTCCTGTCTGTATGCAGATTCGTCATTGTCTCGAAAGAGAAATGGCAGAAGCTTGTTGCACACATCAGCAAAGGAATAGGGCTCTCAGGTCTGTTGCATCAAATACCCATTTCTGCCAATCAAAAAAAGTAGACTTGAGGGGAAACCGCTTACACAACTGAGTTAAAGATGCCACAGTTCTCTCTTATGTCATCTGCTCTACTGTTTCTGCCTAGAAAGAATAAGCGGCATCATTTTAAACAAAAGTGAAATAATATTTCCACCTAGTGGCAAACCTGAGGAACTACAGCCCAATTTCATGGGTCTACATCCATTAGATTAGGAGGTTCTGGAAAACATTGAGGAAAAAGCCTTTTGGAAGACATACTGCAACTTCTGAAGGACATTAAGGGAAATAGTGGCCCTCCCTTTCTCTTTTTATCTCCATCCCAAACCAACTCAGTGATGCCCTCACCGTGATGCCTCATTGCCTGGAAGCAGTACGGATCTGGATGGGGAGGAACAGACTCCAGCTCAACCCGGCCAAGACCGAGTGGCTGTGCGTACCGGCATCTCGGATGATCCAGAATGTTCCATCGTTAGGCATGGGGGGAAAGGTGTTGCCCCCCGTGGATAGGGTGCACAACTTGGGTGTCCTCCTGGATACACGGCTCAGTTTGGAGGAGCAGGTGGGAGCAGTGACCAGGGGGGCATTTCCCCGGGTTCGCCTGGTGCGCCAGTTGTGCCCCTATCTGGACCAAGATGCCTTGCGCACGGTTACTCATGCGCTTGTTACGTCCTGAGTCGACTACTGCAATGCTCTCTATATGGGGCTGCCCTTGCAGACCACGTGGAGGCTTCAACTGGTGCAGAATGTGGCCGCGCAGGTTGTGATGGGAGTATCCCGATACTCCCATATTACACCCCTCCTGCGCAAGATGCATTGGTTGCCAGTTGCCCCCCGAGTGAGATTCAAGGTGCCGGGTACTTACCTATAAAGTCCTATATGGCTTTGGGCCAGGGTGCTTGTGGGAACATCTCTTGCCAGCATCAAATGCCCATCACCCTGTGTGCTCCTACAGACAGGGCCTCCTTGAGGTGCTGTCGGCCAGACAATGTCGGTTGGCGGCCCCCAGGGGTAGGGTATTCTTTGTGGGAGTGCCCACCCTATGGAATCAGCTGCCCCTGGAGCTACGATTGGCCCCTGACCTCCGCTCCTTCCGCTGTGGCCTGAAGACGTGGCTATTCGAACAAACTGGCCTGAACTGAGGGGGGTGGTGGTTTTTAGTTCTTTAAAATGTTAGTGTCTTTTGTGGGTTTTATAATTTTTGGCTTGGGTTTAATAACTTTTAAATAATTTTAAATTTTTGTATTGTGTGTTTTTATGATGTGAGCTGCCTGAGTCCTTTGGGAGATAGGGCAGCATACAAGTCCAAATAAATGAATGAATGAATGAATGAATGAATGAATGAATGAATGAATGAATGAATGAATAAAAATGATTTCAGTAAGGCCAAGCTGGTTATTGCAGGAAAAACCTACAAGCCACCATCAGAGGTTGAATCTCATCATCTCTCAGAGATGCTTTAGGGATTGCGGTTGCACTGAGCACGGGGGTTGAGCTAAATGACCTTTAAGGTCTCTTCGAAATGTATTGGGCTTCCTTAATCCCCTAGAATTAAACACATGCAGCTTCAACTCCAACAATCACCAGGGGAGACACAGTTAGGAAAAAGAAAGCCCACCCATGCTGTCTACTTTTTTTAGCATATTTCTCAGGATCGTAAATAGAACAACCAAGCCATTATGGACAGTCCTCAACTTATGACCATTAATTGTGCCCCACATTTCCATTGCTAAGCGAGATGGTTGTTAAGCGAGTTTTGCCCTATTTTGCAACCTTTCTTGCCTCCATTGTTTAATGAATCACTGCAGTTGTTAAGTTAGTAGTTTGCTTTGGTCATTTAACTTCCTTAGTAAATAACAGAATAGCTGAGTTGGAAGGGACTTTGGAAGTCTTCTAGTCCACCCCCCTGCTCAAGCAGGAGACCCCTACACCAGTGGTGGCTAACCTTTTTGGGCTCCTGTGCCAGCACCCAGATGGCAATGTGCGTCTCCCCACGCCCCCTACGCATACGCGTGCAATCACTCTTCGCCTGGCCTCAGAAGGTAAAACACAAAACACAGAAATGAGAGGGTGGGAGAGAGAGACCAATTTCTCACAGAAAAGAAAACACCAGGAGCCACAAAACCTGGGTAGGCATGGCGGGGTGTGTGTGTCATGTGGCTGGGTGGGAGTGACATTGAGTTGGCCATGCCCACCCAGGTTTTATGGCTCCCGGTGTTATCTTTTCTGTGGGAAAACGGGTCCAAATGACTCTTTGAGTGTTTAAGGTTGCAGACCCCTGGTTTAGGGGATGTCCGTGTTTTTCTGTTTATAAGGGCTTCAGGGGTGGGTGTGTCAAGTGAGGGTCTTGTGATGGGTCAGCTAGGAGTCATCAGTGAGTCTTGTGATGGGTCTTGTGAAAGGGGGGGTAGGGTCATTGGAAGGTGAACTGATGGTGGTGGTGGGGTTGTGGTTGAGGATCAGTGCTGTCTCTTGTTGTGTTTTGACCCAGCTCCCCAAAAATGACAAACCCTCAGAAGTGAACTCAAAGATTCCTTTATTAGGAATACCGGCAGCCCCAGAAAACAGTTTCTCTCACAGGCTAACAGATCCATCCGGCAGGGGAGAGGAATAGTTGTCTGCCATACCTATTCATCTCCATCTTTTATCCCCAGAGCTAGGGTGGGGCTTCATTAGCAGTGGTGGCTCTTCCGTCCCAAGGATCGGCCCATAGATCTCCACTGCTCTCCTCTCCTCTGCCTTCTGTGCATCTGCATGTCAGGCACTGGACCTAGTTGTTCCTCCTCTTCCACATCAGCCACCTCCAGACCTGGGGACTATTGACTCTCCATCTGAGGGCTGATGGATGGCCCAGGCTCTGCCTCTGTCTCTCTCTCTCTGCCAGCTCCATTCCCTCTTACCCCTCGGAGCTCTCAGGTTGCTCTGATCCTGGCCCTGATTCCCACACCTCCTCTTCCTCCTCCTCTGATTCGGCTGCTGGAGTGGCTGGCGACCAACAAGCCAAACAGGTTGGCTGTGCAGTGGATTTGGATTCTGAGAGTTTTCTTAGGCTGGTTGTAGGTCAATGGGCCTGTTGGTGGAATTGCTTGTGGCATGCCAGGCTTCAATGAACTCACAAATGTGGCAGGTGATAGCGTGGCCGATGATTTTTGGGTTGCTCCAATCGAACTGGTGCCGTTTGGTGTCAGTGTGGGTAGAGATTAAGGATTTGGGATCGTGGCGTTTGACTGCCAGCCGGTGTTCATGGATCCTGGTTTTTAATTGACGTGATGTTTGCCACACCTGAAGCCCTTACAAACAGAAGAACACCAGCATCCCCTAAACTCTGATGAAGTTGTTAACTAGCCTGGTAACAAAACCCACAAGCTTGGAGAGCCAAATTTCACTCCCAAGGAGGAGAGCCCAGAGCAGACCTAAGCACCCAATGGAAGCTGAGCAAGGTTTCGACCATAACATTATTCAAAGTCCTACGAGACATGGGTCCGGGCTATCTACAGGAATGTCTACTGCCAGCATCAAATACCAACCGCCCTGTACGAGCGCACAGGCAGGGACTCCTCGGCGTGCCGTCTGCGACTCAATGTCGTTTGGCGGTGACGCGGGGGAGGGCCTATTCTGTGGCGGCTCCCGCCCTATGGAATCAACTACCTCTGGGGCTCCAGCTGGCCCCTGACCTCCGCACCTTCCGCCACGACTTGAAAACTTGGCTATTTGAGCAGGCTGCGCTGTGCTGACTCCTCTTGGGTGGGGTTTGTTTTATCACCTGTTTTAGTAATTTGGCTTGTCGGTTTAATTCTATTTTAGGTAATTAATTAATTTATTGTATTGGTTTTAATTGTGAGCCGCCCCGAGTCTGTTCCGGAGAGGGGCGGCATACAAGTCAAATAAATAAATAAATAATAAATAAATAAATAAATAAATAAATAAATAAATAAATGAATGATAAATAACCATATGATTTCCATAGGGACATGGTGGCTCAGTGGCTAAGACGCTGAGCTTCTCAATCAGAAAGGTCGGCAGTTTGGTGGTTCGAATCCCCAGCGCCGCGTAACAGAGTGAGCTCCCGTTACTTGTCCCAGCTTCTGCCAACCTAGCAGTTCAAAAGCATGTAAAAATGCAAGTAGAAAAATAGGGGCCACTTTGGTGGGAAGATAACAGCATTCTTTGCGCCTGAAACGACCAGCACGGGTGTGCAAGGGGAACCTTTTTACCTATATGATTTCCAGCTTTCTCACTGAAGTGCTACAAAGGTAGTCTTCGACATTATAACAGTTCATTTATGTTCACAGTTACAATGACACTGAAAAAGTGATTTATGACTGTTTTTCACACTTATTGCAGCATCTCCATGGCAACATGATCAAAATTCAGATGCTTGGCAACTGATTCATATTTATGACGGTTGCAGAGTCCTGGGGTCATGTGATCTCCTTTTGCGAACTTCTGACAAGCAAAGTCAATGGGGAAATCCAGATTCATTTAACCACCGTGTTACTAGCTTAACAACTGCAGTGATTCACTTAACGGTGGCAAGACAGGTTGTAAAATGGGGGCAAAACTCACTTAAACGAATGTTCCACTTAACAACAGAAATTTGGGATCAATTGTGGGTCGGGGGAACTACCTTTACAACAAATCGTGTATGCATGCTTCAGGCCTCCAAGGCATGTGTGTGTTTGTGGTTTGTGTGTGTGTGTGTGTGAGAGAGAGAGGGAGAGAAACCACAAGTCTAGGTTCTACTTTTAGGACAAACTCAATGGCTGCTTGTCAAGGATATTGGCAAAATAGAGAGGTTGGTCATATTCAAGCATATTTAAGCTGCAAAAGGTAAGATGCTTCCCCAGATCATTTTTAGGACAATGTATCCATTTGGGCAACATGCTAAACTCAGTTAATATTAACCCTGGAGGGGTTTTTGTGGGTTACTTTTGTGTAAATCCGATCCACTTAGCTTATGTTGGTCACATTCAAGCAGGTATTTCCAGCTGTGAAATGTTAGCTGCTTCACCAGGTTATTTTTAGGACAGTTACATCCATTTGGGCAACATGCTAAATTCAGTTAGTCCCAAAGGTGCTTTTTTGGGGGGAGGCAACTGGACTTCCTTGTTTTTTTCTTTTGAAGACATTTCCCTTCTCATCCAAGAAGCTTCTTCAGCTCTGACTGGATTAGTAGGGAATGGAAGGATTGGTATTCCTTGCAGACAGCTGGTCATTTGCATCCTTTTAGAGGATTGGAGGTTTATCTGTGTCCTCAGGGTCACCTGAGTGGTGCTCCTGGATTCTGTAGACTGCCATTTTTCCTCTGGAAATCCCTTCCTGCTCCCAGACTATTCCAAGGGTGTTCATCCCAAATTGTACAGCTCAAAGTCTGTAGAGATGCTCAGTCATCCAGAACATGGTTGTCCCAAAGGTGCTTTTTGCAGGAGGCAACTGGACTTTCTGGTTTTTCTGTTGAAGACGTTTTGCTTCTCATCCAAGAAGCTTCTTCAGCTCTGACTGGATGGTGGGAGTGGAAGGATTTATATTCCTTGCAGACAGCTGGTTATTTGCATTCCTTTCAGAGGGTCATTGAAACACCTGGAGAGGTTTATCTGTATCCTCAGGGTCACCTGGGTGGTGCAAATAGTTCCTGTAGCCTGCAATTATTTTGCCTTTGGAAATCCCTTCCTATTCACACACCATCCCAAGGGTGTTCATCCCAAATTGCATAGCTAAAAGTCTGTAGAGATTCTTCAGTCCTCCAGGTCATGGTTGCTTTTTTGCAGGAAGCAACTGGACTTCCTTTTTTCTCTGAAAAGGATGCAAATGACCAGCTGTCTGAAAGGAATATAAATCCTTCCACTCCTCACTATTCTGTCAGAGTTGAAGAAGCTTCAAACGTCTTCAAAAGAAGAAAAAAACCCAAGTAAGTCCAGTTGCCTCTTGAAAAAAAGCATCTTTGGGGACAGCCATGGCCTGGAGGACTGAGAATCTCCACACACTCTGTTATTGTGGGTTTCTGGTGGTTTACTTTTGTGTAAACCTGTCCCACTTGATTAGCTGATGATTCAATAAACTGTGCAAACTCAAACAAAGCATTCACTTGTCAGCCCTTGTCGAGTGGGACAAACCCAGTTTAACCCGAACAGAGGCTCTCCCGTCCGGGTCCGAGGGTTGCATGCGGGCACTGGAAGAGCCTGCACTCAGCCCATGCTCAGAGGCGCTTTGTGTGCAAGCAAGGAAGGCTCACCTCCAGGTAAAAGAGGTCCTGCGTGGTGATCTGAGAATCCAGATACTCCTCGTAAGTGCTAAACTGGGTGACGATGTGATCCAAGACAGCGCCGGCATCGTCACCCTCCGCGCCCGCCATCCCAGACGCTCAAGCTCGAGCGGAGCCGGCTGGCCGCGTCCCTAGCAACGGACCGCCGCTTTTCCTGCTGTCATTCCCACCCCCTCAACACCGCCCCCTCCCTTGGCACAGCCAATCGCTCGGAAGCATCATGGACTGACCCCACCCACCATTAGCCCAGCTGGCCAATCGCACGAAGAAAACTTGCGTTCCTAACTCCGAAACAGGCACACATCATCGAAAGCGAATCTCATCCGCAACCCGAGAAAATGGATCTGCGAAGAGGCAGTGACTCCCTTGTGGAGTCTCCTCTGAATCTGTAACAGCTCCTGCCAAGAATTGGGTCTCTGCACAGAATATTAGATTACAGATTAACAGAGTTGGAAGGGACCTTGAAGGTCATCTAGTCCAACCCCCTGCCCAAGCAGGAGACTACACCATTTCCGACAGATGGCAGTCCAGTCTCTTCTTGAAAGCCTCCAGCGATGAAGCTCCCACAACTTCCGAAGGCAACTTCTGTTCCATTGGTGGATTGTTCTCACTGTCAGAAAATGTCTCATTTCCAGGTTGAATCTCTCCTTGTTCTGTTTCCACCCATTATTCCTTGTCATTCCGTGCTAGAAGAGGCTGGGCTCACTTCTTTTACAGTGAGGACCAACTCCATATTAGGGACCTCTTTTAACATGGAATAGATGTTATAAATGGTTAGAGAGAAGAGATAGAAATTAAATTAAGAAAGATTAATGCTATGTATGAATTAAACATAAAGATGGTTTATAATTATGAATATGCTACTATAACAGAATTACAAATAAGCTAGTATAAAGAGAAAACTAGTTAAAAGTATTCTGTTATATTGTTACTGTTGTTACTAGTATACTGTATGTATTAATGTTT
Source organism: Naja naja (assembly GCA_009733165.1). Taxonomy (NCBI): domain Eukaryota; kingdom Metazoa; phylum Chordata; class Lepidosauria; order Squamata; family Elapidae; genus Naja; species Naja naja. Next base: position 13,170,648 of record CM019151.1, on the reverse strand, counting down.
GTTCTTTCTTTGTTTTTTATGTAAATGATATGCCCTGACAATAAACTGTATTCAAAATGTTTATGATATATATATATATATATATATATATATATATATATATATATATATATATATATATATATGTAGGTCTTGGTGTATTCGGGTCTTGTCCCATGTAAGATTGAGAATACCTTGGCAACGTTTCGATGAAATCTCATCCGTCATCTTCAGGCTGGTGTCTTCAGCTTCGTTCTCCTGGGAGAAGTGTGTGATAGTGGCTGTTTTTCCCTTTTAAACTCCAGAGTTGGTTGTGTTGTTACTTCTTGATTGGTTGATGGAGTTGATGTATGCAGATTGGTTGGCTTTTTCATAAGACCCTGTGTGGCTGAGGTACTGGCTATGTGTCTCTCAGCCTTTTGTGTTGTAACGACCTGGGTAATGGGCTGTGTGATGATCTTCTGAGTTCTATTGTTGTGACATCCTGGGTGTGGTGCTGTAATCTCCTGGGTCGTTGTCTGTGTTGCAACCTCCTGATGTTTTGTGTTGTAATCTCCTGAGTTCCATGATGTAGTATCCTGGGTGGAAGGCTGTGATGTGACATTCCGGGCCTTGGTTTGGCTCTGAGTTTGAGGTCTGGCTATGTGTTTATAGCGTGTGTCAGTTTGCTTAGTTTGGGGGTCGGAGGGGGGGTAGCAGCTGGAGTTGCAGCTATGGTCTGGTTTCTGGATAGTGGTTGCCTTTTGTCTGTGGGTGGGCTTGGGTTTGAGTCTGGTGAGGGAGATTGGTGGTGGCATCATGTGTTATTTTGGGTCCAGTGTTGGTTTTCGTGGCTGGGACTCGTTTGTTGATTAGGGCTAGTTTCCAGATGTCTGGTGGCGGAAGTATCATCCCATTTATTCATGTTATGGGGTGTTTCTCTATTTCGATGGCTTCCCTAATTATTCTCTTGTTGAAGTGTTCAGTATTGGAGATAAGTTTGGATCCCTCAAAATCAATTTCATGTCCTGTGGCTTTAAGGTGCTGGAAAAGGGAGGAAGTTTTTCTTCTTTTCTGACTGCGTTCTTGTGTTCTCGATCGAGCATTTATTCTCCTGTTGGTTTGTCCAATGTATGTGGCTGGGCAAATTTTGCATGGTATTTCATAAACTCCTTGGTTTTCTAGCTGGATCTTGTCTTTGGGGTTTCTTAAGATGTTGGCTATTTTTGGTCAGTGCCAAAGGCTGTCCTGATATTGTGTTTGTGGAGAATTTTGCTGATTTTATCTGTGGTGCCTTTGATGTAAGGGAGGAGGGCGATGCCATTGTCCTGTTCTGTGTCTTGGTTTTGGGGAGTCTCACTTAGGATTAGGTTGGTGATTGTGCTTCTTTGGAACCCATTGGACATTAATACGTTGGTGAGGGTGTGTAATTCTGTTCTCAAGTGGTCTTTGTCAGCTAGGCGTTTGGTTCTGGAGATGAGGGTCTTGGCTACGGAGTTGATCTGTGCAGGGTGGTGATGGGATTGTGCATTTAAGTAGCGGTTGGTGTGTGTCTTCTTCTGGTAGTTGGTGTGTCCTAGGGAGCCATTGGGTTTTTGTAAATTAGGGCGTCCAGGAACGGAAGTTGGTTGTTGGTTTCTGTTTCCATGGTAAATTGTATTTTGGGGTGTAGGCTGTTGAAATGTGTGAGGAAGTTGTCCAGTTTTTCTTTCCCATGTGGCCAAATTACGAAAGTGTCATCTACATATCTAAGCCAGAGTTTGGGTTTGTATTCGGATTTGTCTAGAGCATTGGTTTCAAAATGTTCCATGTATAGGTTAGTGATGATGGGTGAGAGGGGTGATCCCATAGGTGCTCCTTCTATCTGTTTATATCTTTGTCCATTATATATATAAAAACTAAAAAACAAGAACCTAATTCTGCCCACACCCTCTTTTGATCGACACGATTTTTTTAAAAAAATTGAGATTCTAGAAAGTGTGCAGAGAAGAGGAACAAAGATGATTGGAAGGCTGGAGGCTAAAACGTATAAAGAACAGTTGCAGGAGCTGGGTATGTCTAGTCTAATGAAAAGAAAGACTAGAAAAGGAAGACTCAAAATATTATACAGCCTGGGAAAACTGGTATAATTGGATAAATAATAGAAACCAGCGAGTAAATAAACGAGGAAGGAAGAATAGAAAGAGGTTATAGGAGGAGTAATAACCAGATACATGAAATAAGTATTAGAATATTGTTTGATAAGAAAGCACCGTCTAATTAATTTGTAATGTATATGTTTTTAGTTTTGTTTTTAACAAAATGTTTTGTATTCTGTATTTATCGTTTTAATGTTTAATAAAGTTTTTCTATTTAAAAAGAAAAAAGAAAAGAAGGACTAGGAGAGACATGATAGCAGTGTTCCAATATCTCAGGGGTTACCTCAAAGAAGAGGGAGTCAAGCTATTCTCCAAAGCACCTGAAGTCAGGACAAGAAGCAATGGATGGAAACTAATCGAGGAGAGAAGCAACCTAGAACTAAGGACAAATTTCCTGTCAATGAAAACAATCAGCAGAATGATTTGCCTCCAGAAAACGCAATAGCACTTAGACTTATATACCGCTTCACAGTCCTTTACAGCCTTCTCTAAGCAATTTACAGAGTCAGCCTCTTGCCCCCAACAGTCTGGGTCCTCAAATTGCAGGTGCTTTTAAGAAGAGGTTGGACAACCATTTGTCTGAAATGGGATAGGATAGGGTTTCCTGCTTGAGCAGGGGGTTGGACTAGAAGACCTCCAAGGTCCCTTCCAACTCTGTTATTCGGTAGGTCTACTCTGAAACCAGAACAGTCTTAATCTATGGAGTTTACTCATAAGTAAGCATGTGGAGGCTGCCCAAGACTGTGCTTGCTCTACCAGACTTCTACCAGGCAACAGAATTTCATTTTTAATGCATGGCAGTCTGCCCCTATGTTAAAAAAATGACAAGGTGATCTTATTTAAAGGTTATCTTCTCTTATGCATCGTTCATTCATTCAGGGTTTCTCCCATTCTTCCAATATTTCTTGAGTTCCAGTGTTACCTTAATTCGCAAAGCCTGGTTTTGTCAGGCTGGAGGATTATGCAAAATAAGATTTGACAGGTAATCCTGAACTTTCAACCTTTAGTTTAGCACCGTTGTGACCCAAGCCTTGTTCAAATTAAACAAACACAAACTGTATAAAAGCAAACTTTTTTCAATGTAGCGCTGGGAATTCAGTGCATTCCCAGTCAAGAAACATGTAAACCTAATTGTCCAATATCAAAAGCAAGCCCTTTCAAGGTTGCAGAAGGCTGCCAAGAACAGAAGATGAATTACTGATTAAATATCCACCGACAGAAGTTTCAAAAACAAACTGGAGTAAGCAGGGGTTCAACAAGAACTATGAGTCTAAAGAACTTCTTTGCTTCCTGCAAAGAACGCATCTCCGAGGGATGGTTTTTATCCCTTATGGGAGAGGCCATCACCTTCCAGCCTTATTCCCGAGTCACCTGTGCTGCTTCAGCTGCTCTTTCCTTTGAGCAGCCCGATGTGCACGTGCACTGGGCACGGGCTTTCCGGGGTCCTCTGCGTCACTACTGCCAGACTTCACAAGCTCCGAAGGCAGCTCCCCACTCTCTGCTAGTCCTGGCGCCATCCCTGCATCACACACAGGCCCCTCATCCATTGAAATTCCATGTAGAGAAAAGTAAAGTCCTACACTTAGGCAAAAAAACCCAAAAGTACACATACAGACTGGGTGAAACCAGGCTCAATAGCAGTAACTGTGAGAGGGATCTTGGAGTCTTAGTCTTAGTGGACAACCAGCTAAATATGAGCCAGCAGTGTGCAGCAGCAGCCAAAAAAGCCAATGAAATGCTAAACTGCATTAACAGAGGGATACAATTGAGATCAAGGGAGGTACTAATACCACTCTATCAAGCCTTAGTAAGGCCACACCTAGAGTACTGCATCCAGTTTTGGTCACCACACTATAAAAAAGATGATGAGACTCTAGAAAAAAGTACAGAGAAGAGCAACCAGGATGATTAGGGCACTGGAGGTTAAAACATATGAAGAACGGTTACAAGAACTGGGCATGGCTAGTCTAGTGAAGAGAAGGACCAGGAGAGACATGATAGCAGTCTTTCAATATTTGAGGGGCTGCCACAGAGAGGGTCAAGTTATTCTCCAAAGCACCCAAAGGCCAGACAAGGAATAATGGATGGAAACTAATCAAGGAGAGATTCAACCTGGAAATAAGGAGAAATTTTCTGACAGAACAATCAACCAATGGAACAGAATTGCCCTCGGAGGTTGTGGGAGTGTCATCACTTGAGACCTTCAAGAAGAGATTGGACTGCCATTTGTCAGAAATGGTGTAGGGTGTCCCGCTTGGGCAGGGGGTGGTGGTGGACTAGATTGACCTATAAGGTCCTTTCCAACTCTGATTATCTGTTATCTGTTATCATCCGAATCCTCGCTCTCCGATGCCTCAGCTGTCCGCCCCTGCTGGCAAACCACAACAAATTCAAAGTTAGAAAAGCACACACATACACACACCAAAAATGTGAGTTATGACACTTGCAGCATCCCCATGGTTGAAATTCAGATGCTTGGCAGCTGCCTCATATTTATGACAGTCAATATTGAGGGTTATGTGATCCCCTTTTGCAACCTCCTGACAAACAAAGGCAACAGGGAAAGCCAGATTCACCTTAACAACCGTGTTGCTAACTTAATAACTGCAGTGACTCAGTCCACAATGGTAGCAAGAAAGGCCATAAAATGGGGCAAAACTCACTTAACAACAGTCTCGCTTAACGATGGAAATTTTGGCTTCGATTGTAATCATAAGTCATATATAATACCTGTATTGTATATGAGATTATTATTGTTACATTATTCTCTTGCCATACATGCAGGCCAACCAGTGGTGGGATTCGAATTTTTTTACGACCAGTTCTATGGGTATGGCTTGGTGGGCGTGGCTTGGTGGGCGTGGCAGGGGAAGGATACTGCAAAATCCCCGTTCCCTGTGATGACCCAGAGTGTAACACAAACATAACAAAATCCAAACAAACTACAATGATGAAATTTCCACAACGGACCAGGATAAGTAATTACCAAATTCAAGGAGATAACAAGGCATGGTCTGTTGGAAGGACGCCAACCAAGATAACTTCAGACCAAAATAAAACACACTTTGTTTCTGGCAACGCTGTTTTGTAATCGTCTCTCTTATATACCTGTCTCCCCATCTGCAACCAATGAGGAGGGTCATGGCTGCTTCCTCTCTCGTAAGCCAAGTTGTTTCCTTCTCCATTTCTCCCTGCGTGTCCTAGGATGCAGAGGGGATGGGCCTGGTTCTTCCTCTGACTGCCCAGCCAGCCTCTGCCCTTCCCCAGCTTCCTCCACAACCTCTGGAGCCACACCTGCACTCCCTGTCGGCTGTTCCTCCTCTCCTTCAGAGTCCGATTCTACCAAGGGCATGACATTCCCTCCCCACCTCACTAACCTACTTTCCAGGTCCATTTTCCTGTGCAGGGCAACCAAAGATGACCCAGTCAATCAGCTGGGACTAGGGAGGCAGAGAATAGATGGGGTCAGGGCCAGTCAAAGGCGGTATTTTCTGGTTCTCTTAAACTATTCAAAATGTCCACTACTGGTTCTCCAGAACTAGTCAGAACCTGCTGAATACCACCTCTGGTGCCAACTCAGGAAGGTGAGCACCTAATTTCCTAACAACAGCCCTCTGAAGTAGGTTAGACTGAAAAAGAGTGACTGGTTCAAATCTCCCTCCCACGCCCCATGGCTTTGTTTATATTAAATTGTATTTCTTGGCAACTGGTATATATTTAAAATGACTACAATATCCCAGATTGTTTGCAACAAGCAAAGTCAAGGGGGGAGGAATCAGATTTGCTTAATGACCATGTGGTTCAGTTAACAATTGCAGGGATTTGCTTAGAACTGTGACAAAAAAAGCTTATAAAATTGATTGAGACTCACTTAGCAACTGCTTCATTTAGCAGCAGAAATTCTGGTCGGGTGTAAGTTGAGAACTAACTGTATGAACTGAATCTGCCACGGTAGAAACCTATATTTGCTGAAACCACATGGAGACTTTTGGCTGTTTATTTACCAAAGTTATTTTTAACTCTCGTCTCAAATTATAATGATTCCTAACGCAGGGCACAATTAAAATTGATTGTTGATTGCTTGCAGTCAAGTGTAATTGAACTTTCTTGTAATTTTCCATTAAGCAATTTCAATCTGGTTCGTCTGTTTGATAGCTGTTGTGTTACAGCATTTATCAAAGTATGTAATGTTAATTTATCAAGAGAAAATGCACTCGCCATAAAAAAATCATAACACCATTTTCTGAGGTAGAAAATGTAAGCAGTAATCAGACAGACACGTCAAGGTGAGTGTTGCTGGGATTCATTAAATATTATATATTTGCAGTGTAGAAAGTCAGCATCTACCCCCACCCCCCACTGAAGAATGAAATATTTGGGGAAATATTAAAAAGGCAGAATATTATATTTCCCTAAATGAGAAATGGAGAAACATGTTTTTAGAGGCAGGAAGCAGCTCCAGTCTCCCTGCCCGCAAGCAGAAACTGAGGAGGCAGCTGTTAGAAATGCAGCTTTGGTAATCCATTCAAGATAGGATGTTTGGAAACTCCCTGCAGCAAAGTCTGAACTAAGGCAGAATGGTAGGATTAGCCCCTCACCCAAGATCCAACATAGGACAAAGCCATTAAGCCACAATAGAAACTGCCCAACACCCTTTCAGAACACAAGCCCCTTCACTGCACCATCCCAGAACACTCCAAACTTTACCTGCGAGCTCAGATAAACAATAAACCAGAGGTAAACCAGGTTAGCTCAGACAAGCACTTAAGATTTGTATTTCCTCTTGCCTATAGAGCCAGCTATGACCCCTACATGACCCCATAAGAATCTGACAACAGCCAATAGAATATTAAAGGACATGTTCTTGCACAGGAACAGGAAGCTCAAATACAAAGCCCAAAGAAGGTATAAAAACCCACCCACTTTCACCTCCATTTTTGTTAGCTGTGCAGCACCACAAACCCATGTGGTTCTGCTTCATCAATAAACCATCTTTCCATCAGCCTCCATGTCTCTCTCCCAGCTTGGAACTGAACCAGATGGATATTCTTCCCACAGCAGGATCACAGTTGGAGCTGGGAGCACCCTTTTGAGTTTTTAACCAAGATTTGCAATCCTAACAATAGCAAACACAACCTAAGTCTGCCAAAAACAGAGTTTCTCAACTTTGACAAATTTAAAACATGTGGACTTCAACTGTTAGAATTCCCCCAGTGCCTGGCTGGGGAATTCTGGGAGTTGAAGTCCATGCATCTTAAAGTTGCCAAGATTGGGGGTCGAAAACTCTGGGTTAAGAGATACAATTTACTCCTTACTTAATTTAAATCACATCGCAGTGAGATTCAAGGATGCCAGTTCAGACCAAATAGAATCACTTGAAAACAAATCAGCATGTTTTGATGCTGTCTAACCTTTTGATGCTGTTTTCAAAAGACAGGCCCACCATGTCTAGTGGTTAGAGTGATTTTTCTCAACCCAGGCATCTTAAACATGCATGGAGTTCAAATCACAGAAACTCCCAGCTAAGCATGCTGGCTGGGCAATTCTGGGAGTTGAAGTCCACACTTCTTAAAGTTACCAACGCTGAGAAACACTGGGTTAGTGGGTCAGGTAGAAAAGGGCTAAATCCTACTGTGGTCATGTCCCACCAAACCTGGACATTCATGGATTGAGTTGTCACACTTCAGGAAAAAAATGCACCATAGTTTGGGTTTGGTATACAACATCGTGTGATGCTAGTGCCTGTGCCTTAATGCCTTAATGCATAGTGCCTGTGTTATCATATTGTGGAAACTCAGACTTATATGGTTAAGCCTGAGTGGGGAAGCTGTGGTTTGGAAGTGCAGCTTATGAAGGGTTTATCTGGCTGACTTTGAGCCCTAATTAGCTGCTACCTCTCTCCTTATTTATTTATTTATTTATTTATTTATTTATTTATTTATTAATGGGACTTATATGCCGCTCCATCTCCGAAGACTCGGGGCAGCTCACAAATAAAAACAACAGCAACAATAAATAATTAAAAACAGATTAAACTAAATAAGCCCCATTACAATTACAAATTCATCCCATAAAAACTATCCCATAAAACTATCCCATAAAACCATCCCCTCCCAGAAAGTCACAACCCGGATTGGTTAAACAACCAGGTCTTCAGGTCATGGCGGAAGGTGCGGAGGTCAGGGGACGGAGCCCAGGGAAGTTGGTTCCAGAGGTCTGGGGCGCTATAGAATAGGCTCTCATTGGGGACCGCCAGCCGGCATTGGCCAGCCGATGGGACCCCAAGGAGTCCTTGCCTATGTGCTCGCACAGGACGGTTGGCATTCGATGTCGGCAGGAGCCGCTCCCTTAAATATTTATTTATTTATTTATTTATTTATTTATTTATTTATTTATTTATTTATTATTTAATCATGAGGTTTATATTGCCACCTATTCACACATGGCAACTCAAGGTGGCTTACAAGAATATAAAAACATCATATAAAAACAATCAAACTAATAATAAAAGAGAGAATCATATAATAAATTAATAAAATAATACAATATAATAACCCCGGCCCCGCCCGAGACAACACATTATACAAGCCATTTAATGAAGTCCATCCCACACTGGGTTCCCCAGGCCCTCTGACAGAACCACATCTTCAGGGCCTTTCAAAAGAGTGTCAGAGTGGGGACCATTCTAATCTCTGTGGGAATAATGTTCCAGAGAGAAGGAGCCACCACAGACAAGGCCCTTCTTCTAGGCCCCACCAGGCATATCTCCCTCAGGGATGGGACCCACAACATTCCCTGCCTCCCCACTCTGGTGGGTTGGGTAAATGTGACTGGCAATAGACGGTCCCTCAGATAACCTGGTCCCAAGCCATGAATTAATTGACTAAATAAAATGGGGAGATATTTATGTTGTCTTTTTCCCAATGGTAATGTATGGCTGTGGGAGTTGTACCATAAGGAAAGCTGAGTGCCAAAGAATTGATGTTTTTGGACTGTGGAGTTGGGGAAGACTCTTTGAGAATCCCTTGGACTGCAAGAACAAATCAGTCAATCCTAAAGGAAGTTGTTGTGGCCGGCCAGCAGCTAGCAGAGCTGGCAGCAGAGTCAGACAGTGAGGAGGTTGGGGATGAACCTGGGCCAGTCCTGGAGGCTGAGGAAGGCTTGGACGACGGCTCTGCATCAGAGGCAGAGATGGGGCCATGACAGTCTGGCAGTTATTGGCTGCCTTCAGAGTCAGACAGCAGCGAGGTGGGGAGCAGCTGGAGCCAGTTCCCAGCCTGCGCATGTGCAGAGCTGCCAAAAGAAAAGAACAATTAGGAACTAAGGGTTGATGTGAGAGTAAGGCCACAGGTGGATGGTGAATGGCCCCTCCCATAAGGATTAAAAGAGGAGCAAAATGGGAGGGGGCTTTTGCAGGAAACAATTTGTTTGTTCGTTCGTTCACTCGTTCCATCATTGTGAAGATCTGTGCATCCTAGAAACTCTGTGCTAAGCCCTTCCTTGTCAGCACTGTGTTTGGAAATATTTACCAAGCAGCTTTCCCAGATAGATAAGGTTTGAGCTCCAAATTATACCCTTGTTTGTTTGCCAGGCCATTGGATGAATGTTAATGCAAGAAATTCACATTCGTTTAATAGAAGGTGTTTGGTTGGGACAAAGAGTCTGTTTAGTGCTTTTTGGGGAAGCCTAGGACAGAACAGTTGGCTAGGAAGGTCTCAAATGCTAAGCGTGTGACCCCAGGATGCTGCAGCAATCATAATTACATGCAGGTTACCAAGCAACTGAATTTAGATCATGTGACCATGTGGGGATGCCGCAATGGTTGTAAGTGTGGCCGGTTGTTAAGTCACATTTTTTTCACTGCCAGTGCAACATTGAACAATTGCTAAAAGAATGGTTGTACATCAAACGCTACCTATAATAGAGATTTGCAATAGGGCTGATTTTGTTGCGCAGAGACAAAACTCTTTGGGGACTTTAACCGAACGTGTCCAACACTCAGATATAATTGCTAAACAACCTACTTTTCGAGTCCCCAGGAGCTCCGCTGAGCATTTCCCATTTGCTTTCCCATGAGACCCTCAAATGGCATAATTGCCAGGCAGCTCCATCCCAGCTGCTTGGAAGAAAGAAATGATCTTTTCTGGCTCTCGGTGAATCTGGAAAGTCCAGCGAGAATCACCTGATGTGGCTTCACCTCTTCTAACTTGCTCTTCCTTACGATTAGCAGGCACAATGACCCCAATGTCTGTCTGTCTGTTGTTGTTGTTGTTTTAAAACGAAGAACCTGGTAGCTGAACACTTCTAATTAGTCATTGTCCCAAGTATGCCACCTTCAAAGAAAAGAGAGAGAAATTGCAAATCCTTCTGTTGAAGGGAGAGGTTGAGTGTTTACATCCCTGCCTTTTGCAGGAAGAAATAGGTCACACACACACGTGTACACAAAATAGGGCGAGAAAAAGAAAGGGTGGGTGGAAAGAACCAATAAAGGGCACAGAGCCTAGGCAGAATGCAGATGGAACTGTGAAATGACAGCCATATTGCTAGAAATGACTGTCTCCTAGCTTCATTAACTCCTCTGGGGCTTGCTTTTGAGGCCACCTGTTCAGGTAGGCCTGGAGTGCCGTATTGGCCATATACACGCTTTGAAAATCTCAACATTTTTTTCCCCTGCGGCTGTGATCTCACAAGGAATCAGACAATTGCTGTATTATTATTATTGTTGTTGTTGTTGTTATTATTATTATTATTACTATTATTATTTTGCTTCTGAGATTTCCAAAATATTCATTTACTACAGAACTAAGAACGGGACCCAAATATTTTTCAAATTTCAGTAGAAGGGCTTGCCTTCAGAGGTTGTGGGTACTCCATCACAGGAGGTTTTTAAGAAGAGATTGGACAGCCATTTGCCAGAAACAATATAGCGTCTCCTGTTTGAGCAGGGGGTGGGCTGGACTAGAAGACCTCCAAGGTCCCTTCCAACTCAATTATTCTGCTCTTAAATCATTTACCAAGGCAAACAGGTTTGAATGAAGTCCAGGTAAAACCAATATCGGGGAAAACCAGTGTCGCAAGGAATTAAAAAAAAAAAACACTGAGAGGATTTTGCCTCTTGTAGGCCCTCAGTTTTGCTGCATGGGATAGAATACAGGTAGGCCTCAACTTATAACTGGTCACCTAGCAACTGTTCCAAGCTATGACGAATCCCAAAAAGGGATTTACAGCCTGTATCTGAAGTTCTGTGAGTCCCCCTCCCCACAGTTACAGGTCCACATTTCAGGGCACTTGGTAACATGGGCATGGGGGTGCACACATGTGCGGGATGTATGTGCAGGGCACACACGCACATTGCATTTTGGGAATGCACACACATGCATGAGCTTTGGGCAATTTGGTGCTGAAAAGGTTTGCCATCACTGGTGTAAAGTCTGCTTGGGCAAAGGGTTGGACTAGATGACCTACAAGATCCCTTCCAACTCTGTTAATCTGTATCTAAAAGTGCTATTGCTATGTATGCTAACTGCTCCTTTGAGTGACCTGACACCTAACATTAAAAACGTCATCGAAGAATGTTCTTTCTGCACCAACTCAGGAAGCTCAAACTGCCCAAGGAGCTGCTGATACAGTTCTACAGAGGAATTATTGAGTCTGTCATCTGCACCTCTATAACTGTCTGGTTTGGTTCTGCAACCCAACAATACAGTCACAGACTTCAGAGGATAATTAGGACTGCAGAAAAAACAATTACTACCCAATCTACCTTCAGTCGAGGACCTGTATACTGCACGAGTCAAAAAGAGGCCTGTGAAAATATTTACAGACCCCTCACATCCCAGGCATAAACTGTTTCAACTCCTACCCTCAAAACGATGCTATAGAGCACTGCACACCAGAACAACTAGACTCAAGGACAGTTTTTCCCCACATGCCATCACTCTGCTAAACAAATAATTCCCTCAACACTGTCCAACTATTTACAAAGTCTGCACTACTATCACTATTAATCTTCTCATCACTCCTTATCACCCATCTCCCCACTTGTGACTGTATGACTGTAACTTTGTCGCTTGTATCGTTACGATTTATATTGACTGTTTCCTAATATGATTTGATTGCTTATTGTATATGTACATTAAGTGTTGTAGCTGATGATTCTTGACTCTTGATGAATGTATCTTTTCTTTTTATGTACACTGAGAGCATTTGCACCAAGACAAATTCCTTGTGTGTCCAATCACACTTGGCCAATAAAGAATTCTATTCTATTTTAATCCCAAGTCACAAAAGACAAGGGCAGAGAGAAGACACGATTTGCATTTTCAGGGTGTAAGTCCAAACAGAGGGTTTTCATTTGAGCGGCTGACCCTGTCATTTGCCACCGCTGAGTCAGAAGTGAATCATTCCAAACACTGAATTCCTTTTTGTTTCCAGTTGTGTGAAGCAGCAATAATGAGGACACATTAGGGGAGATGTTCCAAAACAGACATCTCGGAGGGAGAACAATTTTTTCTGAGAAGCATGATTGCATTTTTTTTTTGCAGAGCATGAACTGTGATCGAAAGCCAGAGCCGAGAGAACAAAACCTTTCTGCTGTTATCACATTTATCCTCAAAGTCAGACAGATTGCCAGCCCTGCATTATTTAAGGAACACACAGAACTGAGATAAAGCGACGAGGAAATTCAGAAAATGAAAAGGTGGCATGAAAGAGGGGTCAGTAAAGACATGTGCTTTTTGCTCAGTTTAATGTCCCTCTCTCACCAAGGGAAAAGCTTTCTTCATTGTTTTACAGACTTACGACCGCAATCAAGCCCAACATTTATGTTGCTAAGCGAGACATATGTGAAGTGAGCTTTGTCTTGTTTTACTGCCTTTCTTACTACAGTTGTTAAGGGAGTAACACAGTTGTTAAGTGAATCTGGCTTCAGCATTGCTTGTCAGAAGGTCGCAAAAGGGGATCACATGCAGTGGTGGGATTCAACCGGTGTAACAACTGGTTCAATGAGCACGCGCGCATGGTGCGTTTGAAAACAGCTCTAAAACTTACCTTCTACTGCAGCTGAGGTGCAGTAATCTGCTCTGCCACCCCTATCAGCTGGGCTTCAAACGAAGGGAATATAGGACAGACTAGCACAGTGGCGGTTGCGGGGGGCAACTCATCGCCGGAACTACCAGTTCACCTGAACCGGTTGATACCGGAAGAATCCCATCCCTGATCACATGGCCCTGTGACATTGCAACAGTCATAAATATGATGTGACTAACTTGACAGCTGCAGTGTGTCAGAGTATATTCATGAACTGGAATAGAGCATGGTAACAAGGCCAGCCAATGAATAGGCATAGCAATTAAATCAGCCAATGAGGACTGTTTGGTAACTGAAATTAGAAGTAGCCTAAGGATGGCTCTATATTAAGCTCTGCAGCTCTGAAGCTGTGTTAAGATCTGAGTCTGTCTATTGAAAATGAAACTGCTTCTCTCCTCTGCTGTGTGTCTTGCTTGCTTCCCTGCTGAACTAAAGAGAAACTGATGTCTCTTTCTGGGCTCCTGAGTTGCTGTTCTGCTCTGAACCTGTAACATGTCTGCTTCTGTTTGAGTTTGTTCCATGTTGGAGCAATCTACAACTGGTATCGTAAAATTTACTTTATATGTTGATAAAGAAGTTAAATGAAGCCTCAGTCACCTGTGTTTACTTTTCTGGTGCTGAATTTACGCTGTGATACTCTGAACACAGCGATTCAATTAATAACAGTGGCAAGAAAGTTCCTAACATGGGGCAAAACTCACTTAACAAATGTCTCACTTAACAACAGAAATTTTGGGCACAATTGGGGTCATAAGTGGAGGACTACCCGTAATAGAAATCAGAACCAAATACCGTTTGGTTCTCTTGTTAATTTGAAGAGGTTTGGTGTATGGCCAAAAACTTGCACACCTGCTTAACATTTTAATTCTGTAAAATTGTATTGTTTTAAGCTTTTCAGGACACAAAACGCCAGTCATAAAACTCTTTCAGTCATTCAATCAATCAATGGCATATGAAAAGAAATGCATTTTAATATTCTTTAAATTCCGTTGAATGTTATGGATCAATTCTAAATTTCAGTGGAATATATGGACTTGCATACGACGATGTATTTCATCGAGGAGATTTGTTGCAGAAAATTTTAGGGCCAGTAAAGTCTTGAGAACTATGTTCTGAGAATATAAAGGATGGCTCGTGGGCATGAGATGGTTGTCCTTCAGAAAGAGTGGTGAAAATACGTTTGATCAAAGCGATGTGAGCTATAGCAGGGTGCTTAAAAATGAATTCTTTAGAAAATGAAAATGGAAACCCTGCAGTAAAGCTCGCAAATAAAACTTTGGGCACTGTAGAAGGAAATAGGAGCTGCTTTTTTGGTCATTGGATCTATTAAATCGCTCAGTGAAAAATCAGAAAGCACATTGGCTCATAAAATTCATGGCTTTCGTTGCCTATACACAATTCAGGAAATAAAAGAAGATGTGCTTGAATTCTCAACACAAAAGACGCACACACAAGCTATCATGGAAAAACGAGTAATTCATAACTCCTAACTGGGAAATAGTAACTTCAGGATGCAATTTTTTTAACAGATTAATGGAGTTGGAAGGGACCTTGCAGGTTATCTAGTTCAGCCCCTGGCCCAAGCAGGAGACCCTACACCATTTCTGACAGATGGCACTCCAGTCTCTTCTTGAAAGCCTCCAGTGATGAAGCTCCCACAACTTCCGACAGCAAGCTGTTCCATTGGTTGATTGTTCTCACTGTCAGAAAATTTCTCCTTATTTCCAGGTTGAATCTCTCCTTGTTCAGTTTCCATCCATTATTCCTTGTCTGGCCTTCAGGATCTTTGGAGAATAGCCTGACCCCTTCCCTCTGTGGCAGCCCTCAAATATTGGAAGACTGCTATCATGTCTCCCCTGGTCCTTCTCTTCATTAGACTAGCCAAGCCCAGTTCCTGCTCATTCCCACTTCATTGGATGTTTTAGCCTCCAGTCCCCTAATCATCCTGGTTGCTCTTCTCTGTACTCTCCTCTAGAATCTCAACATCATTTTTATAGTGTGATGACCAATGGATGCAGTACTCTAGGTGTGGTCTTACTAAGGCTTTATAGAGTGGTATCAGTACCTCCCTTGATCTCGATTGTATCCCTCTGTTAATGCAGTTTAGCATTTCATTGGCTTTTTGGCTGTTGCTGCACACCGCTGGCTCATATTTAATTGATTGTTCACTAAGACTCCAAGATCCCTCTCACAGTTACTGCTATTAAACCTGGTTTCACCTAGTCTATAGGTCAGTGGTGGGATTCAATTTTTACTACCAGTTCTGTGGCCGTGGCTTGGTGGGTGTGGTAGGGAAGGATATTGTAAAAATCTCCAGTCAGAGGTGGG
>CM019151.1:13053938-13154136 GCA_009733165.1 Naja naja | reverse complement strand
CAAAACAAAATATATATATATATATAGCATATATATATATATATATATATATGCATGTATATTTGTTTTCTAGATTTTCATGGGTAAAGGTATGTAGGTCTTGTGTATTCGGTCTTGTCCCGTGTAAGATTGAGAATACCTTGGCAACGCTTTAATTTAAATCTCATCCGTCATCTTCAGGCTGGTGTCTTCAGCCGCCTCCTGGGAGAAGTGTGTGATCGTGGCTGTTTTTCCCTTTAAACTCTAGAGTTGGCTGTGTTGTTACTTCTTGATTGGTTTGTGGAGTTGATGGCAGATTGGATGGCTTTTTCCTGAGACCCTGTGTGGCTGAGGTGCTGGCTGTGTGTCTCTCAGCCTTTGTGTTGTAACCACCTGTAATGGGCCTGTGATGACCTTCTGAGTTCTATTGTTGTGATGTCCTGTGTGGTGCTGTAATCTCCTGGGTCGTTGTCTGTGTTGCAACCTCCTGATGTTTTGTGTTGTGATCTCCTGAGTTCTGTGATGGTATCCTGGGTGGAAGGCTGTGATGTGACATTCGGGCCTTGGTTTGGCTCCGAAGTTTGAGGTCTGGCTATGTGTTTATAGCGTGTGTCAGTTTGCTTAGTTTGGGGGTTGGGAGGGGGTGTAGCAGCTGGTGTTGCAGCCATGGTCTGGTTTCTGGATGGTGGTTGCCTTTCATCTGTGGCGGGCTTGGGTTTGAGTCTGGTGAAGGAGATTGGTGGTGGCATCATGTTATTTTGGGTCCGTGTTGGTTTTCGTGGCTGGGACTCGCTTGTTGATTAAGGCTAGTTTCCAGATGTCTGGTATGGAAGTATCATCCCGCTATTCATGTTATGGGGTGTTTCTTCATTTCGATGGCTTCCTAATTATTCTCTCTTGTTGAAGTGTTCAGTATTGGAGATAAGTTTGGATCCTCAAAATCAATTTCATGTCCTGTGGCTTTAAGGTGCTGGAAAAGGGAGGAAGTTTTTTCTTTTCTGACTGCTGCTTCTGTGTTCTGGCGATGCGGCATTTATTCTCCTGTTGGTTTGTCCAAAAATTTGGCAGCCATTAAAAGCTAATGCAATCCTAAGTTGCATTAACAGAGGGATACAATCAAGATCAAGGGAGGTACTAATACCACTCTATAAAGCCTTAGTAAGACCACACCTAGAGTACTGCATCCAGTTTTGGTCACCACTATAAAAAAGATGTTGAGACTCTAGAAAAAGTACAGAGAAGAGCAACCAGGATGATTAGGGACTGGAGACTAAAACATATGAAGAACGGTTACAGGAACTGGGCATGGCTAGTCTAGTGAAGAGAAGGACCAGGGAGACATGATAGCAGTCTTCAATATTTGAGGGCTGCCACAGAGAGGGTCAAGATTTCCAAAGCACCCAAAGGCCAGACAAGGAATAATGGATGGAAACTGAACAAGGAGAGATTCAACCTGGAAATAAGGAGAAACTTTCTGACAGTGAGAACAATCAACCAATGAAACAGAATTGCCCTCAGAGATTGTGGAGCGTCATCACTTGAGACCTTCAAGAAGAGATTGACTGCCATTTGTCAGAAATGGTGTAGGGTCTCCCACTGGGTGGGTGGTGGTGGACTAGATGACCATAAGGTCCTTTCCAACTCTGATTATCTGTTATCTGTTATCATCCTAATCCTCGCCGATGTTCAGCTGTCCTACTTCCCTGCTGGCGAACCACAACAAATTCAAAGTTAGAAAAGCACACACACACACACACCAAAAATGTGAGTTATGACACTTGCAGCATCCCCATGGTTGAAATTCAGATGCTTGGCAGCTGCCTCATATTTATGACAGTCAATATTGAGGGTTATGTGATCCCCTTTGCAACCTCCTGACAAACAAAGCAACAGGGAAAGCCAGATTCACCTTAACAACTGTGTTGCTAACTTAATAACTGCAGTGACTCAGTCCACAATGGTAGCAAGAAAGGCCATAAAATGGGGCAAAACTCACTTAACAACAGTCTCGCTTAACGATGGAAATTTTGGCTTCGACAATCATAAGTCATATATAATACCTGTATTGTATATGAGATTATTATTGTTACATTATTCTCTTGCCATACATGCAGGCCAACCAGTGGTGGGATTCGAATTTTTACGACCAGTTCTATGGGTATGGCTTGGTGGGCGTGGCTTGTGGGCGTGGCGGGGAAGGATATGCAAAATCCCGTTCCCTGTGATGACCCAGAGTGTAACACAAACATAACAAAATCCAAACAAACTACAATGATGAAATTTCCACAACGGACCAGGATAAGTAATTACCAAATTCAAGGAGATAACAAGGCATGGTCTGTTGGAAGGATGCCAACCAAGATAACTTCAGACCAAAATAAAACACACTTTGTTTCTGGCAACGCTGTTTTGTAATCGTCTCTCTTATATACCTGTCTCCCCATCTGCAATCAATGAGGAGGGTCATGGCTGCTTCCTCTCTCGTAAGCCAAGTTGTTTCCTTCTCCATTTCTCCCTGCGTGTCCTAGGATGCAGGGGATGGGCCTGGTTCTTCCTCTGACTGCCCAGCCAGCCTCTGCCCTTCCCCAGCTTCCTCCACAACCTCTGGAGCCACACCTGCACTCCCTGTCGGCTGTTCCTCCTCTCCTTCAGAGTCCGATTCTACCAAGGGCATGACATTCCCTCCCACCTCACTAACCTACTTTCCAGGTCCATTTTCCTGCGCAGGGCAACCAAAGATGACCCAGTCAATCAGCTGGGACTAGGGAGGCAGAGAATAGATGGGGTCAGGGCCAGTCAAAGCGGTATTTTCTGGTTCTCTTAAACTATTCAAAATGTCCACTACTGGTTCTCCAGAACTAGTCAGAACCTGCTGAATACCACCTCTGGTGCCAACTCAGGAAGGTGAGCACCTAATTTCCTAACAACAGCCCTCTGAAGTAGGTTAGACTGAAAAAGAGTGACTGGTTCAAATCTCCCCCCTCCCACGCCCCATGGCTTTGTTTATATTTAATTGTATTTCTTGGCAACTGGTATATATTTAAAATGACTACAATATCCCAGATTGTTTGCAACAAGCAAAGTCAAGGGGGGAGGAATCAGATTTGCTTAATGACCATGTGGTTCAGTTAACAATTGCAGGGATTTGCTTAGAACTGTGACAAAAAAAGCTTATAAAATTGATTGAGACTCACTTAGCAACTGCTTCATTTAGCAGCAGAAATTCTGGTCGGGTGTAAGTTGAGAACTAACTGTATGAACTGAATCTGCCACGGTAGAAACCTATATTTGCTGAAACCGCACGGAGACTTTTGGCTGTTTATTTACCAAAGTTATTTTTAACTCGTCTCAAATTATAATGATTCCTAACGCAGGGCACAATTAAAATTGATTGTTGATTGCTTGCAGTCAAGTGTAATTGAACTTTCTTGTAATTTTCCATTAAGCAATTTCAATCTGGTTCGTCTGTTTGATAGCTGTTGTGTTATAGCATTTATCAAAGTATGTAATGTTAATTTATCAAGAGAAAATGCACTCTCGCCATAAAAATCATAACACCATTTTCTGAGGTAGAAAATGTAAGCAGTAATCAGACAGACACGTCGAGGTGAGTGTTGCTGGGATTCATTAAATATTATATATTTGCAGTGTAGAAAGTCAGCACCTACCCCACCCCCACTGAAGAATGAAATATTTGGGGAAATATTAAAAGGCAGAATATTATATTTCCCTAAATGAGAAATGGAGAAATATGTTTTTAGAGGCAGGAAGCAGCTCCAGTCTCCTGCCCTAAGCAGAAACTGAGGAGGCAGCTGTTAGAAATGCAGCTTTGGTAATCCATTCAAGATAGGATGTTTGGAAACTCCTGCAGCAAAGTCTGAACTAAGGCAGAATGGTAGGATTAGCCCTCACCCAAGATCCAACATAGGACAAAGCCATTAAGCCACAATAGAAACTGCCCAACACCCTTTCAGAACACAAGCCCTTCACTGCACCATCCCAGAACACTCCAAACTTTACCTGCAGCTCAGATAAACAATAAACCAGAGGTAAACCAGGTTAGCTCAGACAAGCACTTAAGATTTGTATTTCCTCTTGCCTATAGAGCCAGCTATGACCCCTACATGACCCCATAAGAATCTGACAACAGCCAATAGAATATTAAAGGACATGTTCTTGCACAGGAACAGGAAGCTCAAATACAAAGCCCAAAGAAGGTATAAAACCCACCCACTTTCACCTCCATTTTTGTTAGCTGTGCAGCACCACAAACCCATGTGGTTCTGCTTCATCAATAAACCATCTTTCCATCAGCCTCCATGTCTCTCTCCCAGCTTGGAACTGAACCAGATGGATATTCTTCCACAGCAGGATCACAGTTGGAGCTGGGAGCACCCTTTTGAGTTTTTAACCAAGATTTGCAATCCTAACAATAGCAAACACAACCTAAGTCTGCCAAAAACAGAGTTTCTCAACTTTGACAAATTTAAAACATGTGGACTTCAACTGTTAGAATTCCCCCAGTGCCTAGCTGGGGAATACTGGGAGTTGAAGTCCATGCATCTTAAAGTTGCCAAGATTGGGGGGCGAAAACTCTGGGTTAAGAGATACAATTTACTCCTTACTTAATTTAAATCACATCGCAGTGAGATTCAAGGATGCCAGTTCAGACCAAATAGAATCACTTGAAAACAAATCAGCATGTTTTGATGCTGTCTAACCTGCTGTTTTCAAAAGACAGGCCGCCATGTCTAGTGGTTAGAGTGATTTTTCTCAACCCAGGCATCTTAAACATGCATGGAGTTCAAATCACAGAAACTCCCAGCTAAGCATGCTGGCTGGGGAATTTTGGGAGTTGAAGTCCACACTTCTTAAAGTTGCCAAGGCTGAGAAACACTGGGTTAGTGGGTCAGGTAGAAAAGGGCTAAATCCTACTGTGGTCATGTCCCACCAAACCTGGACATTCATGGATTGAGTTGTCACACTTCAGGAAAAAAATGCACCATAGTTTGGGTTTGGTATACAACATCGTGTGATGCTAGTGCCTGTGCCTTAATGCCTTAATGCATAGTGCCTGTGTTATCATATTGGAAACTCAGACTTATATGGTTAAGCCTGAGTGGGAAGCTGTGGTTTGGAAGTGCAGCTTATGAAGGGTTTATCTGGCTGACTTTGAGCCCTAACTAGCTGCTACCTCTCTCCTTATTTATTTATTTATTTATTTATTTATTTATTTATTTATTAATACTTATATGTGCTCCATCTCCAGCTCAATAAAAACAACAGCAACAATAAATTAAAACAGATTAAACTAAAAAGCCCCATACAATACAATTCATCCCATAAAACTATCCCATAAAACTATCCCATAAAACCATCCCCCAGAAAGTCACAAATTGGTTCAAAAGGTCTTCAGTCATGAATGCGGATCAAAAGCATTGGTTCCATATAGAATAATTAATACAACTATAATAAACCCCAGCCAGCGGTTGGCATCGGCAGATAAATATTTATTTATTTATTTATTTATTTAATTATTTATTTATTTATTATTTAATCATGAGGTTTATATTGCCACCTATTCACACATGGCAACTCAAGGTGGCTTACAAGAATATAAAACATCATATAAAACAATCAAACTAATAATAAAAGAGAGAATCATATAATAAATTTAAAATAATAGCCCGCCCGGAGACAACACATTATACAAGCCATTTAATGAAGTCCATCCCACACTGGGTTCCCCAGGCCCTCTGCAGAACCACATCTTCAGGGCCTTTCAAAAGAGTGTCAGAGTGGGGACCATTCTAATCTCTGGGAATAATGTTCCAGAGAAGGAGCCACCACAGACAAGGCCCTTCTAGGCCCCACCAGGCATATCTCCCTCAGGGATGGGACCCACAACATTCCCTGCCTCCCCACTCTGGTGGGTTGGGTAGATGTGACTGGCAATAGACGGTCCCTCAGATAACCTGGTCCCAAGCCATGAATTAATTGACTAAATAAAATGGGGAGATATTTATGTTGTCTTTTTCCCAATGGTAATGTATGGCTGTGAGAGTTGTACCATAAGGAAAGCTGAGTGCCAAAGAATTGATGTTTTTGGACTGTGGAGTTGGGGAAGACTCTTTGAGAATCCCTTGGACTGCAAGAACAAATCAGTCAATCCTAAAGGAAGTTGTTGTGGCCAGCAGCTAGCAGAGCTGGCAGCAGAGTCAGACAGTGAGGAGGTTGGGGATGAACCTGGGCCAGTCCTGGACGCTGAGGAAGGCTTGGACGACGGCTCTGCGTCAGAGGCAGAGATGGGGCCATGACAGTCTGGCAGTTATTGGCTGCCTTCAGAGTCAGACAGCAGCGAGGTGGGGGAGCAGCTGGAGCCAGTTCCCAGCCTGCGCATGTGCAGAGCTGCCAAAAGAAAAGAACAATTAGGAACTAAGGGTTGACGTAAGAGTAAGGCCACAGGTGGATGGTGAATGGCCCCTCCCATAAGGATTAAAAGAGGAGCAAAATGGGAGGGGCTTTTGCAGGAAACAATTTGTTTGTTCGCTCGTTCACTCGTTCCATCATTGTGAAGATCTGTGCATCCTAGAAACTCTGTGCTAAGCCCTTCCTTGTCAGCACTGTGTTTGGAAATATTTACCAAGCAGCTTTCCCAGATAGATAAGGTTTGAGCTCCAAATTATACCCTTGTTTGTTTGCCAGGCCATTGACTGAATGTGAATGCAAGAAATTCACATTCGTTTAATAGAAGGTGTTTGGTTGGGACAAAGAGTCTGTTTAGTGCTTTTGGGGAAGCCTAGGACAGAACAGTTGGCTAGGAAGGTCTCAAATGCAAGCGTGTGACCCCAGGATGCTGCAGCAATCATAATTACATGCAGGTTACCAAGCAACTGAATTTAGATCATGTGACCATGTGGGGATGCCGCAATGGTTGTAAGTGTGGCCGGTTGTTAAGTCACATTTTTTCACTGCCAGTGCAACATTGAACAATTGCTAAAAGAATGGTTGTACATCAAACGCTACCTATAATAGAGATTTGCAATAGGGCTGATTTTGTTGCGCAGAGACAAAACTCTTTGGGGACTTTAACCGAACGTGTCCAACACTCAGATATAATTGCTAAACAACCTACTTTTCGAGTCCCCAGGAGCTCCGCTGAGCATTTCCCATTTGCTTTCCCATGAGACCCTCAAATGGCATAATTGCCAGGCAGCTCCATCCCAGCTGCTTGGAAGAAAGAAATGATCTTTTCTGGCTCTCGGTGAATCTGGAAAGTCCAGCGAGAATCACCTGATGTGGCTTCACCTCTTCTAACTTGCTCTTCCTTACGATTAGCAGGCACAATGACCCCAATGTCTGTCTGTCTGTTGTTGTTGGTACCTGGTAGCTGAACACTTCTAATTAGTCATTGTCCCAAGTATGCCACCTTCAAAGAAAAGAGAGAGAAATTGCAAATCCTTCTGTTGAAGGGAGAGGTTGAGTGTTTACATCTCTGCCTTTTGCAGAAAGAAATAGGTCACACACACACGTGTACACAAAATAGGGCGAGAAAAAGAAAGGGTGGGTGGAAAGAACCAATAAAGGGCACGGAGCCTAGGCAGAATGCAGATGGAACTGTGAAATGACAGCCATATTGCTAGAAATGACTGTCTCCTAGCTTCATTAACTCCTCTGGGGCTTGCTTTTGAGGCCACCTGTTCAGGTAGGCCTGGAGTGCCGTATTGGCCATATACACGCTTTGAAAATCTCAACATTTTTTCCCCCTGCGGCTGTGATCTCACAAGGAATCAGACAATTGCTGTATTATTATTATTATTATTGTTGTTGTTGTTGTTATTATTATTACTATTATTATTTTGCTTCTGAGATTTCCAAAATATTCATTTACTACAGAACTAAGAACGGAACACAAATATTTTTCAAATTTCAGTAGAAGGGCTTGCCTTCAGAGGTTGTGGATACTCCATCACCGGAGGTTTTAAGAAGAGATTGGACAGCCATTTGCCAGAAACAATATAGCGTCTCCTGTTTGAGCAGGGGGGGCTGGACTAGAAGACCTCCAAGGTCCCTTCCAACTCAATTATTCTGCTCTTAAATCATTTACCAAGGCAAACAGGCTTGAATGAAGTCCAGGTAAAACCAATATCGGGGAAAACCAGTGTCGCAAGGAATTAAAAAAAAAAAACACTGAGAGGATTTTGCCTCTTGTAGGCCCTCAGTTTTGCTGCATGGGATAGAATACAGGTAGGCCTCAACTTATAACTGGTCACCTAGCAACTGTTCCAAGCTATGACGAATCCCAAAAAAGGGATTTACAGCCTGTATCTGAAGTTCTGTGAGTCCCCCCTCCCCCACAGTTACAGGTCCACATTTCAGGGCACTTGGTAACATGGGCATGGGGGTGCACACATGTGCGGGATGTATGTGCAGGGCACACACGCACATTGCATTTTGGGGATGCACGCACATGCATGCACTTTGGGCAATTTGGTGCTGAAAAGGTTCGCCATCACTGGTGTAAGGTCTGCTTGGGCAAAGGGTTGGACTAGATGACCTACAAGATCCCTTCCAACTCTGTTAATCTGTATCTAAAAGTACTATTGCTATGTATGCTAACTGCTCCTTTGAGTGACCTGACACCTAACATTAAAAACGTCATCAAAGAATGTTCTTTCTGCACCAACTCAGGAAGCTCAAACTGCCCAAGGAGCTGCTGATACAGTTCTACAGAGGAATTATTGAGTCTGTCATCTGCACCTCTATAACTGTCTGGTTTGGTTCTGCAACCCAACAATACAGTCACAGACTTCAGAGGATAATTAGGATTGCAGAAAAAACAATTACTACCCACCTGCCTTCAGTCGAGGACCTGTATACTGCACGAGTCAAAAAGAGGCCTTTGAAAATATTTACAGACCCCTCACATCCCAGACATAAACTGTTTCAACTCCTTCCCTCAAAACGATGCTATAGAGCACTGCACACCAGAACAACTAGACTCAAGGACAGTTTTTCCCCACATGCCATCACTCTGCTAAACAAATAATTCCCTCAACACTGTCCAACTATTTACAAAGTCTGCACTACTATTACTATTAATCTTCTCATCACTCCTTATCACCCATCTCCCCCCCACTTGTGACTGTATGACTGTAACTTTGTCGCTTGTATCATTACGATTTATATTGACTGTTTCCTAATATGATTCGATTGCTTATTGTACATTAAGTGTTGTAGCTGATGATTCTTGACTCTTGATGAATGTATCTTTTCTTTTTATGTACACTGAGAGCATTTGCACCAAGACAAATTCCTTGTGTGTCCAATCACACTTGGCCAATAAAGAATTCTATTCTATTTTAATCCCAAGTCACAAAAGACAAGGGCAGAGAGAAGACACGATTTGCATTTTCAGGGTGTAAGTCCAAACAGAGGGTTTTCATTTGAGCGGCTGACCCTGTCATTTGCCACCGCTGAGTCAGAAGTGAATCATTCCAAACACTGAATTCCTTTTTGTTTCCAGTTGTGTGAAGCAGCAATAATGAGGACACATTAGGGGAGATGTTCCAAAACAGACATCTCGGAGGGAGAACAATTTTTCTGAGAAGCATGATTGCATTTTTTTTGCAGAGCATGAACTGTGATCGAAAGCCAGAGCCGAGAGAACAAAACCTTTCTGCTGTTATCACATTTATCCTCAAAGTCAGACAGATTGCCAGCCCTGCATTATTTAAGGAACACACAGAACTGAGATAAAGCGACGAGGAAATTCAGAAAATGAAAAGGTGGCATGAAAGAGGGTCAGTAAAGACATGTGCTTTTTGCTCAGTTTAATGTCCTCTCTCACCAAGGGAAAAGCTTTCTTCATTGTTTTACAGACTTACGACAATCAAGCCCAACATTTATGTTGCTAAGAAACATATGTGAAGTGAGCTTTGTCTTGTTTTACTGCCTTTCTTACTACAGTTGTTAAGGGAGTAACACAGTTGTTAAGTGAATCTGGCTTCAGCATTGCTTGTCAGAAGGTCGCAAAAGGGAATCACATGCAGTGGTGGGATTCAACTGGTGTAACAACCGGTTCAGTGAGTGCGCGCGCATGGTGCGTTTGAAAACAGCTCTAAAACTTAGCTTACCTTCAGCCCCGGTGACTAAAACAGCTGAGGCGCAGTAATCTGCTCTGCCACCCCTATCAGCTGGGCTTCAAATGAAGGGAATATAGGACAGACTAGCACAGTGGCGGTTGGGGGCAACTCATCGCCGAACTACCAGTTCACCTGAACCGGTTGATACCGGAAGAATCCCATCCCTGATCACATGGCCCTGTGACATTGCAACAGTCATAAATATGATGTGACTAACTTGACAGCTGCAGTGTGTCAGAGTATATTCATGAACTGGAATAGAGCATGGTAACAAGGCCAGCCAATGAATAGGCATAGCAATTAAATCAGCCAATGAGGACTGTTTGGTAACTGAAATTAGAAGTAGCCTAAGGATGGCTCTATATTAAGCTCTGCAGCTCTGAAGCTGTGTTAAGATCTGAGTCTGTCTATTGAAAATGAAACTGCTTCTCTCCTCTGCTGTGTGTCTTGCTTGCTTCCCTGCTGAACTAAAGTGAAACTGATGCCTCTTTCTGAGCTCCTGAGTTGCTGTTCTGCTCTGAACCTGTAACATGTCTGCTTCTGTTTGAGTTTGTTCCATGTTGGAGCAATCTACAACTGGTATTGTAAAATTTACTTTATATGTTGATAAAGAAGTTAAATGAAGCCTGTCACCTGTGTTTACTTTTCTGGTGCTGAATTTACGCTGCGATACTCTGAACACAGCGATTCAATTAATAACAGTGGCAAGAAAGTTCCTAACATGGGGCAAAACTCACTTAACAAATGTCTCACTTAACAACAGAAATTTTGGGCACAATTGGGGTCATAAGTGGAGGACTACCCATAATAGAAATCAGAACCAAACACCGTTTGGTTCTCTTGTTAATTTGAAGAGGTTTGGTGTATGGTCAAAAACTTGCACACCTGCTTAACATTTTAATTCTGTAAAGTTGTATTGTTTTAAGCTTTTCAGGACACAAAACACCAGTCCTAAAACTCTTTCAGTCATTCAATCAGTCAATGGCATATGAAAAGAAATGCATTTTAATATTCTTTAAATTCCGTTGAATGTTATGGATCAATTCTAAATTTCAGTGGAATATATGGACTTGCATGTATTTCATCGAGGAGATTTGTTGCAGAAAATTTTAGGGCCGGTAAAGTCTTGAGAACTATGTTCTAAGAATATAAAGGATGGCTCGTGGGCATGAGATGGTTGTCCTTCAGAAAGAGTGGTGAAAATACGTTTGATCAAAGCGATGTGAGCTATAGCAGGGTGCTTAAAAATGAATTCTTTAGAAAATGAAAATGGAAACCCTGCAGTAAAGCTCAAATAAAACTTTGGGCACTGTAGAAGGAAATAGGAGCTGCTTTTTTGGTCATTGGATCTATTAAATCGCTCAGTGAAAATCAGAAAGCACATTGGCTCATAAAATTCATGGCTTTCGCTGCCTATACACAATTCAGGAAATAAAAGAAGATGTGCTTGAATTCTCAACACAAAAGACGACACACAAGCTATCATGGAAAAACGAGTAATTCATAACTCCTAACTGGGAAATAGTAACTTCAGGATGCAATTTTTTAACAGATTAATGGAGTTGGAAGGACCTTGCAGGTTATCTAGTTCAGCCCCTGGCCCAAGCAGGAGACCCTACACCATTTCTGACAGATGGCACTCCAGTCTCTTCTTGAAAGCCTCCAGTGATGAAGCTCCCACAACTTCCGACAGCAAGCTGTTCCATTGGTTGATTGTTCTCACTGTCAGAAAATTTCTCCTTATTTCCAGGTTGAATCTCTCCTTGTTCAGTTTCCATCCATTATTCCTTGTCTGGCCTTCAGGTGCTTTGGAGAATAGCCTGACCCCTTCCTCTCTGTGGCAGCCCCTCAAATATTGGAAGACTGCTATCATGTCTCCCCTGGTCCTTCTCTTCATTAGACTAGCCAAGCCCAGTTCCTGCTCATTCCCACTTCATTGGATGTTTTAGCCTCCAGTCCCCTAATCATCCTGGTTGCTCTTCTCTGTACTTTCTCCTAGAGTCTCAACATCTTTTTTATAGTGTGATGACCAATGGATGCAGTACTCTAGGTGTGGTCTTACTAAGGCTTTATAGAGTGGTATCAGTACCTCCCTTGATCTCGATTGTATCCCTCTGTTAATGCAGTTTAGCATTTCATTGGCTTTTTTTGGCTGTTGCTGCACACTGCTGGCTCATATTTAATTGATTGTTCACTAAGACTCCAAGATCCCTCTCACAGTTACTGCTATTAAACCTGGTTTCACCTAGTCTATAGGTCAGTGGTGGGATTCAATTTTTTTTACTACCAGTTCTGTGGCCGTGGCTTGGTGGGTGTGGTAGGGGAAGGATATTGTAAAATCTCCAGTCAGAGGTGGGATTTGCCGGTTCTCCGAACTACTCAAAATTTCCACTACCGGTTCTCCAGAACTGGTCAGAACCTGCTGAATACCACCTCTGCTATAGGTGTATTTGTTCAATTTGTTCAAAAGGAAAAGATACTGTTATGTATTCAGGTTTAAAGTCATTGGTTTAGTTTGAACTGTTCTTGTAAAATGTAAGAAATGATTGGTTTAAAAAGTGCGGGAAAACCCTGCACTCTGATTGGCTGGCAACTGCAGCTGCTGGCTATAAGTAGCAGCCGCAGCCCAGCCAAAGTGGGTTCGTTCTGAGCTGTAGTCACTAATAAACAAAGAGCTTGAAGCACTCCGCGTCTTTCTCTTCATGCAAACTTAACAGATACAATGGAAAGAGGAACCGTAACACAGAGTCTATAGCTGCTCCTAATGAATGACAGAGCATCTGGGTTAAAATGGGAAAATTAAAAAAAGCAATAGCTGTTGTTACCCAGGATAAGGCACCAAGTAGAAGAGAGTAAGGGCTTTAACTATTCCAACAGATGCTAGAATACAAATCTCCCAGGCTTGATCCTTCTGGGAAATTCTTGGCTTGGCTTGTTGACACATTTCTCCTTCAGAAGGTTGAAGGAAGGTACCTTAAGGACATAATTGACCAATAAAAATAAAAATAGACCTAAGTTGCCGGAAAGCAAATTCCAACTGAGCATTAGTGGAAACTCTCCGACAGGAAGAAAAGTTTGACAGTGTGACCTACTATCAAGACAATGATGGGATTCCATT
Organism: Naja naja; assembly: GCA_009733165.1. Lineage (NCBI taxonomy): Eukaryota > Metazoa > Chordata > Lepidosauria > Squamata > Elapidae > Naja > Naja naja. Next base: position 13,140,894 of record CM019151.1, on the reverse strand, counting down.
CCCAGGATGTGTTGTTAGTAGAAGTCAGACAGCTTCCTTCAGAGGCTGAAGGACTATAGCATCCAGTTTTGGTTGCCACGATATAAAAAAGATGTTGAGAGACTCTAGAAAGAGTGCAGAGAAGAGCAACCAAGATGATTAGGGGGCTGGAGCGTAAAACCTATAAAGAACAGTTGCAGGAATTGGGTATGTCCAGTTTAATGACAAGAAGGACTAGGGGTGACATGATAGCAGTTTTCCAATATCTTGTGGCCTGTCGGCTGCCAGCAGAGCTAGCAATAGAGTCAGATGAGGAGGAGGTTGAGGGCTGACTTCAGAGCCTTTGGAAGGCTCTGATAAGGAAACAGCATCAGAGACAGAGGCAGAGCCGGGGGCCTTCCATCCTTCCCCAGGTGGAGAGGCAGCTGCCTTCGGGTGCCTGAGCTGCGTGAGAGGGAGGAACAGATGGGGCCCATCCCAGATGCGTGGATGTGTAGAGAGGAGAGGAGAGCAAAAGAAAGCAATAAGCCGGCTCTCAGGGAAAAACAGACGTGGATGCTAGCCAGCCCTTCCCCGTGGCTGGGAAATAAATAGGAGGGGTTTGGGAGTGGTCAGTTGTCACAGACAACTGCTCGCTTTTAGGATACAAACAAGCATTTCAGATTACTAGGTCAGAACCAGGTCTAATTACATTTGGGGTTTTGTTTACCCATGTGAATAAAACACTGTTCCTCCCCTGTTTGAAAAGGGCCTTGTTTTTAATTCACGAGTAAACAGCTTAGCATTACTTGCTAAGGCTGGGTCAGAGCAGAGGGGTCAACCTGTTCTCCCCTGAAGGCAGGACAAGAATGGGTGGAAACTAATCAAGGAGAGAGAAGCAATCTAGAACAAAGGAGAAATTTCCTGTGAATTAGAACAACTAACCAGTGGAACGTCTTACCTTTGGAAGTTGTGGGTGCTCCAATATTGGAGGCTTTTAAGAAGAGATTGGGCAAGCATTTGTCTGAAATGGTGTAGGGTTTCTTGCCTGAGTAGGGGGCTGGACTAGAAGACCTCCAAGGTCCCTTCCAACTCTTGTTATTCTGATTCAATTTCGAGTCCTGCTTGAGGCTGCCCTCCATGCGTGAAATAACCCTTTCCAATTCTGTGATGCTGATAAGAAGCTTTCATCCCAGCTGAATCCATCAGAAAGAACTCAACCTCCTTTGGGTCTTCACGGTTCTCTGCCTCGGCTGAATCTTAACACAGCAGAAAATTTACTTACTTATTTATATATTTACCGCCAGCGTTTTTCTGTTTCCCTAGTTTGGCAACTTTAGGCAGCTTAACATGCACAGTTGAAAACTATTAAACACTCCATCATTAAATGACACGATTGTTGCTGATGCCTGCAACAGCCCTTGACTTACAACCATTCTTTCGAAGTTACCCCAGCACTGAAAAAAAGGTGACTTACTACCAATACTCACACAACAACTGTAAGCATCCTCAAGGTCACGTGATCAAAATTCAGGTGCTTGGCAATTGGCATGTATGTCATGCCCCTGGTGGAGACTGACTCTGAAGGAGAGGAGGAACAGCTGACAGGGAGTGGAAGTCTGGCACCGGAGGTTGTGGAGGAAGCTGGAGAAGGGCAGAGGCTGGCTGGGCAGTCAGAGGAGGACCCAGGCCCATCCCCTCTCCATCCCAGGGCATGCAGGGAGGAGAGGATAAGGGAGAGACATGGTCTCCTTGGGAGGAGAGCGCCTTGATCCTCTTCATGGGCTGCAGGTATGACAACTGAATAAGAGTTTGGACCTGCGTACTGGCAAACGCTGGAAACAAAGTGTGTGTTATTTTGGTCTGAAGTTATCTTGGTTGGTGTCCTTCCAACAGACTGTGCTTTGTTATCTCCTTGAAGTTGGTAATTACTTATCCTGTTCCGTTGTGGAAATTTCATCATTGTAGTTTGTTTGGTTTTTTATTTCACCTCTATCTGCTCATTAAGTTCAGACTGTACTGCTTTCTTTTGAAGACTATTTTTGAGTACGTTTTATCTCCAACTGAGTATTATTGAACAGTGGGGCCAAGTTGGAGGCATTAAAGGACATTTATTTACGTTTTGGATTTTGTTACGTTTGTATCCCACCCTGGGTCATCACATGTATTTAGGACGGTTGCAACATCCCGGGGTCATATGATTGCCATTCACAACCTTCCCAATTGGTTTCCAACAAGAAAACACAATGGGAGAAGTTGGATATGCTTAACAACTATGTAATTCACCTAACTGGGTGATTCACTTAACAACCATGCCTCCCCCCCCAAAAAGGCAGTAAAATCAGGTGACTTCCTCAGGGGTGGGATACCGGTTTGGGTGAACCAGTAGTTCTGGGGATCAGTTGGCCCCCCACCTGCCCCTGCACTAGTCTGTGCTATATTTCCTTTGTTTGAAGCCCAGCTGATAAGCACGGCAGAGCGGATTGTGTGCCTCAGCTGTTTTACTCACCGGGACTGCAGTAGAAGGTAAGTTTTAGAGCTGTTCTCAAATGCACTGTGTGCGCGCGCTCACTGAACCGGTTGTTACACCGGTTGAATCCCACCACTGGACTTCCTTAACAACCACTTTGCTTAACAATGGAAATTCTGGTTCCAATGGTCATAGGTCAAGGACTACCTATAGATTATGTTTCAGAGTTTTGCAGTGTTAATTCAGCATCAGCAAAATAAACACAGATGGCTGATGCTTCATTTAACATCTTTATAAACATAATAAGTAGATTTTACAAACCAGTTGTAGATTTCTCCAACATGGAGCAAACTCAGACAGAAACATGTTGCAAGTAACTTCAGTAGCAACTCAGGAGTCCTCCACTTATGACCACAATTGCACCCAAAATTTCTGTTGTTAAGTGAGACATTTGTTAAGTGAGTTTTACTCCATCTTAGGACCTTTCTTGCCATTGTTGTTAAGTAAATCGCTGTGTTCAGAGTATTGCAGCATAAATTCAGCACCAGAAAAGTAAACACAGATGACTGAGACTTCATTTAACTTCTTTATAAACATATAAAGTAAATTTTACAGTACCAGTTGTAGATTTCCCCAACATGAAGCAAACTCAAACAGAAGCAGACATGTTACAGGTTCAGAGCAGAACAGCAACTCAAGAGCTCAGAAACAGACATCAGTTTCACTTTAGTTCAGCAGGCACGCAGGCAAGCAAGTTAGTTTCATCTTCAATAGACAGACTCAGAGCTCAACATAGCTGCAGAGTTGCAGAGTTTAATATAGAGCCATGCCTAGGCTACTTCTAGTTTCAGTTTCCAAACTGTTCTCATTGGCTAATTTAGTTGCTATGCCTATTCATTGGCTGACCTTGTTACCATGTTCTATTCCAGTTCATGAATATACTCTGTCAGATTAAAAAAATGATCCTCTTTGGAAGAGAATAGCTTTAATTGGTTTTTGGAAAGATAACCAGGATGGGGGGCAACCTGACCTCTGAGAAAATGTTGTTTCCGTAGATAAGGATGATTTATTTACAGTTTAGTGATGTTACATTAGCGAAGAGACTGCAATGCTAATACAGTTATTTGACTCTCTAAGACTGCTAGCCTGTTTGATTCACACACTCATGCACATCCCAAGATGCCCCACAGGGGGTGTGCTAGCTCCAAATCAGAAAGAAAGATGAATGGCATCCTGCAGCATCACCTGGGGCCCTCTTCCACCACCAAAGTCACCTTGCAAATGGATGTCACATCTGGGAAGGTCCAGCACTGGGAGGATTCTGACCGTCTGCACAAAGCACCAGTTCATCTTCCCACTGAAGTGGTACCTATTTATCTACTTGCATATAACATGCTTTTGAACTGCTAGGTGAGCATAAGCTGAGGCAAGTGATGGGAACTCACCCCGCCAAATGGTGCAAGGACTCAAACCAACCTCCAGCATCATTAAACCATTCAGCCACTGTGCATCCTATACAGAAAGAGCTTTTATGAAAAGGTTCATTCTACAACTCCCAGCTCCTTGACTTCACATATAGGGGTGCCTGAAACATATTTGGCCTGAGTAGTGACTTGTGTCATGGACATTCATGTCATGGAGGAGATGTTCTTGAAGTAACAAGAACCCCAAATCTATGAGGTTTTGTGGGTTATCACCAGTACCTTGGCTCATTGTAGCTTTTCCTTTACTAATAGCAAAACAGAACAAAATCCAACTTGAGTAATCCAATGCACCATTGTTGATACTTTGCCATACCACTGCTTGTAGTCAGTTTGTGCATACTTCTTCTTCTTCTTCTTCTTCTTCTTATTATTATTATTATTATCATTATTATTATTTCTAAAGGGTTTTTTCCCATTTTTCCCCTTTTCCTCTCTTCTCCTTTTTACATGGCTGCATACCTTTATCTTTGGTACAGTGACAAATAGTGGTAACTTAATATTAATAATATTAAGTTTCTTCTTAATAAAACTTTCTAGTTATTTCTTAAGATGGCATCATGAACATCATTCTATGCAATTATTAATTAATCAGTTTATAATAATTGTAACTTATTAGTTTAATGACTGATACTTTATCCATTACTCTATCTATCTATCTATCTATCTATCTATCTATCTATCTATCTATCATCTATCTATCTATCTATCTATCATCTATTAATCATCTATCTATCTATCTATCTATCTATCTATCTATCTATCATCTATCATCTACCTATCTATCTATCTATCTATCTATCTATCTATCTATCATCTATTAATAATCTATCTATCTATCATCTATCTATCTATCTATCTATCTATCTATCTATCTATCTATCATCTATCTCTTTTCTTTCTATCATCCATCCATCCATCTATCTATCTATCTATCTATCTATCTATCTATCTATTAATCTTCTATCCATTTATCTATCTATCTATCTAATCTATCTATCATCTATCTGGACTTTTTTTCTTTCTTTTAGGAACTGTTTATCCTGTTGCTTTAAATTTTTTAATAAACAAATTATAACAAAATGGGGGGGGGACTTCCAACCATACAGTCCGAATTGGCACAGTATGCTTTCTTTATTACATTGTGTCATTTCCAATAATTCTTAATGGTTGATGAGCTTGGGAAAATCTCTTTTCATTCCTTTCTGAACTGAAAACATTGAATAGCAATTTTGACCCCGGCTTGCTTTCCCAAGAAACTTTGTGCTTTAGTAGGTCAGTTAGAGACCTAAACAGATGCCTTCACACAATGGGTTAGGTTTCTTCTGTAGAGGTTTCGCAGACAAATCTGGTCTGTCTGATTAATGATTCAATATTTTGTATTAACCCAGAAAAAGGGTTAAGTTAGCCACCATCTTAAATAAATGCATGATGTGAATTAAACCTCTTGGAAATCAAATAGTATCAGATAAATATTGGGGGAGTCATAACTACTCGGAGTAGAAAAAAACGGAAGATGAAAATACTTCCTCCAAATAATGTTTGGTTGGAGACTGTTGCTTCTTAGACAAGCAAATGTTTGAATTAATCAACATGCACGTAATAGAAATATATAGAGATACAAATATCCAGAGGAAAACAGGTGGTTTCCAGCTACTTATTAAGTCGTCCCTTTATTGTGATCCAAAGCCCATACAAAATAAAGCTCAATTGTAAATGGAGAGAGAGATAGAGACAGAGATGGAGGGGGAGGGAGAGAGAGAGAGAAAAGAAGGAGATAGAGAGGGAGGAGAAGGAGGAGGGGGAGGAGGAGGAGGATGAGGAGGAGGAGGAGAAGAAGAAGAAGAAGAGGAGGAGGAGGAGGAGGAGGGAGGGAGGGAGGGAGGGAGGGAGAAGAAAGGAGAGGGAGAAGGAGGGAGGGAGATAGAGAGATTACATATAAAAATATTGTAATATTAACTGGGCTTATCAATTGGTTGGCTGTACATTCTGCATATGACAGAGCAGAATTTAGCTAAATTTAGGGTAACTGAGTCATGCTAATTGCAACTTGCCAATTATTAAGCAGGGCCTTGGTGGCTCAGGCTATTAAATGCCTGCTCTTAAGATCCAGCTGTCTACAATTATTGTAGGCTCGAATCCCACCAGGCTCAAGGTTGACTCAGCCTTCCATCCTCTCGGGGTAGGTAAATTGAGGACCCAAGATTGTTGGGGGCAATAAGCTGACCTTGTAAAAATGCCGCTTAGTAATAAGCAGGCATATACAATGGAATGAAGGCTATTGCTGAGCACACTGGGTTGTATCCCAAAATTGTAAGCAGCCCTGAGTCTTCGGAGAAGGGCGGCATATAAATGTAATTTTAAAAAAGGAGGAACAAAAAAAAGGTTTTAATACAGAAAACCCAGCAGGTGAATTGTATTTTTATGGCACGAAGCTTAATATTATTGTCTGAAACTTGTATGAAGCATTCTTTCAAAAACCTATTCAGGACCAGCTGATGATGGGTTCCATTTTTCTGATCTTAGCCTAAGAAAACCTCAGTGGAAGCCGATGATATTTCCACTTAAAGTTAAAAACAACCAAGAGTGACCGTGGAGTGGAAGAAAGGGTTTCAAAGCTGTGTTTCTCTCTTTGGTTGCGACTCTTAAACTCAAGTAAGCCCTATTTTTGTGGAGTGTGATAGATAAGAAAGCAATTATAGAAATCAGCACTCTAATACATTTTCCCTGTGTTGGAAGTTAAAACCCACCCCTCTCTTGGGAAAATGAAATATTTTAGGATATACTAAAAAGGCAGAATATTTCCCCTAAAAGAGAAGTAGAAACTCAGAGAGGCAGAAACTCAGTCCCCCCCCCCATCTTTGTTAATGGGCCATTAAGGCCTGGGCCAGTCTATTCTACATAACAAAGATCTACCTCCTTCAGGCTGAGCCATTTCATTGCCCTTCATTGCACAACCCACCAAGTTTCAACCAAACTTAGCACACAGACAACCTACAAAGCTAGCTATGACCTCTGACAGCAACCAATCAGGATACTTTTCCTGTGCCCAGGAAATTCAAAGCCAGAGAGGGCATAAAACCCAGGGACTCTCAGCATCTCCTCCCTTTGCTTTGCCCAACAGCTCCAAGGCATGTGATCCTGTCCACCATTAAGCCATCTTTCCAAACAGCCTCCATGTTTCCAGTGTCTTTCTCCCCGCTTGGAACTGAACCCAGGTGGACATTTCTTCCAACACCTAGAACAGCATCCCCGTAAACCTACAATTAAGCCAAAAAATTCCAGCCAAAATTCTTGTCAAGCATTTGATTTCATGTACAATATAGACAATCACGTGTTTCTGTGTGTGAAGGCATCTGCTAAGTCTTCATCTGCTCTATCAAAGGAAGAAAGGATCAGCTGGTGTCCCACTTTCCATCTTCATCCTCTTCCTGCTTTGTATAGGACTTACAAATTGACTACTGCACTCGGAGGCTTCAACTGGTGCAGGTTGTGATGGGAGTATCCCGATACTCCCATATTACACCCCTCCTACATGAACTGCATTGGTTGCCGGTTGCCCTCCAGGTGAGATTCAAGGTGCTGGTAATCACCTATAAAGCCCTACATGGCTTAGGGCCGGGGTATTTGCAGGAACATCTACTGCCAGCAACGACTGCCCAGCGTCCTGTGCACTCCCACAGACAGGGCCTCCTTGGGGTGCCATCGGCCAGACAGTCTTGGCTGGCAACCCCCGGGGAGAGCCTCTCTGTGGAGCCCACCCTGTGGAATCAGTTGCCCTTGTAGCTGCAGATGGCCCCTGACCTTCGTTCCTTCCGTCGCGACCTGAAGACATGGCTCTTCCAGCAGGCCAACCTGGACCAGGGGGTGGGTTTTTATTGGTTTTTACAGTATATTGGTCATTGTGGGTTTTAGATAATTGTTTGGGAGCTTTATTTAATAATTTTTAAATAATTGTAAATTTTTGTGCTGTGTGTTTTTTACTGTTGTGAGCCACCTGAGTCCTTCGGGAGATAGGGTGGCATATAAATCCCATTAAACCTAAACCTAAACCTTGTGACCACAAAGGAGCCCCAAATTCCTGTCGTTAAGTAAAACATTTGTTAAGTGAGTTTAGCCCCATTTTAGAACCGTTCTTGCCACAGTTGTTAAGTGAATCACTGCAGTCTACAGACTTACAGATGAACAGAGTTGGAAAGGACTTTGTAGGTCATCTAGTCCAACCCCCACCCCCACCCCGCCCAAGCAGACCCTGCACCATTTTTGACAGATGGCAGTCCAGGAGATAAATTACTAACCCGGGTGTTAAATGAATCTGGCTGCCCCACTGACTTTGCTTGTCAGAAGGTCTCAAAAAGTGATCACATAACCCTGGAATGCTGCAATGGTCACAAATATGAATCAGTTGCCAAGCGTCTGAATTATGATCATGTAGCCATAGGGATTCTGCAATGGTTGTAAGTGTGGAAAACAGTCATAAGTCCATTTTTTTCAGTGCTGTTGTCGCTTTGAATGGTCACGAAATGATATGTGGTTCTCAGACACCTAGAGAAGCACCGGGTTGGAGAAGGCAGTTTTCAAAGGGGAGCTTTTGGTACCATTCGGTCAAAATATTTCTTATGCAAACCTTCTATGTGCAAAGTGCATCTTGTTCTGACCTAGGCTTTCCAAAAGCACGAAGCCGGCTCCTCGTCCCGATAAAACCCCTTTTATTTAGTTTAAAATGAATTCCTCTCCAGCAAAGTCCCAGCCAACAGTTTTTCAAGAGATTTCACAACTACAGACCTTTATCAGGCTTGGAGAGCTGCCAGGCCGATATCTTCCAAATGCCACTCTGTAGCAGATAATACTTGGCAAGAAGTCACAAACAAATCTTCACCCTAATGAATGGAACCAATTGTCTCCTGCAAATTCCACTCCCCTTTCGCTCTTCTTTTATTCCCTATGGGAGGGGCCATTCACCATCCACCTGTGGTTTTACTCCCAAGTCAACCCTTGTTCCTTAGCTGTTCCCTTCTCCTGGCAGCTCTGTGCATGTGCACACTGGGAACAGGCTCCAGCTGTTCTTCTGCCCCACTGATGTCCGACTCTGAAGGCAGCTGATAACTGTCAAACAGCCCTGGCCCCATCTCTGCCTCCAATGCAGAGCACTCATCAGAGCCTTCCCCAGACTCCAGGACTGGCCCATGTTCCTCCCTAACCTCCTCACTGTCCGAATCTGCTGCCAGCTCTGCTGGCTGCTGGTGGGCCACAACACATCTTCAGCTACCAAGGCTGATCCTATCTAAATGCTCATATATTGCAAAACCACTGGTATTGAAACAGAACTTGGGGGGGTAGAATCCAAGATGGTTTAGTTCTGCAGAGAGCCCAAGTCACTTTCTAGGAGGGGTGAGAAACAATTGGCAAACAAGCCTTTCCCACCCCATCCAAGAGAGAGAAAATTAAACTTTTGTGGTAAATGGTGTCATGATTTGATTTAACCACTAAGTGGCGCTGGACTGAGCTTCATTGAGATAGGGCTGTTTCGGTTATCCGGTTGTTGATGAGTGAGAAAGTTTCATTTAATATTCTGTTTCTTATTTCCAATCTTTATTTTCACATTTAGGGATGTTGAATTTTCCTTTGCAACATGTGGAGCAACATGCAAATCTCCCTTCTGGTCAACTGCTGATGTCTCATCACCGGAACTGCCAAATTTCAGCCAGAGAAGACAAAAAATGCCGCTTAGTAATAAACAGGCATATACAATGGAATGAAGGCTATTGCTGAGCACACTGGGTTGTATCCCCCCAAAAAATGGTAAGCCGCCCTGAGTCTCTGAGAAGGCATATAAATTTAAAAAAAAAAGAAGACAAAATCTCCTTTAATGCTAGGATTTCTTTTATTTTTAAGAAGAGGAACCATAATCCCTGCCATTCGTATGTAAAAAATAATTAAACTTTCGAGCCTATGTGGATATCAATTGAAATTTCAGAAGCAAAGGATTAAAATGGTGCTTAATTGGCCAGAGAGGCAGAGTCTTAAAGAGGCATCTTCTCATATTTTGGGGAGTGGCTGGATGAAATACAGGTAGTTCTTGACTTACAACTATTTCTTTAGTCACCATTCAGAGTTACAATGGCACTGAAGAAAAGTGACTTATGGTCAGTTTTGACACTTACGACTGTCACGGCATCCCCATGGCCCGTGGTGGGGTTCAAAATTACCGTGTTTCCCCGAAAATAAGACCTACCCCGAAAATAAGACCTACCCCGAAAATAAGACCTACCCCGAAAATAAGACCTAGTGTGTTTTGGGAGCCAAAATATACAAGACAGTGTCTTATTTTTGGGGAAACACATGCTATTTGTTCGTGGTTTCATACATGAATAAATGTACATTGTTCTACATGAATATGGTGTTTTTTTCATTAAATATATATATATATATATATATATATATATATATATATATATATATATATATATATATATATATATAAGACCTACCGAAAATAAGACCTAGTGTGTTTTGGGAGCCCAAAAAATATAAGACAGTGTCTTATTTTCGGGAAACACGGTATTTACTACCAGTTCTGTGGGTGTGGCTTGGTGGGCGTGGCTTGGTGGGCATGGCAGGGGAAGGATACTGCAAAATCCCTATTCCCTCCCCACCCCGCTAACCTGCTTTCCAGCTCCGTTCTCCTGTGCAGGGCAACCAAAGAAGACCCAGCCGATCATCTGGGACTCAGGAGGCAGAGAATAGATGGGGGTGGGGCCAGTTAGAGGTGGTGTTTGCCGGTTCTCTGAACTACGCAAAATTTCTGCTACCAGTTCTCCAGAACTGGTCAGAATCTGCTGAGTACCACCTCTGCCCCATGGCCACTAATTTACATTTGGATGCTTGACCACTGACTCACATTTATGATGTGTCCCGAGGTCACGTGATCCCATTTTGTGACCTTCTGACAAGCAAAGGGGAAAGCAGATTCACCTCACAACCGTGTTACTAATGTAAGAACCGCAGTGATTCACTTAACAACCATGGCAAGAATGGCCATAACGTGAGGCAAAACTCACTGAACAATGGTCTCACTTAGCAAACCTAAATTTTGGGCTCTGTTGCAGTCCTAAGTCGAGGACTACCTGTACCAGATTTTTATTTAGCTATAAATAAATAGTTTTTCTGGCTGTCAGTTGTTGTTGTTGCTGTTTTATCCTTTCTTTTTGTGTAGATCATATGCTTTCCCAGCTATGAGCTTGTCAAGAAAGTCACTCACCTTTTATGGAGCATTTATCCGTAATTTAGAAATGGCGGCCCACTCCACGTTGTGGTAAAATAGCACCAAAACATTATGGTAAAATAGCACCCTTTGGTAAATAGCACGTTGTGGTAAAGTAGCACCCTTTTCCTCACACCTCTCCACCTGACTGGCCAATTGGCTCGGATGCCATAACCGACCCACAGGAGTTACCAGGTGGAGTTCGGCCTTGAATTGAGACATTGGTACATTAAAAAAAAATCCCCCCTCTTGTTTTTCTGGTGTTTTTTTCTTGCTTTATAATGTGGAGGGGTCTCAGACAGCCAAGGAAGAACAACAGGGAATGTGTTCTCCTGTGTGAAAGGAAAAGTTTGGCTTGCTGAGTCCAACAGGGCTTATTCATGGGCCACGCGGTGACATTCGATCCGGTTTGCAGAAATTGAAGTTGTGCCTCTGATTAAGCTGCTTTTTCTCTAGAGACTAGAAGAGTAGAAATTCCACAGGGTCACGGGTGAGGTATTTTAGACACTGTCATTGCAGCCTCGGAGTAAAATTTGTCCTTCCAGCTGTCCAAGGAACAGCAGGGGGATCGTTTGGAAATGAGGACATTTGGAAGGGAAGAAAAAACATGTTTCCTCTGACTTGAACTTTAGAATCACTTTAGAATCGCAGAGTTGGAAGGGACCTTGGAGGTCTTCTAGTCCAACCCCCGCTCAGGCAGGAAATCCTCTACCATTTCAGACAAATGGCTGTCCAAGTTCTTCTTAAAAACTTCCAGTTTTGGAGGATTCACAACTTCTGGAGGCAAGTTGTTCCACTAGTTAATTAATTATTCTGTCAGGAAATTTCTCCTTAGTTCTAAGTTGCTTCTCTACTTGTTTAGTTTCCACCCATTGCTTCTTGTCCTGCCTTCAGGTGCTTTGGAGAATAGCTTGACTCCCTCTTCTCTGGGGCAGCGCCTGAGATATTGGAAGACTGCCATCATGTCACCCCCTAGTCCTTCTTTTCATTAAATTAGACACACCCAATTCCAGCAACCGTTCTTTGCTTTATCCTCCAGTCCCCTAATCCTCTTTGTTGCTGTTCTCTGCACTCTTTCTAGAGTCTCAACATCTTTTCAAATCGTGGTGACCAAAACTGGATGCAGTATTCCAAGTGTGGCTTTACCAAGATATTATAAAGTGGTATTAACACTTCATATGATCTTGATTCTATCTCTCTGTTTATGCAGCCTAGAACTGTGTTGTTGGCTCTTCTTTGTCCCTCTGCAGAGGAGGAAGAAAGCACCTGCAGAAATCTTAAAACACACCTGAAGAGAGAGGAAGGGGTGGGATCAGCCACGGTGGCACTAAATTCAAAGGTAGACGCAGGTTGTCCTCGAATTACGATCACAATCGAGCCCCAGATTTCTGTGGCTCAACAAGAAAGTTGTTAAACAGGTTTTGCCCCATTTTATAAACGTTCTTGTCACAGTTGCTAAGTGAATCACTGCAGTTGTTAAGTGAGTAATGCAGTTGTTTTTTTTAATTACATTTATATGCCGCCCTTCTCCGAAGACTCAGGGTGGCTTACAATTTCTGGGATACAACCCAGTGTGCTCAGCAATAGCCTTCCTTCCATTGTATATGCCTGCTTATTACTAAGCGGCATTTTTACAAGGTCAGCTAATTGCCCCCAACAAACTTGGGTCCTCAGTTTACCTACCCTGAGAGGATGGAAGGCTGAGTCAACCTTGAGCCTGGTGGGATTCGAGCCTACAGCAATTGTAGGCAGCTGGAACTTAAGTGCAGGCAATTAACAGCCTGAGCCACCAAGGCCCTTTGTTAAGTGAATCCAGCTTCCCCATTGACTTGGCTCAACAGAAGGTCGCAAAAGGTGATCACATGACCTCAGGACACGGCAACCTGTCATAAATATGAGTCAATTGCCAAGCGTCTGAATTTTCATCACGTGACCATGGAGATGCTGCTACAGTCGTAAATGTGAAACATGGTCACAAGTCAAATTTTTCAGTGCCATTGTAACTTTGAACGGTCACTAAGCGAACTGTTGTAAATGGAGGACTACCTGTACTGTACTTGACCAAAAAAAGGTAACATTCACAAACAAAGGAGATTTAGGGGTACTAACACCTCTCTGAGTTTGGTATTTTCTTGCAGATATTTCATTACCCAGACTAGGTAGCATTATCACCAATGGTAGTATGCTATTGGTTCGGACCAGTTCACCCAAACCGATAGTAAAAAAATTCTCTGACAGAGGGGGAAAAAAGCTCTTTTCTGTTCTTTCTCCTCTCAGCTGATTGGCGCTGCAAACCTCAGCTGGTGTGGGAAAAGCTGCATGCACACCTTAGGCACATGGGTGCGTGAACACCAAACCGGTAGTGGAACAGATAGGATCCCACTGCTGATCATCACTCACCCTCACTCTGATGTTGTTACCTAGTTTGGGTCATGAAACGTCTGCAAGCAAACAACCAAGCTCAGAGCCCACCTCATTTCAACCCTGAGCTACAAATATTCTCCTTTATCGGAAGGGGATTTATTCTTTAAGAAATATTAAATGGAGGCAGGAAAGTTCATGAGTGCTAACATCTGGATTCTTCCTATTACGAGAATTGGCAAAGGGTCTCTGGGTTCAAAAGTACCAACTATGAATTGCAATGAGTGTCTTGACTTTTTCTCTGTTCAGAAAAGGAAAGAGGATTCTCCTGGGCTGAACCATCCATTTCTGGAGGATGGCTGGAAAAATCTCGACCCAATATGGGGCTCTGAAGATCCCGCACCTCTTTCTTGAAATGACAAAAATAAGGAGGTCTCCCGTGTTGATATTTAACTAATTAGGTCAGCGATAGAAGCTCGAGTTGAGGCATTGAGAGAAGATAAAGAATTTTAAAAATATGTTATGGTGCCACACTCATAAAATGGCCGCTGTTGCACCATAACCAGCCAAATGGTAGGCATTGCTACCCAATAGCAATAACACTTAGACTTATATACCACTTCACAATGCTTTACAGCCCTCTCTAAGTGTGGTTATGGAGTCAACATATTGACTCCCAACAATCTGGGTCCTCATTTTACACACTTCAGAAGGATGGAAGGCTGAGTCAGCCTTGAACCAGTCAGGATCGAACTGCCAAATTGCAGGCACCGACAGTCAGCAGAAGTAGCTTACAGCACTGCACTCTAACCACTGAGCCACCATGGCTCATATAGCAATAGCACTTAGACATATATACCGCTTCACAGTATTTCACAGCCCTTTCTAAGCAGTTTTACAGAGTCAGCCTATTGCCTAGCGGTGGTATGTTACCAGTTCGGACCAGTTCAGCTGAACTGGTAGTAAAAATAAAACTACCCGTGCAGCCAAACCAATTCCTCTGATAATCAGCTGAGAGGATAAAAGAAGTGACAAGCACATGGATGGGTGGCTCCTAACTTTTCATTTCTTCATCCTCTCTGCTGATTGGCACGTTGGGGTGTGTGCATTTGTGTGCAATCACCCACCGAACCAGTAGCGACCAAGGTAGGAACCCACTACTGCTATTGCCCCCAACTATCCGGGTCCTCATTTTACCCACCTCAAAAGGATGGAAGGCTGAGTCAACTTTGAGCCTGGTGGGATTTGAACTGCCAAATTGCAGGCAGCCGGCAGCCAGCAGAAGTTGCCTTTCAGTTAAGTGAATCATGCGGTCGTTAAGCGAATCTGGCTTCCCCCACTGAGGTTGCTTGTTGGAAGTTGGCTGGGAAGGTTACCGATTGTGTTCACATAACCCTGGGCCACTGTCGTAAATAAATAGGCAATCAAATCTTGATCACGTGGTTGTGAGAAGGTTGCAACTTACGGTTGTAAATGTGAGGAGCGATCCTACGTGTTTCAATGCCGTTGTAACTTCTGTTGCTAAACAAATGGTGGTAAGTTGAGAAGTACCTGTAATAATTCTTACCATTCCCCCTCCCGCCCCCTGGTTAACATAGCTTAATGGAAGTGATGGTTTTAACACTGCAGAAGGTTAGTTACAGTAACTTTCAGTTAAATGTCTATGGAGATTCCCAGTCATCCAGGTCATGGTTGTCCCAAAGGTGCTTTTTCAAGAGGCAACTGGACTTTCTGGTTTTTCTTTGAAAACGTTTCACTTGTCATCCAAGAAGCTTCTTCAGCTCTGAGAATGGGTTAACATTCAGTCACATTATATGTTGAAAAAAACACTGTGGAAGATATCAAACTGCAGAAATTATGGATGCATAACTTCATGAAGTTACTAGTCCATGTAATAATCTCTCCTTTTGACTCAAGCTCAACTCCTGACCATCTATGACAGAAATCCCCAAACTTGGCAACTTTAAGTCTTGTGGACTTCAACTCCCAGAATTCTCCAGCCAGCTGGCTGGAGAATTCTGGGAGCTGAAGTCCACAAGTCTTAAAGTTGCCAAGTTTGGAGACCCCAGGTCATGGTTGTTTCAAAGGTGCTTTTTCAAATGGCAACTGGATTCATCCAAGAAGATTTTTCCACAGAGGACTGCAAGGAATATAAATCCTTCCATTCTCCATCATTCAGTTGGAACTGAAGAAGCTTCTTGAATGAGGAGTGAAATATCTTCAAGGAAGAACAAAGTCCAGTCGCTTTTTGAAAAAGCACCTTTGGCTCAACTCCTGACAATTTCATGGAGGTGATCATGGGGTTGTTTTGGCAGCAGTAGAGAAATCTTTGACACAAGATGTACTTCTATCTTCTGAGTTTAGCCTACAGCCCTAGGATTCCCAGTAATGTCCAGTACAATACTCATCAACTCTGGCCCTCTTTATCTACTTGAATGTCAGCTATGGATGACAAATGTTGCATCATAGGTGGATACCACAAGGATGAACTCCCCTAAAATTTCTCAGATGTTTAGACTGGGAAAACAACACAAATGCCCACCAAACAGACCTGAAATGGTGCGTTCTGTTGAAATTGGATGAAATCCCAAATCAAACCACCCCTAACATACTAAATAGATCATGGCAGCTCCTTGAGACACAAGGTACGACCTTAAGGACTGGTGTCCTCAAAGAAGATGGCATCAATGTATAAATTGCAGGTAAGCGTAGTCGTCGACTTAGGACAACTGAGCCCAAAATTTAAGCGAGACATTTGTTAAATGAGTTTTGCCCCATTTTACGACCTTTCTCGACACAGTTGTTAAGTGAATCACTGCAGTTGCTAAGTTAATCACATGGTTGTCAAGTGGATCTGTTGCTTCCCCGTTGACTTTGCTTATCAGAAGGTCGCAAAAGGTGATCCCGTGACTCTGGGGACACGGCAACCGTCATAAATATGAGTCAGTTGCCAAGCATCTGAATTTTGATCACGTGACCATTGGGGATGCTGCAATGGTCATTAAGTGTGGAAAACGGTCATAAGTCACTTTGTTTCCAGTGCCAGCTTGTCTGAAGGAAGCCGGAGCTGCTGACCACTAAACGAATGGTTGTAAGTTGAGGATTACCTGTACTGTCCTTGTAATTTCACCTCAGACCATTCCATCCTGATCAATTTATTACATTTTTCTTTCTTTCTCACCAGATTCCAATAGTTCTGAATTCTGAAAACATTTAGATCACCAGATGAATGCGTTCAGCAAATCCACCGATAATCGTATTTGAGGTATTTTCAAACGTGTTCTTAAAAGTGCAGGAAAAAAAAGAAAGAGTGATGGGACAGACAAACACACACATGCAGAGAGTGTGACATGAGCCATCATCTTCACCTCCCCGAATTTACAACACACACACACAAAGTACAGAAATAAAGCAATTAAAAACCCAGGTAGAAGTAATAAAAATAGAGAGAGAATTAGACTCGACATATGAGGTAATCTTTCACATCTCGGAAAAGTGTTTGTTTCTTTTTTTTTTACACACAGCAGTTCAGCCATTTCAAGCCAGCAGAAGACAATCCGTGGTCAGCGACGGGAAAGCAGAGAGATGGGATGGAAAATTAAGGCTTCCTTCTGAATCCATCTGAATTCCTTTGGTGCTTTCCTCCTGAAGGACCCCATGTCGTTTTTAACCCTCTCCCCCAAAGTGGTTCGACTTGTAGGTTAGGCCTCAAATGAGATCCATGGATGGAGTTAAAGGTATCTCAGATCACGGTCTGCCTTTCTGCCCCATGGCACTGCTAGTAAAGGCAGTTCCTGAGTAACAGCGATTGTCTCTTCACTTGAGAATCCACAAGGAATTGCTATCCAAAGCGAAACTTGAGTCTGTACTTGACCGGTTTCTTCTGAGGAACTTTGGGCTTGGCTGGAAGGACCACCGGTGGTCGTTTCTTCTCAGGGACAGCCACCGTGAAAGAAAGTTCGGGTGGTTCGGTTTGTTTGAACCGTGGAAGGAAATGAGTGGAGACGTGCTGGGGTTTTACTCGTGGGCTGCACCCACGCTTGGCTTTGCCTCTCTTGTTCAAAGCCACGTACCACTCCCTTCCGGTTTTCACAGTCCTGTGGACTGCTGAGGAGTAGGTGTTATAGCTGTTTTCTTCAAACCGCTCCCTGAACTTACAGTCATCGGTAAATTTGGCCTGAAAAAGGAAAAAAAGCAGGAATCAACGAAAAGGAAATGGATTCGCATTAGCATTAAATCTCATTACAGGTCCCTCCTACTCAGAGGTGGTATTCAGCAGGTTCTGATCAGGTCTTGAGAACTGGTAGCAGAAATTTTGAGTAGTTCGGAGAACCAGCAAATCCCGCCTCTGACTGGCCCTGCCCCCATCTATTTTCTGCCTCCCGAGTCCCAGCTGATGGCTGGGTCTTCTTTTGTTGCCCTGCACAGGAAAATGGAGCTGGAAACCAGGTTAGTGGGGTGGGGAGGGAATGGAGATTTTGCAGTATCCTTTCTCTGCCACGCCCACCAAGCCACGCCCACAGAACTGGTAGTAAAAAAAATTTGAATCCCACCACTTCTCCTACTTTCTTTCGTCTAATATTTAGTGGCTGTTCCAGAGCATCAGAACTCAAACGACCAAACCTGGTATCTTCCTTTATTCTTTTTTGCTTTATGAAACTAACAAGTAAAGGTATATTATAGGTAGTCCATTTATTGACTGCTTGAAGTTACAACAGCACTGAAAAAAGTGACTTAAGACCATTTTGTACACTGATGACTTTTGCAGCATCCTACGATCCTGCAAACAAAATACGGTTGTTTGGCAACGGACTCATATTTATAATTTTAAATAATTTTAATGTGCAGGTAAGTACAGTGGACTCGACCGTCCAGTTGGTGATTCCAGAAAAAGAAACTCCTGGGACATTTTACCAAGAGTAAAAAAAAAACTTTACTTCATAAACAACCAGTTCTGGCCTTCCTGCGCAAAAGGAAAGCATAGTTCATCCCCTCCTTTCCCTATGGGCCACCCATATAATCCATTATGCCCACCTATCATTTCTGTTCATTTTGTTATGGGAACCAGCCAACCATGCTGGGACATCTTCTCAGGGTGTCCTTGAGGGGAGAGCAATGTCTCATGGGAATCGGCGATGCTTGGATGCCATTCTCCCCCACCCTTGCATTCCTTTCCATGCCCCTCCCCTTTGTTAAGCTATGAACGAAGTGGAATATAGATGAAAGTGTGAGGCAGTGTTGACAAGTGGATTATGGTACTGAGTTAATGAAAGAACTAACTGCTATGACATCATCATTAATCAAATCATGGATAAGAATGAAAAACACTATTTCTGCAGGCATACTGTAAGTTGTGAGACATGGGACATACTTGATGATTGGTTTTTAAGTATCTTATTATGGGTAGGTGTCCATCTTCTACCTATCAATGACATCTTGGCTTGACTACCATATTGTGCTTTGCATGGAGCCATCCTTAAAGATGGTCAGATCTGTGTAGTAAAGAGGTCTGTTCATAACACATATATACTGTGTTTTCCTGAAAATAAGACCCAGCTGGAAAATAAGCCCTAGCATGGTTTTTCAAGTTGCTCATAATATAAGCCCTACTCCAAAAATAACCCCAGTTAATATCATCAGCCAGATGGATGCATTTATTACCACATTTTCCCAAAAAAACAAGACCTGACTGGAAAATAAGCCCTAATGAGCCTTTTGGAGCAAAAAGTAACATATTTTTTCAGGGAAACATGGTAGTATATCAGATCATAAGTTATTGATGTATTTCCAAATCCAACTTAAAAGGTGCTATTGATCTAAAAGGTTTTAAGAGGTATTTGAAAACACATTCAATGAATTAATCTATAGCTTGCATCCAAATCTTTATTGGTAAGTAAGTTCCAGTTATGTGTTAGCCTTGTGAGGTAGTTCAAATAAGGAGTAAACCAGGAGTACTAGGTTTATTGTAAGACTTCATTGTAAGTCTATATTGACAGAATCTGGCAAGATTCTAGTATTTTGCTCTCCTTTCCATTTACTCTGTGAAAAAAGGGTTACCTTGAAATGCTTTCCATTCTCCTTCCTCTCCCTCTATGGACTATTTTACATGCTGGTTGTCTAGTCTGTGGCTTTTCTTCCTATCTCCCAAGGTGATTCCTACATACCATTACATCATAAGATCAATTAAATTTATCATGACTATTGGAAAAGCAAGGTTCTAATGATCTGGAGGGTTGACTCCAATCCAAATCTTCATTTGAATGTGATGAACCTTGGACTACACCAGAGATTAAAAACTTGTGAACCTTCAGATACTGCTTAAGTAAACTCTCATCTGATTGGGAATTATAGTTTGGGAATTATAGTTCTACATCTGGATGCTCAGTCACAGATACCCGTTCATTTTCTCGAGCTCATAAAGAGAAAGGAGATGTTAAGATTCTAAACCAGGGGTATCAAACTCAAGGCCCATGGGCTGGATTCGGTCCCCAATGTGGTCAGGATCCATCCCACAGGGCCATCCTGGAAAAGGCAAGGAGCCGGTTGGATTGCTTTGACCCAGTCTACCTGCATCGCTTCGGCCCATCTACCCAAGGCGAAGAGGAAGCATTGGGACATGCTTCAGCCCAGTCTACCCAGTGCGAGGACTAAGCATGCCAGCAGTTTGGGGAGTGATGTCAAGCTGGCCATGCCCACCCAGTCAGCCATGCCCTGTGAGTGGTGTCAAGCTGGTGACACCCACCTGATTGGCCCCACCCACCCAGTCAGCCACACCTGGTTGGCCCCCCGAGGCCAATCACAGCCCTGATGCGGCTCTCAGTGAAATTGAGTTTGACACCCCTGTTCTAAACAATAATACAAGCTGTTTATTTTGGTAATCAACGCCCTTAACTGATCAATTTTTCACATCAACCTTGCTTTCATCTCCATCTGCATTTAACTGGAGAGACAAGGAAGCAGCAGTTTTGAAGAAGCGCTTCCAAATGTTTCATTTCGTATCCTTCCCAGGGATGGGCTGCTGGGGTTTTGCAGGGGTTTGGGAGAGCCCCTAGCTAAGATTCTGTGCAGCTTGGAGAACCCCCAAATCCCATTCCCGGCTGGCCCCGCTTACCCCACCCCTCCCAGGAGTCCCCATGCAGCCTGTTTTGGATGCAGGTAAGTGCAGGGGGCGCACAGAGGCTCAGAGGGAGCAAAAAACGATCCTCCCGGAAGTTCGGGAAGGCTGGAAATGGGCCTGTTTCTGGCTTCCAGAGAGCCTCCAGAGCCCGGGGAGGCCGTTTTCATCCTCCTGGAGGCTCGAGGAAAGCCTCCGGAGCCCAGGGAGGGCAAAAACACACACCCCTGCCATGGTGCAGGAGGCCAATTAGGCCACGCCCACCATGACCACGCCCACCCAGCAACCGGGCAGTGAACCCTTTGCTAAAATTTTTGAAGCCCACCCCTGATCCTTCCCCATGCTGGTCGAAGAAGACCAATTCTGCTATTTTCCCTTCCCTTCCAAGAAGATGGGAGCTACGGATCCAGGAGACGACAGAGAGAAGCTGAAAGATGATCTGTTTGCCTGGTCACGAATTCCTCTCGCTGACTTGGATCCAATCTAAATCTGAGAAGACAATGTCACATGATTGCCTCCCGAAGGTCTTAAGTCTGTTTTGGAAAGGAAACATGTCTCCCATCTATCAACAGGCCTCCTTCAATTTGGGTGAGTGGGAAGGGTGACTGAAGTCAAAGGTCTACTCATTACGATACGGAAGAGCGGGAAATGGTGGTGAGAGAAACTGTCAACAAAGCGGATTCTCTTCTTCTCTCAATTTCTCATGAAGGATGGTTTTCTGGCAAACTTTTCCTGCTCCCCCTTTTCTCAGGGACTCTGGGTTTGGTTTGGTTTTTTGATGGAGTCAGGATTGTCTAAGCCAGGAGTGTCAAACTCGATTTCTTGATGAAACTTGATGAGGGCCGCATCAGGGTTGTGTTTGACCTCGGGGGCTGGCCAAGGTAGGTGTAGCCAGTGTGGAAGTGGCCAGCTTGATGTCACTCGTGTTGGGGGCACTTGTGGTGGCCAAGTGCTAAGGCAGGGCTTCCCTCAGACCTTCCTTCACTCTCATTATAATCTTCCTTCCTTCCCTTTTTCCTTTCCTCTTCATTCTCCTTTCTTCTTCCTTCCCCTCTTTCCTTCTTTTTCCTTCCTTCCTTGCTCTCCTCCCATCTTTCCTTCTTTTTGCCTTTCCTCTTTCCCTTTCTCCTCTCCTGTCCCTTCTTGCATGCTCAAATGCAGAAGGGGAAACCTCTCTCGTTTTGTTTTTAGTTTGTTTTGCTAGCCCTCTGCCAGCAAACACGGAGCTTGGAAGGGCCACGCTCCCACCAAATGCTCCCTTTTTGCTGGCAGAGGCACTGTGGGCCAGTCCTTTCTGTTATGTATGTAGGTTTGAATGTTATTGGTTTATTTGAACTGTTCTTGTAAAATGTCAAAGGGGATTGGTTTAAATAGTGCGGGAAAACCCTGCACTCTGATTGGCTGGCAACTACGGCTGCAGGCTATAAGAGGCAGCCGTAGCCCAGCCAAGTCGGGTCCATTCGAGCTGTAGTCACTTAATAAACTCTTCACTGAAGCTCCTCACATTTGACTCTCCATGCAGCTCAGGCTGTTAAATGCCTGCTCTTAAGATCCAGCTGCCTACAATTATTGTAGGCTCGAATCCCACCAGGCTCAAGGTTGACTCAGCCTTCCATCCTCTCAGGGTAGGTAAACTGAGGACCCAAGTTTGTTGGGGGCAATTAGCTGACCTTGTAAAAATGCCGCTTAGTAATAAGCAGGCATATACAATGGAAGGAAGGCTATTGCTGAGCACACTGGGTTGTATCCCAGAAATTGTAAGCCACCCTGAGTCTTCGGAGAAGGGCGGCATATAAATGTAATTAAAAAAAAAAAACTTAACACTTTCCTTTTTCCAGGGTGTCCCCGTGGGCCAGCTTTAAGCACCAATGGGCCAGATCTGGCCCACGGGTCTTGAGTTTGACACCTCTGGTTTAAGCCTTAAAGATCTCCACCATAGCCCACCTGGTCTTCTCAGAAACTTGCATTAACTCAAAGCTTCAACCCTCTGGGGTTGTGTTAGTTTGTCTCTGACTGCCACCCTTTGAAAACAAGGCTGCCAGCCTTTGAAAACAAAGAGTACAGCCATTGCTTCCTCCATCGGCTAATGAATGGACTGAGATGACCTTTCTCTCAGTGGGACTGGAGAAAAAGATTGAGTTGCAGAGTTGCAAACTCAGCCTGGCAGTGGAACTGCATTGTCAGAAGATAAAATGAAGAATTCTTTGGAAGCTGAAAAAGGGCACAGGAGGTGGAATTCTGATCCTTCCATCTTGCAGACTTGCAAGAAGCACAGATACTTAAATGTAAGGGATCACCAGCAATAAAGCAGAAATAGTTTCTAAGCCTCCTTTTAAAATCTTGCTGTCTGTTGCACCTTATTAAGGTAAAGGTAAAGGTTCCCCTTGCACATACGTGTTAGTTGTTTCTGGCTCTAGGAGGTGGTGCTCATCTCCGTTACAAAGCAGAACAGCCAGCGCTGTCCAAAGATGTCTCCGTGGTCATGTGGCCGGCATGACTAAACGCCGAAGGCACAAGGAACGCTTCCCACCAAAGTGGTCCCTATTTTTCTACTTGCATTTTTAACATGCTTTCGAACTGCTAGGTTGGCAGAAGCTGGGACAAGTAATGGGAGCTCACTCCATTACGTGGTACTAGGGATTCGAACTGCCAAACTGCCGACCCTCTGATCGACAAGCCCAGCATCTTAGCCACTGAGCCACCCAATCCCACTTGCACCTTATTAGATGTGCCTTTTCTTTCATGTTGTGTCATTTCAGTAAATCATAGCAAGGAGAAGAACCTGACCACCCTTGACTGACCTTCATAAAGCTATGCAGGGTTGGATCTGGTTAGCGTGGGAGAGAAGGTCACCAAGAAATCCTATGATTGTAGAGGAGAAAGATGTAATGGTATGTGAGAATGACCTTGGCACGGGAAGAGAGGCTCTCTAGGGAATGATCAGATAACAGCAGGGGGAACCTGCAGCCAGAAAAAGGGATATAGAAAGAAACTCAAAAAACAAACTTCTCTAACTTATCAGGCTGTTAAAAAAAGATGGTGGGAGATTGGTACTTTCAGAGTGGCAAGCTTACAATGAAGTAGAAGAAAGCAGTGAGGAATTATTTTTTACCCCTGTAGGATTTTAGGTCACTTCAATCTGTCAGCTCCCAGCAGCATAAAACTACCTAATATTGAATTACTGTCTGGTATGGAAGCGTTACTGCTTCAGACAAGAAGTCGGTACAAAGAGTGGTGAGGATGGCAGAATAGATTATTGGTAGTTCACTTCCTTCTATCCAGGACATGGCATATAAGCGATGCTTGAGCAGGGCCCACAGGATTGTCTGGGATGCTACCCATCTTCTTCACAAGCAGTCTTCCTTGTTACCTTCTGAGGAGAGGATTCATGATGTCCAAAGCAGAACATCCCAGTTCAGTTGTAGTTTTATTCCATATAATATGAACCTTATAAAATCTCAAGTTTCCTATTTCTGCTATGTACTCAAAATGGACTTATATATATATAATATATGTGTGTGCGTGTTTGTATATTTGTATGGTGCAGGTATATATGTATGCATGTATATAGCATATGTATATGTGGGTTATGTATGTCTTTGGGTAGATATACATTTTCTCTTGAAGAGTAGGCAACAGAATTTCATTTTTAAGGTGGGCCAGTATGCTCACAATAACAAAAAGACAATAAAAGTTATCTTATAGAATATAGAAGAACAGAGTTGGAAGGGACCTTGGAGGTCTTCTAGTCCAACCCCTTTCTCAGGCAGGAAACCCTGTACCACTTCAGACAAACAGTTATCCAATCTCTTATTAAAAACTTCCAGTGTTGGAGCATTTACAGCTTCTGGAGGCAAGTTGTTCTACTTATTAATTGTTCTAGCTGTCAGGAAATTTCTCCTTAGTTCTAAGTTGCTTCTCTCCTTGATTAGTTTCCACCCATTGTTTCTTGCTCTACCCTCAGGTGCTTTGGAGAATAGCTTGACTCCCTCTTCTTTGGGGCAGCCTCTGGTTATCTTATCTTAATATGTAATTTAGGATGAAAACTATACAGTTAATTAAAACACAGAAACCAGAAGTACAGGTTTATGTTGTAAATTTATGTTGCTGAGGGAGATGGTTGTTAAGTGAGTTTTGCCCCATTTTGCAACCTTTCTTGCCACAGTTGTTAAATGAATCACTGCAGTTATTAAGCTAGTAACCCGGCTGTTAAGTGAATCTGGCTTCCCCATTGACTTTGCTCATCAGAAGGTTGCAAAAGGTGATCATGTGATCCCAGGGCACTGCAACTGTCATAAATATGAGTCACCAAATGTCTAAATTTTGATCACATTACCAGGGGCATGCTGCAATGGTCATAAATGTGAGAAACGGTCATAAGTCCCTTTCTTTAGCCTTGCTGTAACTTCGCTAAACTGTCACTAATGAATGATTGTAAGTTGAGAACTACCTGTATCATTTCCCACCTCAAAAAAAGCTGAAATCCATGCCGCCAATTTTCAGCAATCATGATGCTGAAATTCGGCTTTGCAATCAGAGCAAGATTCTGGGATTGTTAAAAACGAAACAACTCTAGAATAAAATTAAAAGAATCAAAACAACTCACCTCTGTTACACAGGAATAACGCCAAAGTAAATATATAAACATGTCTGGACAAAATGTCTTTTTTTTTATTATTTCAGGTATGAAATAATACACATCAACATCAATACCTTTTCTAGACAGAACCTCCAGAAAAACACATTGCTGGAATGTCTAGTGTTATTCAGAGTTTCCCGATACTCCCATGTTATACCCCTCCTGCGCGAGCTGCATTGGTTGCCAGTTGCCCTCTGCATGAGATTCAAGGTGCTGGTATTAACCTATAAAGCCCTACATGGTTTAGGGCCGGGGTACATGCGGGAACGCCTCCTGCCAGCATTGAATTCCCATCGCCTGGTGTGCTCCCACAGGCAGGGCCTCCTTGGGGTGCCGTTGGCCAAACAATGTCGGCTGGTGGTCGCTAGGGGTAGGGCCTTCTCTGTGGGTGCACCCACCTTGTGGAACCAGCTTCCCCTGGAGCTACGATTGGCCCCCGACCTCTGCTCCTTTCTCCACGGCCTGAAGACTTGGTTATTTGAACAAGCCGGCCTGGACTAAGTGGGGGGTTGGGTTAGTTTTAAATGTTTGTTCTGGTTTTAGATAATTTATTTGGTCGTATTGGTTTAATAATTTTTTTAACTTTTTTAAATTTGTTATTGTATGTTTCTTATGATGTGAGCTGCCCTGAGTCCCCAGGGAGATAGGGTGGCATATAAGACCAAATAATAAAATAAATAAATAAATATTCTATTCTGGTAAACCACCCTTCCGAAATGAATAAAGGCTGCTTCCAATCCAGCAACATCTGCTAGGAAAGTCATGTCTTCCCTCTAATCTTTGTCTCGCCATTTGCACCACAACACAAAGAGGCAAGAACAATGGTGTGAACTTATCTACAGCTACTGAGGCGAGACCTGTGTTTCCAGCCAAGCTCTGTGTCAAGCAGAAGAGCAGTTGTTTTGTCTCCTGGGACATTAATTTTGCTCAGCTGCCTTTGCCATCAGCGAGAAAAAGAATAGCACACTAGAAAAAAAAAGCCTTGGTAAATTTTGCTCTTTTTTTATTTAAATAAGCTCCAGACAACAGCATCTAAACCAGATCCTTCCTTAACAACAGTTATATCAGGTTAAGTTTATTGTCCCAAAGGTGCTTTTTTCAAGAGGCAACTGGACTTTTCTTGTTTTTTTTCTCCTTTGAAGACATTTTGCTTCTCATCCAAGAAGCTTCTTCAGCTCTGACTGGATGGTAGGGAATGAAAGGATTGATACTCCTTGGCTTGCAGACAGCTGGTCATTTGCATCCTTTTAGCGAATTATTGAGGCCACCTGGAGGTTTATCTGTGTCATCAGGGTCACCTGAGTGGTGCAATTGGGTGTGGAGCCTTTCAACAGTTCCTAGAAGGCTCCACACCCATTTGCACCACTTAGGTGACCCTGATGACACAGATAAACCTCCAGGTGGCCTCAATGACTCTCTAAAAGGATGCAAATGACCAGCTGTCTGCAAGGAGTATAAATCCTTCCGTTCCCCACCATCCAGTCAGAGTTGAAGAAGCTTCTTGCATGAGAAGTGAAACATCTTCAAAAAAAAGACCAGGAAGTCCAGTTGCCTCTTGAAAAAAAGCACCTTTGGGACAACCATGACCTGGATAGCTGAGAATCTCCATAGACAATTTATTTTATTATCTCATGGTTAAGTCCACTGATTACACGTGAGACTGGATATAAGAGATCTATGATTTTACCCAAGTGATTTAAAGAAATATTGTTTATGGTGATGTTTCTATCTCCTGTTCTCCCAGGAGGACCCTCAAATTAGAAGTGCTGGGAGAGTTTGGTTCTATTCAGAAATTTGCTGCATATTTTTATAATCCAGTCCCACTCTCATGATTTTTCAAACTTTTTACATTCCAAATTCCAAAATTCTACAACAACAGCAACAACAACACGCACACACACAAACACACACACAATGCTGGGAATCCCACCTCTGACTGGCCCCACCCCCATCTATTCTCTGCCTCCCGAGTCCCAGCTGATCGGCTGGGTCTTCTTTTGTTGCCCTGCAGAGGAGAACGGAGCTGGAAAGCAGGTTAGTGGGGTGGGGAGGGAATGGGATTTTGCAATAATCTTCCCCTGCCATGCCCACCAAGCCACACCCACCAAGCCACGGCCTCAGAACCGCTAATAAAAAAATTTGAATCCCACCACAGCCCACTACCATGCCTTGAGCCCTTCGGAACCGGGCCACAGAAGTGGTGTGTGTGCACGTGTTCACAGGCGCACATCCCCACTTGCGCGAACTGCAGGCAAACATGGCCACCACTTGTGCAAATGGAGCTGCGTGTGCAGGCACGCTTGCCTGCCATACACACGGAACCCTCCCCTCTCCCGCTCCCGGCCGGTCCGCAAAACTTTTGGGGGGAACTCTTGATTTAAACTATGCCACTCTTTCCTCTTTCCTTCCGGAACTGATTTTCTGCAGTTAGGAAAAAGAACTGGAGGGACATGATAGGAAAAAAAAAAGAGAGAGAGAAGGTGGGGAAGTCACCAAGGAAATACATCATCCATAAAGCCCATAGATGAGATAAGGTGGATGCACAAGGAACGTGGAATACAAAGTCACCCCTTTCATGGAACACGAATCATGGAAACTGGTTTGTATCAATGATTGCATTTGGAGTTCGATCTCTTTTTTTTTTTTAAGGAGAAGAAAAGAGAAGGAGAAAGAGAGGAGGATCTGCAATCAAAGCTGTAATTGGTTTTGTAATGACTAGATATGGTAAGCCCAGTTTTTCCCAGCCTCTTAATTTATATGACAGATGTACATTCTAGCAAGTCACATGTTAAACCGGTGCAGCTGACATGTCACTCTATACTCTTCCTGCCTCAAGAAAGCTGCTTTCCTGTTTATTCTTTTGCGTCCGCTTGTGTGTTTATCTGTCATGTGCTGATTAACCTTCTGCGGATTGAAAAACAAAACCAGAAACAATTCCTTATCCCTTGAGGGATCTGGGTCTGGGAAAGGACTGGGAGTTAATGGTATCGGCTGGGTTTGGTTTAGCTGCTTTGCCTTAAACGTCTTTCCTTCTTCCTAAGGGGTTCCATAGCAAAAGAGAAGACATCGCAAGGATTAAACCAGGGAAGTAAAAGAAAACCCTCTTTTCAGTCGATTCGTTCTTAACAACTCCCTTTTTTTAAAAAAAAGATATTTTTTCCTTTTGTAAAAAATGCAAAAAATGCAAAAAATACTGATTTTAAAACTTCAGCATGCATTAGGGACGTGATGGTGAACCTTTGGCAGGTGTGCCACAGGTGGCACACAGAGCCATTTGTGCAGGCACGCGAGCCTCAGCCAAAGTTACCTGCACTGCGCATGCGCACACCTCCCAACTGATTTTCGTCCTGTTTGTGGCCATTTTCAGCCTCCCAGAGGCTTGAAGGAAGCCTCTACAGCCTCAGGAGGCCGAAAAAAGGGGCCTTCTGGAAATACCAGAAGTGCCAAAACAGGCCCATTTTCATCCTCCCGAGACTCCAGGAGGGCAAAAATGGCCTCTCCCGGGCTCCAGAGACCCTCCGAAGGCTGAAAATGGGCACTTCCAGTATTTCCGGAAGGCCCGTTTTTCAGCCTCCCGAAGCTACAGAGGCTTCCTTCGAGCCTCCAGGAGGGCAAAATCAGCCTCAAACAGGCCGAAAATCAGCTGGGAGGTGCATGTAGGTGCAGTGCAGGTAAGGGGACAGGGCAGAGGTGTGGCATGTGCATGCGCAGGGGGACGGGGTACATTGCATTGTGGGTGCTGGCGTGCACTATCACGTGTGCGCACGCTTTCAGCACACCATAACAAAAAGATTCACCATCACTGCATTAGGGCCTTGAAAATGTATTTGAACAGCAAGAGGATTTATAGCCCAATCCTACACATCCCATGTAAGGGTACAATACCCCTATATAAGGGTATATAGGATATATATTGCAATGCTCTCTACATGGGGCTGCCCTTGAGGACCACTCGGAGGCTTCAACTGGTACAGAATGCAGCCGCGCAGGTTGTGATGGGAGTATCCCAACACTCCCATATTACACCCCTACTGCGTGAGCTGCATTGGCTGCCGGTTGCCCTCTGGGTGAGATTCAAGGTGCTGGTAATTGCCTATAAAACTCTACATGGCTTAGGGCCAGGGTATTTGTGGGCGCACCTACTGCCAGCAACAGCTTCCCATCGCCCCGTGCGCTCCCACAGACAGGGCTTCCTCGGGGTGCCGTCGGCCAGACAGTGTCGACTGGCGACCCCCAGGGGTAGGGCCTTCTCTGTGGGTGCGCCTGCCCTTTGGAATCAGCTGCCCTTGGAGCTTCGGATGCCTCCTGACCTTCGATCCTTCCATCGTGACCTGAAAACATGGCTTTTTCGACTGGCCAACGTGGACTGATGGGTTTTTTTTTATCAGTTTGTTGTTAGTTTTAATTAGGTTATTGGGATGTCTATTTAATACCTTTTTAAATTTTGTATTGTATGTATTTGTATTGTATAGTCCTTTGGGAGATAGGGCGGCATACAAATCCCAATAATAAAATAAATGATAAAATGTATAATCCTATATATATTCGATAGGATTCAAGACCCTGTCGCATGGAGCTTGACATAAGGGTGGCTCAGTGATTAAAGCTATAAAGCTGACAGCCCGGGATTGAGACCTGAGCTCCATGAGACAGGGTGAGCTCCCGTCCTCGCTCCTGCCAGCTTAGCAGTTCGAAAGCATGCAGATGCGAGTAGATTAATAGGTACCACTTCTGGGGGAAGGTAACAGCATCCCATGAGCCTTTGGTGTATAGCCATGCTGGCCACATGACCACGGAAATTGTCTTCAAACAACATTGGCTCCCTTCACCAAGAAATGGAGATGAGCACCATAGAGTCAGACACAACTGACAGGGAAATCTTTTACCTATACCAAGGTTTCTCAACCTTGAGTGCCTAAGGATGTGCGGCCTGGGAAAATAATTGGCTGAGGAATTCTGAGAGTTGAAGTCCACACATCTTCAAGAGCCCAAGGCTGAGAATCCTTCCTGCTCCTTTTTTTTTAAAATGAAGATTCCCTCAAATCCAGCTCCCAGAGACTTTACAAACCCATCTGTGTGACTTTTTAAATTTATTTTTTTGAAAACAATACAAACGGGGCTTCCTTTTTCCAAGGATGGGTATTCAACTTTCCAGCCCAGCCTGTAGCCCTGCGATTTTATGGTGATCTCCCACCCAATTTGGATGCAATCCTGCTTAGTTTGCTGAGATCAGCTGAGCCTGGTTAGGCCCTACTATGTCAGAGGTGGTATTCAGCAGGTTCTGGCCCAGTTCTGGAGAACCGGTAGTGGAAATTTTGAGTAGTTGGGAGAACCGGCAAATACCACCTCTGACTGGCCCCGCCCGCATCTATTCTCTGCCTCCCGAGTCTCAGCTGATCGGCTGGGTCTTCTTTGGTTGCCTTGCACAGGAGAACGGAGCTGGAAAGCAGGTTAGTGGGGTGGGGAGGGGAGGGAATGGAGATTTTGCAGTAACCTTCTCCCAGGAGTGGGGAGGGAATGGGGATTTTGCAGTATCCTTCCCCTGCCATGCCCACCAAACCAAGCCACGCCTACCAAGCCAAGCCCACAGAACCAGTAGTAAAATTTTTTGAATCCTACCACTGTACCATGTGCAAGTTTACGAAGAAGTAAAAAAAACCATTGAAAGCAATCAGACTTTTCTCCTGTCACATTGCATCAGGTTTCTGTGTGTGTATGTGTGTGTGTGTAGAGAGAGAAAGGGAGGGAGGGAGGGAGGAAGAGAGAGAGAAAGAGAGAGGGAGGGAGGAAGAGAGAGAGAGAGAGGAGGGATGAGGAAGAGAGAGCGAGGGAGAACTGAAGCCATCTGTGTCAGGAGCTAAGAATTGGCAGAATCCTTCTTGCTTCCGAATCCAGCTTCCTTCAGACAAACTGCTTTATAATTTAATTAAACCACCCCTTCGGTGGATGCCTGAAATGCAGCTATGGAAAGGCGCCTATAGAATTTCCGCCCTCCTTCCAAAAAGAACCGAATGTTATTTTGTGCTTGGCTAGCAATCTTCTAATCCTTGATAACAAAGACTTCCTATGAGTGACAAGCACAGCTCCCGATGAGGCGCTCTTCAAACTCATTAGCCCATCCGTCTTGCCAAAGCAAGAAAGAACAGCAGATGCTGTTTTTACATGATCAGCGTTATTTAGCCCAGTCATCTTTAGACGTTTGGCTCCAGTTTCAGCTAATTTCTTTACACTGATTTGAAGGAAGACTCGCAGGTCACAATCCTTCCCAGGATGACCTCTCCTTGCTTGGATCCATCTGTAACAGCATGTCTGGCTCGAAAACAAGGAGGGGGTTAATTTAATTTTAACTGTCACTAAATTGCAAGACACGGCTTTAACAGGAAATATTAAAGTAATGTAAAGTTATCTGGGAGGAGAAACCAAGCTTCCCACATTTTGAGGCATTTGTATACCGGCCCGTAAAGAATTATCACAAGCTTATAAACAGCAATAGCACTTAGACTTATATACCGCTTTACAGTGCTTTCCAGCACCCTCTAAGCAGTTTACAGAATCAGCCGATTATTCCCCACCAACAATCTGAGTCTTCATTTTACTGACCTCGGAAAGATGGAAAGCTGAGTCAACCTTGAAGCCGGTCAGGATCGAACTGCCAAACTGCTGGCAGCCGGCAGTCAGCAGAGTTAGCTGCAGGGCTGCTTTCTAATCACTGTGCCACCGCAGCTCATAATAACTCATTCATGTCATTAAAGGCAGATCCTATACAGATAGTCCCATCTTATACCAAGCTTTACCTGCAAAGATACTAGGATTTAAAAATGAAAAAAAAATGCTGAGTCGTTTAGCAAAAAAAAGAGGGTGAAGTCTGGGGACAAAGTACCCAGCAGTGAGATCTATGAGAGAAGTTCTTCAACTAAAAAGAACTGCTCCAGTCTCTTCAAGAGCAAAAAAAGGACACTCTTTTTGGGGTGCCTGGTGCCTTCACCCCAAGTTGTACCAAAATGCATCCATCCAGATACATGGAGAAGGCACTTGAAAAGCACTTAGTACTAACACTTAGGCTTATATACCTCTCCATAGTGTTTTACAGCACTCTCTAAGCAAAGGTCTTCAAACTCCGCAAGTTTAAGACTTGTGGACTTCAACTCCCAGAATTCCTGAGCTAGCATGACTGGAGGAGGAATTCTGGGAGTTGAAGTCCACAAGTCTTGGACTTGAAGAGCCTTGGTGGTGCAGGCTGTTAAACGCCTAGCACTTAGCTCCAGCTGCCTGTAATTAGTGAAGGCTCGAATCCCACCAGGCTCAAGGTTGACTCAGCCTTCCATCCTCTCGGGGTAGGTAAATTGAGGACCCAAGATTGTTGGGGGCAATAAGCTGACTTTGTAAAAATGCTGCTTGCGGGGCCAAAAAAGCCCTAGTAATAAGCAGGCATATACAATGGAATGAAGGCTATTGCTGAGCGCATTGGGTTGTGCTTCAAAAAATTGTAAGCCGCCCTGAGTCTCCGGAGAAGGGCGGGATATAAATATGAATTTTAAAAAAAGTCTTAAGGCTGTCAAGTTTGAAGACCCCTGGTTTACAGAGTCAGCCTGTTGCCCCAACCATCTGGGTCCTCATTTTACTGACCTAGGAAGTATGGAAGGCTAAGTCAACCTGGAGCCGGTCAGAATCGAACTCCGGCTGTGAGCAAATTAGCCTGCAATGCTGCATTCTAACTACTTCACCACCACAGCTCCTAGCAATAGCCCTTAGACATATATGCCACTCCACAGTGCCTTACAGCCCTCTCTAAGTGGTTTACAGAGTCAGCCTCTTGCTCCCAACAATCAGGGTCCTCATTTTACCCACCTCAGAAGGAGGGAAAGCTGAGTCAACCTTGAGCCAGTCAGGATCAAACTCAACGCTAACTCTGCGCCGCTACGGGTCTTGAAAAGCAAAGCTGTTGAGGTCATAGCTTGCTTATTTGGCAATGATGCCTTTGTCATAAATGAATTGGGAAAAGCTCTCCAAGCTAAGGAAAGATACAGATGCTAGCTGAGCCAAGAGGGATTTTTGCAAAGATCAATAACCTCTTGCCTGACAAACAATCTCTTCAGGAGGTGTTTGGGACAAACTGATCCAAAAGAAAAGTTGCAGGAATTGGGTAGGTCTTGTTTGATGAAAAGAAGGACCAAAGGTGAGATGATAACTCTTTTCCAATATCTAAGGGACTGCCACAAAGAAGAAGGGGTCAACCTCAGTGGTGGTATTCTACCGGTTCACCCAGTTCGTCCCGGTTCACCTGAACCGATAGCTCCGAGGATCATCTGTGAGCAAACCGGTTTGCTCCGACGATCAGCTGCTGGGCCCGCTTGCACGGGCTCTATTCTGATCTTTATTTCCTGGTTTTCAAGCTCAGCTGCTTCACCCGGCACAGCGGATTGCCGTGCGTCAGTTGCGTTGAACACAGGGAGAGTGCCGGATTGCAGGAGAAGCTCAGCAGGAAAGCCTCTGCGTGCGCGCAAAGCACGCGCTCACCGAACTGGTTGTTACACTGGTTGAATCACACCCCTGAGCCACGCCCACCAAGCCACGCCCACAGAACTGGTAGCAAACATTTTTGAATCCCACCACTGGTCAACCTGCTCTCCAAAGCACTTGAAGGAAGAACAAGAAGTAGAAATTCATTCAGGAGAGATACAACCCAGAACAAAGGAGAAATTTTGCTGACAGTGAGAACAACTAATCAATGGAACAACTTGCCTCCAGAAGTTGTGGATGCTCCAACACCGGAAGTTTTTAAAGAAGAGATTGGATAACCATTTGTCTGAAGTGGTGTTGGCTCTCCAGCATAAGCAGGGGGTTGGACTAGCAGATCTCAAGCGTCCCTTCCAACTCTGTTATTCTGAGAATAATTCTGATAAAGGATCTCCATGGTGGTAGAGCACAGTTAAGTCCCCCAGTCTGGGATTTTTATATCCCCAAAACTTCAGGACACATTTTAATGGTCCTATTTCTGTTTTTGTTTCTCCTTTTATTCTGCCATGTCTGATTCTCAGAGATTGACTGGACAAGATCCTGCAGTTTTCTTGGCCAGATTTTTCAGAAGTGGTTTACCTTGCTTCCTTCCTAAGGCTGACAGACTGACCCAAGGTCACTCAGCTGGCTTTGCACCCAAGGTCAGACTAGATCTCCCAGTCACCCTGTTGCTAGCCTGATGTCTTAACCACTATACCAAACTGGCTCTTCCTCCTATGTTAACTAGAAAGCAAATTCTGGCACAGTATCCAAATGAATGTTCTAGCAGGAATATCAATTCCACAGTGGAAACAGTTTTCAATTACTAGCTCAATACCCATGCTTTGCTACGAAACTATGTGGTTGGGCTTAGTTTTTGCGGGGAGGAAAATAAGGAGAAAAAAATTCTGCCTCTGCCTACCAGCATCCATCGGTATTCATCTGGCTAGCGTCCTGTCAGTGTGTGAGAAAATTGGGGGCTGTTTGGAAAGTGAAACAGTATTTGCTGTGTGAGCAAGAAGGAGACAGCGAGGAGGCTGGGCATGGCTTAGCTCAACTGTTCTGCGCTAAAGCTGCTTGCTGCTGTGAAACTAAAACTGAAACTGAAACTCCTCTCTTCTGCTTGTGTTTTGCATTTGGAAGAGATTTCTTTTCAGATGGGGAGGGGGAGTAGAACTCCTTAGCATCAGAGTGCGGTAATGATAATATACAAAATATTAATTCTCTGGTGGTCATTTTGAAAAATCCTTTCTTAGTGAGCACCTAGAAGCCAAGAGGAACATATGTGACGAATTTCAAGTTTGTAGGCTTTACGGTTCTGGAGATTTTGCGATGATGCATGAGCGGTATTTCGCCTTTATATATATAGATTAAGGGAAGGCAGAGATTACCAAAACCTTCAAGGTTTCAATGAATGTCCTCTTCAAAGCTAAGCCCAAAGCAAAACAGCACCCTGCGTCTCTTTGTCACAGCACAACAGCCCCTTTGTGTGACTCAGAAGCAAGCAGCTTTTGTGCGTGTACAAAACCATGCACTGCTGTTAGCAAAGCTGAGAAACCGATGAAGGCACACCGATGCTTCTCTACAAGGCAGCGTTGCATTGGGGTGGACAACAGACAACCAGTGAATCCTGGTTACCAAAGGAGGCAGAATGCCTTCCCTTCCCCACGTCTGTTAAAACACAGGTGGGCAACCATCCCTCTGTGATGCTTTGATTCATACAACGGGGAGGGGGCTGGAGTCTAATGCTAAGATTAAACTTTCATGCTCTACGGAAACTCCCATTGAGGGAGTCCGGACAAGCAACCCAACAATAAATCCAATTGCAAAAATAGGTAATGGTGAAGATCTCCCTGTCCTATAATGTCCAATTCTAGAACAGGGTGCTTATTATCTCCATTTCTTGGCCAAGGGAACTAGCAGTGCCTGAAGACATTTTTGTTTGTCTTTTACAATTGTAATATTGATTGCAAGAATAGACTGTAATAAATCTAGATTTAAGGGTATAAGGTTACATTAATCTTGCAAGACTGAAAGTATTTCTCTCCTTCCTGCCTTCCTTCCTCCTCCCTCCCTCCCTCCCTGTCCTCCATCTCTCTCTCCTTTCCTCTCCATCTCATTTTACCTCCTCCTCCATTTTCTTTTATATATTTTTCCATTCATGCTATTTTTTTCGATTTCCATTTTTTCATTGATCCATTTTTTTTCTGATGATTTTTCGATTTTTCGATTTTTTTGAGATTTTTTCATGATTTTTCGATTATTTTTTTTTCGACGCATTTTTTTCGATTTTTTTTTTGAGCTTTTGACTTTTTTCGATTTTTTTTTTCGATGTTTTTCTGAGCCGATTTTTCGATTTCGATTTTCGATTCTTTTCGCCGATTCTTTCTTTTCTTTTTCATTTTTTCATGATTTTTCGATTTCGATTTTCTTCTTTTCATTGATTTTCTTCTTCGATTGATTTTCTTTTTTTTCGAAATGATTTTCGATTTTTCGATTCTTTTCGATTTTTCGATTTTTTTCCTTCCGAAGTGCCGATTTTTCTTTCCTTCTTGTTCTAAATTCTTTATTCTATTCTCTATTATTCTCTTCTTCCTTCTCTCCATTCTCTTCTTTATCTCTTTTCCATCTCCTTTTCTTCGACGAATTTTCTTCAATTTTTCTTCTTCTTCTTCAAGTATTCTCTTTCTAATTTCTTCTATTTCTCTCTTTTCCACTTCTATTCTCCTCCCTCTACTCCTTCTCTCTATTTTCTTCCTTTTTCCTTTTCTTTTTTTTGAGCAACTGCCTGGACCAGTTCCTGCCTGGACCTGTCCCTACAGTTTCAGAGGTAGGTTGCTATTGCCTCCTTCCTAAGGCTAAAAGAGAATGACTGTCTCAAGTTTACCCCATTGGTTTCATGCCTAAACCAGGACTAGAACTCACAGTTTCCCAGTTTCTAATCTGGCACCTTAATTATTCTCCTCTTCTTTTACTCTCTGGAGAACTAGGGAGGGTCTTTTCTGAAGCGCTCGACACATCCTGCTCTCCTTCCGTGAACTGAGAACATGCCAGTTGACCAGTGAGCAATTCTTCTCCTGTCTTCCAAGTTCATTCCCACATATCTTTACAGAAGTAACAACCCTCCCTTCCTACTTCTGAAATTTTGGAGAAGCTTCCAGAGTAAACCGTTTACTGGAGCATTTTATCTGGGCCTTTTTTAAGGCTGCAAACGATTGGAACATTTCTTGAATCTCTAGTTAGTTGCTGTAACTAGCCTACTGGTCAAAATTATATAAGCCTGAGATGGCTAGTTCAAGTGGAAGGAAAATATCCTATTATTCCTATAAACAATTCCAGAGTTTGCATAATCGAACGTCATCATGATTAGACGATGCTGTAGCAGTGTATATTTCTCACCGAAACATTTCAACGTAGATATTGGAAATGCACGTTTGAAAGATGTACTTACACTTGCATGCAGTTTTCCTTTTTTCGACATGGCTAAAAATTTGTTGCTGAAAACTCCGCGTATTCCTACTATCCCCTGAGACACGGCGAATATTTCCACAATACCTACAAAGGACAGAAATCCCCGAAATAAAATTCATTTTTCATAGCACCGTGAAACAGACAAACAAAAAGGAGAGAGAAAACTGAAATGCCTTGTCATTTTGTACTATCTGAGAAGAGGGGTGGAGAGGGGAAAAAAGCAGAAAAAAGTCCCTATCATTTTAGGCTTATAATCAGTGATTTCATGGTTGGTTGCTTCTTTGCTTGCTGTTTGGTTTATCTGAATATACATTTATTTATAGACGTCCTGAGGTTTTAAAGGACAAAACTGATGCAAGAGGAAGGGGGGGATTTTAACCATGACTCCTATTGGTGGTAACTAATTGCCTTCTGTGTGAAAAGCACCAATGGAGATGTCATGGAAGGAGACGGAAAGACTCTGGCATCTAAAACATTCATTGAAGTTTCCCCATCAATCAAACTGGAATCCTGCACTCATCTCTAGACAGGTTTGACTGGATTTAAGACTGGGATGATTCAAATGGTCCCAGGTAGTCCTCAACTTACAACCACAGAATTTCTGTGGCTAAGCAAAGCCATGGTTAAGTGCGTAACACCACACTTTTACAAGCTTTTTTGTACAGTAAGAGTTGTTAAAGCAAACCATCATCATTGCAAAGTGAATCCTGCAATCATCCAGCAAATCTGGCTTCTCCCATTGACACGGTTGTTAAATGAATCACAGTTGTTAAGTGAATCACTGCAGTTGGTAAGCTAATGACAGGGTTGTTAGGTTGATCTGGCTTCCCTATTGACTTTCTTTGTCAGGAGGTTGCAAAAGATGATCACATGCCCCGGGGAGGCTGCAGCAGTTGTAAATATATGGCCATTACCAGGTCCCCAAATTTTGATCACCTGGCCATGCATGTTGTGTGAGAATTGCTTGCAAGTCACCTTTTTCAGTGCACTTATGACTTTGTTGCTAAACGAATGTAGTAAGTCAAAGACTACCTGCAGAGGTTAAAAGAACCTCTAACTTAGTACCAATTTTTACAATGTGTTTAATGGGTCAGCCAATCATTCCTTTTAATTCCACGAGAATAACTTTCAGGATAAGCTGTTTACTGGAGCATTTTATCTGGACCTTTTTTTAGGCTGCAAACAAACATTATGCATGCTACACACTTTTGCATACATGCAAACTTCATGCATATGGGTCACAGGTACTCATAAAGCCCCCATAGATAGGGGGTGACGTAGGAGAAGAGCAGGCAGAGTTAAGCATGTCATCAGCTTAGAGTCATTACATTGCTACAAATGGTCCAAGCTCAATTGCTCTTGAATCCCATTGACCCTTATCTAGTGTCAAATTAGTTTTGAACTTTAATTGACAAAATCCCTGTGTATAAGCTTGAATAAACTTTCTATGCTGCAATTTTACGGAGGGTCATGATTCTCTGTGAGCGACAGGTAAATTCTGAAATTACACAGGGCTGAGGCATGCATTCAATCTAAAACTGGAAAACTCCAACCCTCTGTGCATTTTAAAGCTGCCTGCATGGAGAAGTACAATGTATTGGACTGCCTGGCTTTGTGTAATTCAGAAAAGCCTGAACCAAACATTGATTGGTGCTATTACATTATTCTGTCACAACGAGTTTACGTTTCCACATGCCTTGCATTGCTCTACTTGCACCCTTTGAATAGGACATTCAGGTTGTTGAGACGGTCAACCACCACAACACCAAAAAAGCTAGAAAGAAACATATTGCCACCAGGCTATGGAGGAGACCAACCTGACCAAAGAGGTAAAAGACAAGAAAGTGCCCAAAATTAGGTTCTCTGTCCCAAACTAGGCCATCCACTGATTCCCAAGTAGAGAAGCAATCAACATGGATGATGAACTGATCTTCTATTGCATCTCTGAGACTTGATCTTTGCTTGCTGACTGCTCAATGGTAATCAACCAGTGGTGGGATTCAAATTTGTTTTACTACTGGTTCTGTGGGTGTGGCTTGGTGGGCATATCTTGGTGGGCATGGCAGGGGAAGGATACTGCAAAATCCCCATTCCCTCCCCATCAGAGATGCTATTCAGCCAGTTCTAACAGGTCCTGGAGAACCAGTAGCGGAAATTTTGAGTAGTTTGGAGAACTGGCAAATACTACCTCTGGCTGGCCCCGCCCTCATCTATTCTCTGCCTCCCAAGTCCCAGCTGATCGGCTGGGTCTTCTTTGTTTGCCCTGCACAGGAGAACAGAGCTGGAAAGCAGGTTAGTGGGGTGGGGAAGGAATGGGGATTTTGCAGTATCCTTCCTCTGCCATGCCCACCAAGCCACGCCCACAGAACTGGTAGCAAAAAAAAATTTGAATCCAGCCGCTGCTCCCCACCCCACTAACCTGCTTTCCAGCTCCGTTCTCCTGTGCAGGGCAACAAAAGAAGACCCAGCCGTTAAGCTGGGACTAAGGAGGCAGAGAATAGATGGGGATGGGGCCAGTCAGAGGTGGTATTTGCCGGTTCTCCTCAAAACCACTCAGAACCTACTGAATATCAGAACCTACTGAATATCACCTCTGCAGTCAACCCTGTCTCCCAACTGCATCAATGATCATACCTGCTCTTAAGGACAGACCTAAAGAAACATAATTGTTGCTGGGGATACGTAGTTAAGTGACCGCAGTGTCCCAATATCTAAAGGGCTGCTACAAAGAAGAGGGGGTCACCTTCTCCAAAACACCTGAAGGCAGGACAAGAAGCAATGGATGGAAAGTAATCAAGGAGGAAACCGACCTACAGCTAGGGACAAATTTCCTGACAGTTAGAACAATTGATCAGTAGAACGACCTGCCTCCAGACGTTGTGGGGGCTCCAACATTGGAGGTTTTTAAGAAGAGATTGGACAGCCATTTGTCTGAAATGGTATATAGTTTCCTGCTTGAGCCGGGGCTTGGACTAGAAGACCTCCAAGGTCCCTTTTAACTCTGTTATTCTGTTATTCTATTAATCCATGGAATACTCATATTATTTGGGTTGACAGTAATGGGAATCTTCTGCCACCTAGAATCAGGTAGACAATCATCTGCTA
Source organism: Naja naja (assembly GCA_009733165.1). Classification (NCBI taxonomy): domain Eukaryota; kingdom Metazoa; phylum Chordata; class Lepidosauria; order Squamata; family Elapidae; genus Naja; species Naja naja. The sequence goes on along the minus strand of CM019151.1, from coordinate 13,100,535 downwards.
GTTTGAGGCAGCTGTGGCTTTGGGTTCTCATTTAGTGTTAGAAGTTCTGTTTAGATACAGCAACACAGACCAAATAATGAGTACAGTCACCATGTGCTTTACTGCTCAACTGTTTAAACTGTAACAGGAAACAGGAAAGCTAAGTAGAGCATAGAGTATATACCATAGATTCAAACTTGTAAACACTGCCATGTACTGGCTGAATGCTACTGCAGTTGTTGCATAAAAAATACATTCCAACAACGAATTCCAACATTTAGCTTGCATTCATCACTTGTTACTCAGCTCCACAGCCAATGAAGAGAAGAATTGGGAAGCCTAACTGGATCCCTGTGAAGCCCATAGAAGTCTCTATAATAGAGGGAGGAGCCTATGCCCAGTCCAGTAACATGGCTGGTAGCAAGTAGGCCTACAATTGAGACAATTGTATACCTCTCCATTATTGTAATGCCCTTTTCTTGATAATCTTATGCAGATCTTCCTCAACAAAACTAGTCCTTGATTTACAATCATGAAGTTAAGCAAAACAGTTAAGTGAGTCATGTCCAACTTTATTTTTAAAAATTGCACAGTTGTTAAATGAATCATGTGGTTCTTAAGTGAATCTTGCTTGCCCCATTGACTTTGCTTGCCATAAGCTGTCTGGGAAGATAACAAATGATGATTAAGAGACCCCAGGAACCTAGAGCCGTCATAAATACATACTGGTTGCCAAGTGCCTGAATTTTAATCACATGACAATGGCGATACTGCTGTGGTTGTAAGTGTACATGTGAGGACCAGTCATAATTTTTTTTAGTGCCATTGTCACTTTGAATGAATGGTTGTTAATCCAGGACTATCTGTAGGGCACCTTCCTAAATAGCTAGAGTACAACTTTCACCTTCCAGAGATAGCAAATAATCAGAACAGTGAGCAATGAAAGTCATAGCAACATCAGATTTCCTGGATAGGTTTGGCCAGGGTTTCTCAATACTGACCTCTTTAAGATAACAGAATAACAGAGTGGGAAAGGGATCTTGGAGGTCATCTAGTCCAACCCCTCCCCACCCAAGTAGGAGACCCTACACCATTTCTGACAGATGGCAGTCCAGTCTCTTCTTGAAAGCCTCCAGGGATGAAGCTTCCACAACTCCTGAAGGCAACTTCTGTTCCATGGGTTGATGGTTCTCACTGTCCGAAAAATTTCTAGGTTGAATCTCTCCTTGATCAGATGTCTGGACTTTGACTCCCAGAATTCCCCAGGCAGCATGATTCTCCAAGGAGTCAGAGCTCACACATCTTGAAGCTGTCAAGGTTGAGAAATACTGGGTTAGGCTGTCACAGTTCCTTCCTTAATGCAACATGTCTCTGTGGACTGAAACATAGCCTGCCTTCCCATCTCTCTCTCTCTCTCTCTCTCCCTCCCTCCCTCTGTCTCTGCCCCTGTCTCTCTCTTTTCCAAATCAAATACTTCACTGCTAGACAGCTCTTCCTCTCCTTCTGTTTTCCTTCTACCTCCCAGTCCTTTTGAGGATTTGCATCTCAAAAGGATGCGTTTTGCGCTCTCATAACTCTGCTTCAGAGGGCTATCAAAAAGCAGGGTGGGGGAACAGAAGCAGATTTTTGCTTTGAAGGTCAACAAAGGGGATTCTGGAACTGCAGAAGGATCTCACTTTTGAACTGGTAAAACACAACATTGTGAGCAAAATCAAAACATTGCAGTGTCCCAGACTGGAGTACCTTCCTCTGCAGGGTTAAGAGATCTAAGGATCTTTTTTTCCCCCTTTTCCTCAGAAAACTATACTGGCATCAAATCACACACATACACCACTGCAAATCCTTGGCCTGCCTCTATTGCATCGGTTCCAAGTCCCCGCAAAATTAGGCCTGGGTGCCAGGTATCGGAAGCAAAGTAATCAATTGCCAATTGCTCTCCTCCCCCTCTTCACTCCCCTCCCCCACAAACTTTCACGATGCCCCTGTTCAGAATATCAAGACACCTCCCTTAACTGCCTCTCCCTCAAAACCCAGCCTGTCATAATGTGAATAAAATGTAGAAGGAGAAGGAAGGAAACTTTCCTAGATTGAAATTGTGGGCTGCAATTTGTGTGTGTGTGTGTGTGTGTGTGTACATGCACATGTGTGTGCCTTTGAGTCATTGTTGACTTCTGGCCCCTGCATGGACCAGTCCTTACAGCTTTCTTGGCAAGATTTTGGAAGTGGTTTGCCATTGGCTCCTTCTTAGGACTGAGAGTCAGTGGCTGGTCCAAAATCACCCCCCTGGCTTTGTGCTTAAGGTAGGATTAGAACTCGCAGTCTCCTGAGCAGCCCAGGGCAGGAATCACTACACCAAACTGGATCTCTTTGCAGCAAAATATTTCACATTTTCTTATCTCTTCCTATCCTGTTTCCCCCAAAATACAACCTACACTGAAAGTAAGTCCTAGCTTGATTTTTACATGTGCACCCAATATAAGCCCTACCCACAAAGTAAACCCTAATTAAGTTCCCACCCACTCCAGAGTGGACGGGTAAAAATTAAGCTAGAGTGGGGATGGTGGGGTGGAGCTGCCCTACTACTTACCTTTGGACAGTTGTAGCCAGGCGTTGCACACCCTGGCACCTGCCTTGCCGGCCCATTTCTTCTGCAGCTGGCAAGGCTTACCTGAAGGCCTCTGTAGCTGATAACAAAGCTCCGGATTGATCTGGAACTCTGTTATTGGCTGCAGAGGCCTTCAGGAAAGTATTGCCGGCTGCAGAAGAAGTTCCTGAAGGCCTCTGACAGCGAAAAGGAGGCTGGGGTGACGGGCGCAAGTGAGGTTAGTCAGTAGATGACATCCCCCTCAAAATAAGACCTGGTGCCTTTTTTGGTGGCAAAAAAATATAAGAAACACAGATATGTCCATTTTTCACCCTGACAACCCTTGCAGCATCTTCTGGTCACGTGATCAAAATTCAGGCGCTTAGCAACCGGCTCCTATTTATGATGGTTGCAGCATCCCTGGGGTCATGGGATCCCCTTTTGCAACCTTCTGATGAGCAGAGTCCATGGGGAAGCCACTTAACAAGCCATGTTACTAACTGAACAACAGGAGTAATTCACTTAACTGTAGCAAGAAAGGTTATAAAATGGGCAAAACTCACTTAGCAACTGTCTCCCTTAGCAACCCATTTTAGCCTCCATTGCAGTCATAAACGGAAGAGTCCCTGTATTAGTGAGTTCATTTGACAGGTATTTATAGTTACAGTAGTGGGGATTCCCTCCCCGCCCATTGATGTTTTATCACACAACAAGACCCCTCATTCCCAGCCAGCAGAGCCCCATAGCTGAGCACGACGGGAGTTGCCTTCTCACAGGTCTGCAGAAAATAAAAGCTACAGAAAAACAAGAGAGAAGGAATCGAAAGAGTCGAGAGGAGAAGACAGAGAGAGAAAGAGAAGAGAGAGAGAGAGAGACAGAGAGAGAGAGAGAGAGAGAGACAGAGAGAGAGAGACAGAGACAGAGAGACACAGAGAGAAAGAGACATAGACAAAGAGAAAGAGAGAGAGAGGTTGAAAAAAGTGGGGTGAAATGCGGGAAATGCTGACACAGGGTTATTATTTTTTTCAGATGGAAAAGCTCAGCAGATGTTCCAATTCTTGCTGGGTAAATAAAAGGCTTGGTTAAACAGCATCAATATTGTTGCGATGTAGAATACTGCAATGGAAGCAGGAAGAATAGCTGTCTAGCCAGCTGTCCCAAAAGCCCATTATTTTGCCCCCTCAAAAAAATAGCCTAGCGAACCTCAGGAAATCCAGAAGTTCCCAAAAGTTCCATCTCGGCTATATCTGTACTGCCGTCAAGCCTGAATGCAGGTAAGTCCTCGACTTAGGACCGCAATTGAGCCCCCACAATTTCTGTGGCTTAAGTGAGACCGTTATTAAGTAAATACGACCCTTTCTTGCCATGGTTGCTAAGTCCAAAGGCTGCAGTGTGTTAAGTTAGTAACCCGGTTGTTAAGTGAATCTGGCTTCCCTGTTGGCTTTGCTTGTCAGAAGGTCGCAAAAGGGGAGCACATGACCCCGGGACACTACAACCAGCATAGAATAGAATAGAATAACAGAATTGGAAGGGTCCTTGGAGGTCTTCTAGTCCAACCCTCTGCCTAGGCAGGAAACCCTACACCACTTCAGACAAACGACCATCCAACTGTCAAGTCCGAAATTTTTATTTATTTTATTTTTAATTACATTTATATGCCGCCCTTCTCCGAAGACTCAGGGCGGCTTACAATTTTTGGAGCACAACCCAATGCGCTCAGCAATAGCCTTCATTCCATTGTATATGCCTGCTTATTACTAGGGCTTTTTGGCCCATAAGCAGCATTTTTACAAAGTCAGCTTATTGCCCCCAACAATCTTGGGTCCTCAATTTACCTACCCCGAGAGGATGGAAGGCTGAGTCAACCTTGAGCCTGGTGGGATTCGAGCCTACAGCAGTTGTAGGCAGCTGGAACTTAAGTGCAGGCAATTAACAGCCTGAGCCACCAAGGCCCTGACATAAGTGCAGCCATTTTAGTTTTTCTTAATATGTATTCTTTTTCTTACTTTCTCTGTGGCAGTCATGGGGGAAAGGGTTTCGGGCTTGACACATTCCTAAGGGTGGGGAGGAGTGGAGATAAAGGGAGTTGTTTTGGCTAGGTGATTCTTCTTCCCGTGGGAAACGAGCTGTCCGTGCTTGGGCCCCTGGAGGTGGAGATTTATGACATCAAGAAACGTTGAATTACTTCCATTGGAGAACGTGACTTTTGGGGGTTGTTTCTAACTTCTAATATTGTGGGGTAATTCCAGGTTGGGTCAGATCCAGAATTACCACAGACTTTGTCAATTTGATGCTTTCCTAAATAAAAGAAATCTTTTTGAAAGCTGGACTTTGTACTTTTCTTTTTAAATGGATTTCATCACTTGGAAACCTGACACCAACATCTTTTTAAAAACTTCCAGTGTTGGAGCACTCACAACTTCTGGAGGCAAGTTGTTCCACTGATTAATTGTTCTCACTGTCAGGGAATTTCTCCTTAATTCTAGGTTGCTTCTCTCCTTGATTAGTTTCCATCCATTGCGTCTTGTCCTGCCTTCAGGGGCTTTGGAGAATGGCTTGACTCCCTCTTCTTTGTGGCAGCCCCTGAGATACTGGAACACTGTTCTCCTGTCATCCCCAGTCCTTTTCATCAAACTATTAGACTTACCCAGCTCCAGCAAGCGTTCTTCATATGTTTTAGCCTCCAGTCCACTGGTGGGGTCCAAATAATTTAACAACTGGTTCTCTAATGATTTCTTCCAACAACCATCTTACCAAACTGTTCAGAAAGTTAACAACCGTTTCTCCCGAACTGGTGAGAACTGGCTGAATCCCACCACTGCTCTAGTCCCCTAATCACCTTCATTGCTCTTCTCTGCACTCTTTCTAGAGTCTCAACATCTTTTTTTACATTGTGACGACCAAAACTGGATGCAGTATTCCAAGGGTGGCCTCACCAAGGCATTGGGAAGTGGTATTAACACTTCACGTGATCTTGATTTCAGATGGTTGAATTCAAAACTTTATTGCTGGCAATGACACTGAATTGGCTTTCTGTCATTAGCTGAGTCTTAGCACACCGTGGTTAACAGAATAACAGAGTTGGAAGGGACCTTGGAGGTCTTCTAGTCCAACCCCTTGCTCAGGCAGGAAACCCTATCCCCTTTCAGACAAATGGCTGTCCCATCTCTTCTTAAAAACCTCCAGTGATGGAGCACCCGCAATGTCTGGAGGCAAAACATTCCACTGGTTAATTGTTCTCACTGCCAAAAGAATTTCCCCTTAGTTCTTAGGTTGGATCTCTCCTTTACAAGTTTCCACCTGCTACTTCTTGTCCTGCCCTCAGATGCTTTGGAGAATAGGTTGATCCCCTCTTCTCTGTGGCAACCCCTCAAATATTATAAAACTGTTATTATGTCACCCCCTAGTCCTTCATTAGATTAGACATACCCAATTCCTGCAACCATTCTTCATATGTTTTAGCCTCCAGTCCCCTAATCATCTTCGCTGCTCTTCTCTGCACTCTTTCTAGAGTCTCCACATCTGTTTTTGTATTGTGGCAACCAAAACCAGATACAATATTCCTAGTGTGGTTCTGGGGTTATGGCTAGTGAATTCTGGGAATTGATATTTATTTATTTATTTATTTATTTATTTATTTATTTATTTATTTATTTATTTATTGGTCTTATATGCCGCCCTATCTCCCGAAGGACCCAGGGCGGCTCACATAAAAACAACGGATACAAAAGTTAAAAGAATTTTAAAAATATTAAATCAATTAGGACCAAATAAATATTTAAAACCCTACCACAAACATTTAAAACAACCCCCCCCTAGTCCAGGCCGGCTTGTTCAAATAGCCAAGTCTTTAGGCCGCGCCGAAAGGAGCGGAGGTCGGGGGCCAGTCGCAGCTCCAGGGGAAGCTGGTTCCACAAAGTGGGCGCCCCCACAGAGAAGGCCCTCCCCCTAGGGACCGCCAGCCGACACTGTCTGGCCAACGGTACCCCAAGGAGGCCCTGTCTGTGGGCGCGCACCGGCCAATTGGTGTTCGATGCTGGCAGGAGATATGCCCCTACCCGGGAGAAACCCAGGCTTTGGAAAGAGCTGTTATCAGTGTTTCTTAATCTCAGCCACTTTAAGATGTGTGGACTTCCTATCAGTGTTCCAATATTTGAGAGGCTGCCACAGAGAGGAGGGCATGAAGCTATTTTCCAAAGCACCTGAAAGCCAGACAAGGAACAATGGATGGAAACTGATCAAGGAGAGATTTAACTTAGAAATGAGGAGAAATTTTCTGATAGTGAGAACAATCAACCAGTGGAACAGAACATGCCTTCAGAAGTTGTGGGAGCTTCATCATTGGAGGTTTTCAACAACAGATTGGATTGCCTTCTGTCAGAAATGGTGTAGGGTCTCCAGCTTGGGCGGGGGGTTGGACTAGATGACCTACAAGGTCCCTTCCAACTCTGGTAATCTGTAATCTGAATTCCCCATAACTGCCAAAAGACTTCAACAGGCAATGGAAGTGAAGGCTAGCATTGAATGGTTTCCTCAAAGAGAGGGGAGCATCTCATTCCACCTGATGTGTTTTCAATATGCCAAATATTTGGGAGGGAAGATAAACTTCCCTGCCGCTGCCTGAAGTGGTACCGTCCAGGAAAAACGTGGGACGCTGCAAAATATACCAACGGTGCCTTGTGATTTGTACTCTGGTGGTGCCTTTCACGTATCCCCCTTTGTTTGCACCATGCATTAATTGCATTAGGAGAACCCTCCCAATGATCAGCCTTGGCCAATCGTTCTACAGGTTGTCCTTAAGTTACAACCATTCATTTAGTGACCGTTTGAAGTTATTGAAAAAAAAGTGACATAGGTACATTTTCCCCACTTACCACCTTTGCAGCGTCCCCAGGGTCACGTAATCAAACTGTGGACACTTGGCAAGTGGCATGTTTTTATGACGGTGGCCATGCCCCGGGCAGTGGTGGGATGCTGGCGGTTCACACCGGTTCTAGCGATCCGGTTGCGCCCATCAGCACTTGGTCCTGCCTTTTCCTGTCCTGTAATTCCTTTGTTTGTAGCTCAGTTGATAGGCACGATAAAGCAGATTACAGCACCTCAGCTGTTTTACTCACCAGTAAGTTTTCATGCTTAAAATTGACCGTTTTTGAATATTCCGCATGCCCACAGAACTGGTAGTAAAATATTTTGAATTCCACCAGCGGTCCCAGGGGGGGGTCACGTGATCGCCTTTTGCAACCTTCTGACGAGCAAATTCAATGGGGAAGCCAGATTGGCTTAACTATCCCAATTCATGTTACTAACTTAGCAACTGCAGTGATTCATTTAATGCCTAGGGCAGTGGTGGCTAACCTTGTTTGGGCTCCTGTGCTGATCATTGCGTGTGCACTTGTGCCGCATGTCTCTGCACATGTGCGCACAACCCCTGTGTGCACTGCACATTTCTGTGCATGCATGCGCACACGCCTTGCATGCACTGTGCATCTCTGTGCATGTGCACATGTCTCCTGGGGCCCCCCTCACCCCCCCCCCACGCATGCACGCCAGATACCCGACAATCAGCTGTCGGGCGGGCAATGTGTGCACATGCGCAGTAGACCTGTTCTGGGCGAGGGCTCGCATGCTGGTAGTAACGGCTCTGCGTGCCACTTCTGGCACGCATGCTATAAGTTCAGCATCATGGATCTAGGGCAAAAAACGAAAGAATGTAAAATGGGGCAAGTTCACTTAACTGCCTCCCTCAGCAACACAAAATTTGGGCTCAGTTGTGGTCAGAAGCAGAAGACTACCTCCCCAAATTGCTGAAAATGTTCAATAGAACGGGGAACGTATTACCATGCGTGGTGGTGCTGCAAAAAAGCGCAGGAGTATTGGCTCAGGACTGGGAAGTGGCTGGAGAAAATGTTGGGTTTTTTTTTTAATTCATATTTATATCCCGTCCTTCTCCGGAGACTCAGGGCAGCTTACAGTTTTTGTGATACAACCCAATGCGCTCAGCAATGGCCTTCATTCCATTGTATATGCCTGCTTATTACTAGGGCTTTTGCCCCCCAGCAGCATTTTTACAAAGTCAGCTTATTGCCCCCAACAATCTTGGGTCCTCAATTTACCTACCCCAAGAGGATGGAAGGCTGAGTCAACCTTGAGATCACCTACCAGAATGCTTTCTATTAGGAATTATGTCAAAAAATATAAGAAAGATGAGCTTTATTTGATTATACACATTATTATTGCAGCAAGGATAACATTTGCCCAGAACCGGAAAGAAACAGTTATACCAAGTGAAGAAGAAATAATAAACAAAATCTTGATATGCGCTGAAATGAACAAGTTAACTCTAGAAATGAAAAACAAAGATGAATCGGCATACGACGCAATTTGGGATGAATTCTATCACTGGTGGGAGCAGAGAGGAAGGTCTTAAGTTGGGAAAGGAGTTGTTGAAGGGGTAAATGATTGGATGAGATGAAAAGAAGACGAATGATGTTAGAAATGTATTATATGAACAAACAAATGTATATATGTATATAGTTATAGGAAGATAGATAGATAGATAGATAGATAGATAGATAGATAGATAGATAGATACACACACACACACATATATATGCGATATTGACCCCAAATCACGTCAAACCAACTTCACCATGTTCAATGTTTTTAATTGTTTTGTTTAATGCTTTTTAAAAAAAAATTAAAAAGAAGCGGAGAACTACCTGTACTGCATTCCTTCAGATGTTTGCATTGGGTTCTGCAATTGTTTTTGTAGTCACAAACGACCCATCTCTTCCACAGTTACACCAACTGACACCCCCCTGACTTTAACAGATTAACAGAGTTGGAAGGGACCTTGTAGGTCATCTAGTCCAACCCCCCCGCACAAACAAACAAACAAACAAACGAGACTTCAATGGGTCTTGCTGCCCAGCAAGTCAAGGAAGCCTATTCTGTAATGTTTTCTCTTCCCTGGGCTGTCTTTTTAAACCGAATAGAGTCTCTAAACCTACTTAACAGGACAGCGGTGCCCTGAAGACACAAGGAATGTGTTCAAGATTTTTCAAGAGAGCAGAAATTCACCTCCAATTATTATTGTAATACTTTCCGGTAATTTTCACCTATTTGTGAAGACTTTGCTCAGCAGCTTGCCTTCGTATCAGATTATCTCCCATTGCCAATTTTACAGACACTTTATTTAGAGAAGTACCTCTCGTCCGGATTTCACCGCTCAACGTTTAGGATTTTTCACTGCCTGAACCGCAGCAAAAAAAAAATCCCAAAGGCGTTGAAGAAGCACCTGAATTTTAAACTCCCGGAGCGCAGGTAGCGCGCTTCAAAGCTAGGAATTAGACAAGACCCGAGAGAAATCGTCCAGGGACCGAGCGAAGCGAGAGCCATTCGTAACTATCAATTTAAATGTTTTTTTTAAAGATGCACTTAAAAAAAAACAACTCAGGCGTGCAAACCAGGCGCGCTTACGGGCGGCGAAGTCAAACCCCGCTCTCCCCACGAAATGCAGAACTTAGTAACCGGGCCGCCGTCCCCACTTTGCCCAAACGAGGGGCGGAGAGGCGCCCCACGCTTACTTACTTAAGAGACTGTCGTGGTGAGAGCCGTTGACCAGCCCATCCGGGTGGATCTGGAGGTGGAAACCGATGCCCACCCTGCAGTAGAGGCTGCCGGTTCGACGCCCGGAGGGACTCCACTTAAAACTGCTCATCTCCGAGCCGCCGCTTTGAACTCCCGCGGAGGGGGAGGAATAAGAGGAAGGCGCGGGAAAGGAGGAGGAGGAAGAAGAGGAAGAGGAGAGAGACGAAGTGGCGGGGTGATTTCCAAGATTGCCGCGGCTGCTGTGGGGCTCGGCCTCTCCAAATTGCGCCCGAGGGGGCCGCGGGCGCGCCAGAGCCGGGAGGATCAAGTGGCCACTAAGCAAGAGAAGGAGGAGGAAGAGGAGGCAGCTGGAGAAAGGCAGGCTCATGCTTCCAGCCCGAGAGACCCGCCTGGCATTTTGGAGGAGGAGAAGGAGGAGGAGAAGCGGCGGCGGCGGCGGCGGCAGCGGCTGCTGCTGCTGCTACTCCTCCCGCCGCCGCAGCTGCCGCCGCCGCTGCTGCTGCACCTACGGGGCAGCCGGCCGTGCGCTCCGCAGCGCTGGGAAGGCGGCATCGTCGGCCCGCGAGAGAGGGAGAGAGCGCGGGGTCCGAGAGCGCGGCGCTGGCACGGAGATATTTATAACCCGGGTGATCTCACACAGCTTCTCTTCGACATGCCTGGAGTCTAAAGGAGGCTCGTTTCGCCAGACTTCCGAAGCGGGGTGGTGGGGAGGGGAGAGGAAGGGGCGGAGGTGGAGGCGCGTCTCGCCGACGGGGGGTGGGGGGAGGAGGAGGAAGAAAAGGCGAGGAAGGACGCTGACCAGGCGAGGGTCACCTCTGGTCACGCCGGAGAGGCGAAGGGAGCGCAAGCCGGCACTTTTACGCACAAATCGCGCTTTTACGCACTAGCTGGTGGGTTTTCATCCTGGTGGGCAAGGTTCCCGAATTGGGAGGGAGGGAGTGTGTGTGAGAGAGAGAGAGAGAGAGACAGAGAGGGAGGGAGGGAGGGAGAGAAACACAGAGAGAGGGAGAGAAACACAGAGAGAAACACTGAGAGAGAAAGAGAGACGCAGACAGACAGACAGACAGACAGAGCCAAGGCTTGGAGGAGCCGGGAACGGAGCCGGGGATCTCTTTTGGCGAGGGGTGAAGGTGGGTGCCAGGCTGTTCCGACGTCAGCCCTGAATCGCTGCAGGCGATGTAGGGCTTTGACCGAAGCGCGGTACGGCCTCGACCTCACCATCTTGCGCTTCTGAGTAGCTCTCCCAAAAACAAAACAAAAAGGGAGTAGATTGAAGGTGACTTACAGAAGACATGTCCCGCGGAACTCCCTGCCTCGCGATTTGATGGGAGCCCAAGTTTCTCAACTTGAAGATGCATGGACTTCAATTCCCACGCGTTTTCAAGCTGTCAAGCTTTGAGGGTGGTGGGAAATACCGGCGTGGAGGGTTTTTTTTTTACAAGGGTGCAGCTGGGAAGAGAGAGAGATAGAATTAATTCAGTCGAAGAGTAAGAAGGGACGCGTCCCTAGAGCCCTTCAGCCGCGAGGACAACGAAACCTCGAGGTCTCTGTGGCGGGGTTTGCAAAAGGAAGAGAAGCCGTGGGTTGCATTGATAATTCCCGGGGTGGAAGAGCAACCCCTTTTCTAGATTCCCAAGCCGGATTGCTTTAAAGCAGAGGTGTCCACACTTGGCAACTTTTAAGACTTGTGGACTTCAACTCCCAGCTTTGCTGGTCTGATGAGCTGCAGGGTTAGAATAGAATAGAATGGAATGGAATGGAATGGAATGGAATGGAATAGAATAGAATAGAATAGAATAGAATAGAATAGAATAGAATAGAATAGAATAGAATAGAATAATAGAGTTGGAAGGGACCTTGGAGGTCTTCTAGTCCAACCCACTGCCTAGGCCACTTCAGACTTCGTGATCAGGGGAGACATGATAGCAGTCTTCCAATATTTGAGGGGCTGCCACAGAGAGGAGTGGGGGGGTCAAGCTATTTTCTAAAGCGCATGTAGGCCGGACAAGGAACAATGGATGGAAACTGAACAAGGGGAGATTCAACCTGGAAATTTATTTTATTTTATTTTATTTTATTTTATTTTATTTTATTTTATTTTATTTTATTTTATTTTATTTTATTTTATTTTATTTTATTTTACTTGTCAAGCGATTATAAGATAACAGGTATAAGTATAAACATAGTTATGAACACATGAAATGGATACATATAAGAAAACTAAAAAGAAACAATAGGACAGGGATGGTAGGCACATTGGTGCGCTTATGCACGCCCCCTACAGACCTCGTGGGAAAGGAGTGAGGTCAATAGTAGACCTTCTAAGGTTAAAGTTTTTGGGGAAATAAGGAGAAACTTTCTGACTGTGAGAATAATCTACCAATGGAACAGAAGTTGCCTTCGGAAGTTGTGGGAGCTTCATCCCTGGAGGCTGTCAAGAAGAGACTGGACTGCCATCTGTCAGAAATGATGTAGGGTCTCCTGCTTGGGCGGGGGGAGTGGGTGTTTGGACTAGATCAGGGGTCTCCAACCTTGACGACTTTAAGTTTGGTGGACTTCAACTCCCAGAATTCTCCAGCCAGCTTTGCTGGCTGGAGAATTCTAGGAGTTGAAATCCTCCAGGCTTAAAGTTGCCAAGGTTGGAAACCCCTGGACTAGATGACCTTTAAGGTCCCTTCCAAATCTGATTATCAGTATCTTTAAAAAAAAAACAACTTCCAGTGTTGGAGCATTCACAACTTCTGGAGGCAAGTGGCTCTTTTGCTATACAAAATAATGTTAACCATATCTGAACCAGCTAGAATGAATAACCTGGATTTGAGGGAAGGCACTTTCCTTAGAATTCATCGAAACGAAAAGATGAAGAAAGCAACGATGTAGTACGCGGCTAAAGTTGGTTAGACGGCAAGCCCCATCATCCCCGGCCTTTCAGCCCCAAAGCCGGGTGATGGGAGTTGTGGTCAACCCCAGACGCGGCTGGATAGCAAGGACGGGCGCGGTGCGCGCGTCCCAAGGTCGGAGAGGCTCCGGAGGCGCGTTTGTTCTGCGCCTCCCGCTGCGCGCTTCTAGCGGAAGGCTTGGCCGGCCGATGAATTATTCACCCGACGTGGCGATGATGCCAGAGCCGAAGGCGCGCCCGCTCACCCGCCTCGCCAGCCGCCTTCCCCTTCCCCTCTTCTGTCTCCCTTCCCCGGGCTCTGTGCGTGAGACCTTGGCCGTCTCCTCTCTCGGGTGCTTCTGCCGTCTGGGGAGGATGGACGGATGCATAATTCATCCAAGTTGTTGTCCCACCGGCCTCCTCTTGTAAATAAATTGTGGGAGGGTGTTCGTCCCCGGGGATGAGGAGGGGATCAAATGGTTTGCCATTCACGATATTTTCTGGTCCCGTTTAAAAAACAATAACATAAAATAAAATAAAATAATAAAATAAAATAAAAAAATAAAATAAAATAAAATAAAATAAAATAAAATAAAATAAAATAAAATAAAATAAAATAAAATAAAATAAAATAAAATAAAATAAAAAATACAGGCTGCACATATCCAACCACAAGGTAAGTTTCCATGTTGGCGTGTCACGGTTGACTTTAACTGTGGTCTGTTGGCCAAGTACAGTTCATGGGTAATAATACTAAGGGGGGAAAAGTCCGGTTTATGAAATACAATTTCAAAAGTTCATTCTCTCTCTCCCTCCCTCCCTCCCTCCCTCCTTCCCTTCCTCTCTCTCTCTGTCTCCGTGTGATTCTCTCTCTCTCTTTCTCCCACCCTCCCTCTCCCTCCTTCTCTCTTTCTCTCTCTCCCCCTCCCTCCCTCTCTGTCTCTGTCTGATTCTCTCCCTCTCTCCCTGTCTCACACTCACTTCTCTTTCTCTTTGTCTGTCTCTGTCTCTTTCCTTCCCTCCTTGTCTCTTTCTCTCTCTCCCTCTCTCTCTCTCCATCCTTCCTCCCTTCCTCTCTCTCTGTCCCTGTCTGTCTGATTCTCTCACAATCTCTCTCTTTCTCTTTGTCTGTCTGTCTCTCTCTCCCCCCCCCTCTCTCACACACACACAGACACATTACAGTCACCTTATCACATTTGGAACACTCAACAACTGGTCTGCATTTATGGTTATTTGCAGCATGCCACAATCATAGGACCACAATATGTTTTTTTTTTTTGCTGGAAACTGGCATTTATTTAGTTTCTGGCAAAAAAAAAAATGCCCATTGCAGACAAATGGATTTGCTTAATGACTCCAACATTCACTTAACAACTGTAGTGTTCCCTTAAAAACCAGTGCCAAAAAGAGTAATCAAACCAGGTGTGATCACAGGGTTATCTGCTTAACAACTGGAACAACATAAAGATCCTGGGCTCAATTACATTGTAAGTTGAGGACTGCCTTCTTCCAATGAAATACAATTTATTTTCTCTTGAGGACAATGGATCATCAAATCGATATATATAAAAGCGAAATAGCACTCACTCATCATTGCAAAATCTCCAGAACCGTACAGTCTACAAATTTGAAATTTGGCACATATGTTCCTCTTGGCTTCTAGATGCTCACTAAGAAAGGATTTTTCGAAATGACCACCAGAGCATTAGTATTTCCATTGTTGTTATTATTATTATTATTATTATTATTATTATCATCATCAGCATCATCAGCATCATCAGCATCATCATGCTCTGATGCTAAGGAGTTCTACTCCCCCTCCCCATCCAAAAAGAAATCTGTTCCAAATGCAAAACACAAACAGAGGAGAGGAGTTTCAGTTTCAGCTTTAGTTTCACAACAGCAAGCAGCTTTAGTACAGAACAGTTGAGCTAAGCCACACCCACGTTCCTTGCTGTCTCCTTCTTGCTCACACAGCAAATACTGTTTCACTTTCCAAACAGCTCTCAACTCTCTCACACACTGACAGGACACTAGCCAGATGAATACTGATGGATGCTGGTAGGCAGAGGCAGAATTTTTTTCTCCTTATTTTCCTCCCCAAAAACTAAGCCCGATCACATAGTTTCATAGCGAAGCACAGGTATCAAGCTAGTAAACAATAAAGAAGAATGTTTGTAGCTCAGGGTTGAAATGAGGGTCTCTTTGGTGTTCTTTAAGCTTGGTTGTTTTCCAGCAGACGTTCCATTACCAAACGAGGTAACATCATCGGTGCTAACCTTAAGGAAGTTACATAAAGAAGTAATATTTGCAAACTAGAAATAAATGGAGCACTTGTATATGAACAAAGAGCAAACCCTTCCAGTACGGTACTGATGATGTTCCTTAATTGGGTAATGAAACATCTGCAAGAAAACAACCAAGCTCAGAGAGCACCATGGATGCCTCATTATATAAACTCTTTGACTGATATTTGCTGGAGTTCTTTCAATCTGTCATCCATACCTGGATACACGGAGTGACTCCAGACCACAAATATTTTGCTGTAGAACATCTTTGATCAGCTTCTTTTATTTTATTTATGTATTTGTTTGTTTGTCAAGCATGTATGAGAAAACTAGTATAAGTATATATAAACATATAAACATATAAGTATAAACAGGTATAAATATATACATAATAAATGAGTATGAATAAATGGGAACAGTAGGACAGGGACGGTAGCCACGCTGGTGCGCTTATGCACGCCCCCTTAAAGGACCTCTTAAGAACAGAGTGAGGTCATGGTAGACAGTTTATGGTTAAAGTTTTGGGGGTTTGAGGATGTAACAACAGAGTAGATAGTGAGTATCAGGTGTTGACCACTCTGTTGCTGAAGTCGCATTTTCTGCAATTGAGTTTGGACCTTGAGTTTGTATCTATTGTTGGCTGGTGTGTTAGTGTGGTTGAAGCTGAAGTAGTCATTGACTACTTGAACATTGTAGCAGACAATGTTGTGTACTAAGCTTAGATCAGACCGTAGGCGGCGTAGTTCTAGTTTGTCCAGGTCCAAAATTTTAAGCCAGGTAGCTTATTGGTACCATATTGTGAGTCGAGGAGCGGAGTATTCTTCTGGACTCGCTCAATCGTAATTAATGTCCGTTATACAGTGTGCATTCCAGGCAGATGAGCTGTATTCAAGAACTGGTCTAGCGAAGGTTTTGTAGGCCCTGGTTTGCAGTACAGTGATACCGAAGAAGAAGCTTCGCAAAATTAGGTTTTTCTTTGTTGAAGAATTTTCATTCAGAGTTGAATGGGAGACGCTGCCCCCAAATTTAGCAAATTTATATCCCGAAGGCGCAGCAGTGGGTCCCAAGAATTCTACCCCATGTTTTTGTACGCTGTTTTTTAGGCCTGAAGTAGAAGAACAAGCATACAGTAGATCCGCAATCTCCCCATTTCTTGACATTTTTTGCACTGAGCCATCTGCGTCTTCTCATGCTATTTTAACCCCTTTTGTGCCAAACCATCTGTGTTATCAAATGCCCTTGTAATAAACCAATTTTTCTTTTTCCTGAGCAAAAAAAAAAAAACTTTATCCCCCTGAAATGACAGGGTGAGTTTAAAACTGGAAAACCCACGAAGAATGGAAGAATGGAATGGGGTGAGCCTGTAAAAAATTTCCGCTACTCACCAGATTTACTTAACAATCCTGTTACTAACTTAGCAAGTCAGTCATTGTGGTGATTCGCTCAACAACCAAGGAAACTCATAAAATGGGACAAAATTCACTTAACAAGCATCTCACTTAGCAACATAAATTTTGGGCTGCGTTGTGGTCATAACTCAAGGACCACCTTGCATACCCCACCTTTTGATTTAATGAGTAATGAATGCTAATATTTATTATTATTTATTTATTATTTGAACTTATATGCCGCCCCATCTCCGAAGACTCGGGGCGGCTTACAACTAAAAATTAGAATCAATGTCTAGTTTGTTCGTTTGTTTTCTTGGAAAGCAAAGGGCACAAAATACATTATTTGGCCCTTACGCCTTTTCTCGTCAAGGATTGCTGCTTCCACAATAGGGATTTTCTGCACATTTTAATCACGGCAGATGATTTTAGCACATGGATTTTGTATTCCCTGTTATCCTCCCTGTCTTTGGCGGGCGAAGAAGCACCTGTTGTCTGGATATAGAGAAAAACATCTGTTGGTATAGAAATTGGAAATGGTAACAGGAGAGTGTATATCAATAGGAAAAAACATACTTAGAGTTTTCACAAGAAAGAAGAGAGAAGAGAGGAGGGGAAGCAGCTGTTTGGAGCAACCTGAAGACTCCATTGACAGTTTATGGATTTCAGGCAGAATATGTCAAGGAAGGACAGGCTGGCTTTGAACTTCAGATAGTTGTGGCTACCACATCTGTTAACAAGGGAGCACAATTGCTAGATTTGAGATCTGGTCTTTTCAAAAATAAATAGAGCAGAGGCAGTTGGTGGACTATCGGTCCACTCAACCATGCCTAAGCTTCATGGATTCTTCTTCTTCTTCTTCTTCTTCTTCTTCTTCTTCTTCTTCTTCTTCTTCTTCTGCTTCTGCTTCTGCTTCTGCTTCTGCTTCTGCTTCTTCTTCTGCTTCTGCTGCTGCTTCTTCTTCTTCTTCTTCTTCTTCTTCTTCTTCTTCTTCTTCTTCTTCTTCTTCTTCTTCTTCTTCTCTACCTGTCATCAGATGTTGGCGATCATCTTGGCGATCCTATTTTATCAACAGCCACAGGAAAAAGTGCTGCTGGGTTTTGTCCAAACCTGTTCCTTAGATATGGAAGCTCTGATGTTGTTCTAAAGAGCAGTCAGGAGATCAACCCTGGCTGCTCTTTGGAAGACCAGATCCTGAAGATGAAACTCAAAGACTTTGGCCACCTGATGAGAAGGAAGGATTTCCTGGAGAAGAACCTAATGCTGGGAATGGTTGAGGGCAATAGAAGAAGGGGACAACAGAGAAGGAGGTGGCTGGGGGGAATCGCTGAAGCAGTCTGCCTGAGCTTAATTGGACTCTGGAGGATGGTAGAGGACAGGAAGGCCTGGAGGAATGGTGCCTACATGGTCACAATGGGTCGGACACGACTTCGCAACTTTTTTATTTTTGGCCATTGGGGAAAAAGTTTCATTCCAAACACTAAAGAAAGGACTTGGGAGAGTTCTATGTAATAACTTTAATTAATTGAATCAAACTGTGTATTGGTTTGGTGATTAAGAGCAGAGAGATAATGGATGCAAAGGCCTTACCTGGTGGGTACCAATACTTGTCTTTACTGTACAGGTAAGAAAAGAAGGAGGGACACGGTGGCTCAGTGACTAAGACGCTGAGCTTGTCTATCAGAAAGGTGTGCAGTTTGGTGGTTCGAATCCCTAGTGCTGCGTAATGGAGTGAGCTCCCGTTACTTGTCCCAGCTTCTGCCAACCTAGCAGTTTGAAAGCATGTAAAAAAAATGCAAGTAGGAAAATAGGGATCACCTTTGGTGGGAAAGTAACAGCGCTCCTTGCACCTTTGGCACTGAGTCATGCTGGCCACATGACTATGGAGATGCCTTCAGACAGTGTTGGCTCTTCGGCTTTGTAACGGAGATGAGCACCACCCCCTAAGAGCCGGAAACGACTAGCACGTATGTGCAAGGGGAACCTTTACCTTTAAGAAAAGAAGTAGAACGTGAGCGCAAAGAAAATGTTGGGTACATCAATCCTATCAACCGAATTGTTTCAGTCACGGTGCAGAATGGAGTAAGGATCACCTGGTATCCTACTTTCCATCTCTATTCAAAAGCCATTATGGGCCTAAAAAAGTTAAAATTGGAATACACAAGCACCACTTTTTTTGGCACTCGCTATGCTGAGTTCCTAAAATGTTGTTACAATTTTTTGCAAAGTTATAACAAATGACGTGTGTTTTCTTCTTTTGTCTACTAGCTCCTCTTTTCGCTTTCCAACTCTGTCTGTTCATAACCAGAACGGAAATTAGTTTTAAGAATAATCCTAATCCTGGGCCGCCATTTGTCAGAAATGGTGTAGGGTCTCCTGCTTGGACTAGATAACCTACAAGATCCCTTCCAACACTTGTTAATCTGTTAATCCTTCATGCTAACAACAGGTGGGAATAATCCTAGGATCAAGGTAACCTATGCCAGGGATGGTCCTACCAAGCCTAGGACAGCTTAACTTCAATTGTTCTGGCCCTCCTAGCCTCACAATTATCTTACTGTCCTTCCCTTCATGGGATCTACCCAGTGGTGGGCTTCAAAACATTTAGCAATCGGTTCTCTGCCCAATTGCTGGGTGCGCATGGCCTAGTCAGCCTCCTGCACTATGGCGGGGGATGGCATTTACCCACTCCCCAGGCTCTGGATGCTTTCTTTGAGCCTCTGGGGGGGGCGAAAACAGCCTCCCTGGGCTACAGAGGCCCTCTGGAGGCCAGAAACGGGCCTGTTTCCGGCCTTCCGGAGCCTCCGGAAGGCCCATTTTTCACCCTCCCCGAGCCTGTATGCAGGCTGTGCACTTACCTGGGATGCAAAACAGGCTGTGTGGGGGCTCCTGGGAGGGGAGGGGAGGGGTGGGAGGGGCAAGCCAGGGGTGGGATTTGCCGGTTCACTGAACCGGCCATAAAATTAACAACCGGTTTGCACAAACTGGGGTGAACCACTAGCAGCCCACCTTTAGATCTACCCTTGAAGACAGTCAGCAATGCTGCAAACACCACGAAGCCCGGTTCCCCTGCTTGTTGAGGAAGTTGAGATGGGTTCCAGACAACTTAGGGCTCTGCCTTGTCCACAGTCAATGAACCCCCAAATTGCTTAGAACCCCACTGCTTAAAAACCCATTTCCCTGAATGCCACTCACCTCACACCTTAAGACTCCAAAGGAGCCTGTTAGCACCTTCTAAGAGTAACCAGTGTTATTAAGGGCGAAGCTTTCATGAGCTGCTCTATCAGTTCGTATTGGCATATGAACATTTTTTCCTACTTAGTTCGTATCTACAGTTTGCATTTTTAATAGTTTTAAGTCTTTCTTTTTGTCTTTCTGTCTGTCTTTCCTTCCTTCCTTCTCTCTCTCTCTCTTTCTTTTCTCTTTTTCCCTTTCCCTTCCTTTCTTCCTCCCTCCCTCTTCCCTTTCTTTTCCTTCCTTCCTTTTCCCCTTTTCCTTCCTTTCTTCCTCCCTCTCTCTTTTCTTTCTCTTCTTTCCTTCCTTTTCCCCTTTTCCTTCCTCCCTTCCTTTCTCTTTCCTGCCATCCTCCTCATCCTTTCCTTCCTTCATTTTTTCAGCTTTCCTTCTCTTCTCTTCTTTCCTTTCCCCTTCCTTCTTTTCCCTTTCCTTCCTTTCTTCCTATTTTCCTTTTCGCATTCATTTTTTCGCCTTTTCGCCTTTTCTTCCCTTTCCATCTTCCATTCCTTTTCCCTTTATTTCCTTCTTTTTCTTTTCCTCCTCATCTCTTTTTCTTTTCCTTCATTTTTTTTTCCTTTCTTCCTTCCCTTTTCCTTTCTCGTTTTCCTTTTTTCCTTCTTTTTCCTCCTTTTTTCTTTTTCTTTTTTTTATTTTTTTTCCTTCTTTCCTTTTTCCTTTTCAAATAATTAAAAGATTGCACTGCTATAAAGAAAGATGCTAATTTTTTAAAAAAATGATTTTAAAACTCATTTCTTTTTCCAAAGGAGCATCTACAAATCCACATATCTAGGGAGGTGGGCTTTTTATACAGACTTGTGTCTTCCTTTCCTCTTTTTTTTTTTTGCTATAGGTCAGGGGTCTCTCCCTCCTCCCTCCCTCCCCCCCTCCCTCTTCATTCCTTTTCTAGTGCTTTCTACAAGGACAGCAAAATTCTTTCAGAAAGAGGTTCGGTATGGAAACGACTCTGGAATAGTTTTTTTTCTCTCTCTCTGCTGAACAACTGCCAGCCAGAGCCGTGTTGAAGGAAAGCCTGCTTCCTTTCTTAGATTTTTGAGGCACCGAGGCCGGGATTTGAGGGCAGGGATCAAATTGCACAGGCTCCCAAATGGACCTTGGCCTTCGGCAGCAGCTGATGTTTCGAGGAAAGTGAGCTGCAAATCCTACATAAATCCCCTCTCTGGACAGACAGACCCCCTCACCCGCAGCCTCGGAGTTCCTGTGCTTTCATGGCATTAGGGCAGATGAATGGGATGGGGGTCATCCTCGACTTATGACCACAGTTGAGCCCAACATTTCCATTGCTAAGCGAGATGGTTGTTCAGGGAGTCTTGCCCCCATTTTACGACCTGTCTTGCCATGGTTGCTAAGTGAATCACTGCAGTGGATGACTATTGCAATGCCCAGGGATCGTGTGATCACCTTTTGCCAACTTCTGTCAACGGGGGAAAGCCT
Source organism: Naja naja (assembly GCA_009733165.1). Lineage (NCBI taxonomy): Eukaryota > Metazoa > Chordata > Lepidosauria > Squamata > Elapidae > Naja > Naja naja. The sequence continues at coordinate 13,079,118 of CM019151.1, read as the reverse complement.
GATTCACTTAACAACCGTGACAAGAAAGGTCGTAAAACGGAGCAACCCTCACCCCTGTCTCACTTAGCAACAGACATGTTGGGCTCCATCATGGTCATACGCTGAGCTGAGGGCTACCTGTCCTTTTAAATAAAGCAATTGTTAAATGAGTACCACGGTTGTTAAGTGAGTCAGGCTTCCCCAGTCACTTTGCTTTGTCAGAAGGTCGCCAAAGGGGATCACGGGAACCTGCAACATTGTAACCGTCATAAATATGAGTCAGTTGCCAAGCCTCTGAATTTTGCTCACATAAGCATGAGGATGCTGCAATGGCCATAAATAATGAAAAATGATCCTAAGTGACTTTTGTCAACTTTGAATGGCCACTAAAGAAACTATTGTAAAAAAAAATTCAAGTTTTATATTTTTTATTTATATATAAACTAGCTCAATACCCATGCTTCACTACGAAACTATGTGATCGGGCTTAGTTTTGGGGGAGAAAAATAAGGAGAAAAAAAATTCTGCCTCTGCCTACCAGTATCCATCGGTATTCATCTGGCTAGTGTCCTGTCAGTATATGAGAGAGTTGAGGGCTGTTTGGAAACTGAAACAGTATTTGCTGTGTGAGCAAGAAGGAGACAGCAAGGAGCCTGGGCATGGCTTAGCTCAACTGTTCTGTACTAAAGCTGCTTGGTGCTGTGAAACTGAAACTGAAACTTCTCTGCTTGTGTTTTGATTTCTTTTCAGGTGGGGAGGGGGGAGTAGAACTCCTTAGCATCAGAGCATGTTAATAATAATATATAAAATTCTAATGCTTTGATGGTCATTTCAAAAAATCCTTCCTTAGTGAGCACCTAGAAGCCAAGAGGAACATATGTGCCAAATTTCAAGTTTGTAGGCTTTATGGTTCTGGAGATTTTGTGATGATGCTTGAGTGGTATTTTGCTTTTACATATATAGATTTTGAAAACAGTGTATTGTCCAGGCACTTCATGTTATAGAAAAAACAACAGATATACTAGTAGTAATAATATACATAGTAATTATAGCAATAATTATAGTTATATTAGTTATTTGTAATCATTAATTATACTAGCATTCTTATAGTCATACATAGCATTCATCTTTTACATGCACATAACAATAATCTTTCCTCTTCTAACTTCTACCTCTTATATCTGACCTATCTTATATACCTCTTATATAAAACCTATCCCATGTTGAATAATACTCAGTATCTCCTTTATCTTTTATTGTTAATGTTAATCTATCTGTTCTGCTCTACGCCCTGGATGGGTATAAAGCAGACAGAGCAACTCCACAAAGCATCTATACAAAGTTCTTTTTATTGGTTCATCAGGCATCCTGTCAACTCACAGTTATGACGAGGTTCTTCTTAATGTCTAATCCTTTGCATATCTGAATCATGGTGTAGAAAAATATTAAACTCTCATACCTATGTTTCATCCCATAATCATAGAGACAGCGAGTATAGCTGCTACACGAGGCTGTGTGTTCAGGCAAGAAGAAGAGAAACCTCCCTCAACCCAGCAAGGGTCAATTCAGTGACCAATCAGGATTACAGATGTGACCACATGACATGGACTACATTTCCCAAGATACCTTAACTACATTTACCATGATGCATTCCCTTAAGGGGACAGCTCTCAATTCCTAACTACCTATCCTAAATCCCATTAACTCTAAACTGGCTGGACAGCATACTATCCATCTCTGCACAGTCCAATATTTTCCGAATTATGTTTTCATCTGGTGGGTTGTTCTTGTTGGGGCCCACCAGACTCGGATGATGAGGAGGTTGGGAAGGAACTTGCACCGGTTCTGGAGTCTGGGGAAGGCTCTGATGGAGGCTCTGTGTGGGACGCAGAGATGGAGCCAGGGCCGTCCAACATTTCCCAGCCACTGGAGAGGCAGCTGCCTTTGGAGGCTGAGATGAGTGAGGAGGAAGAACAGCTGGGGCCTGTTCCAGATGCGCATATGCGTAGAGGTGTTAGAAGGTAACAATGGAGGACAAGGGGTCAACTCTGGAAACAAAGCACACGTGGACGCTCAATAGCCCCTCCCTGGCTGGGAAATAAATAGAAGGAAAGAGGAGTGGAGGTTGTAGGAGACAACAGTTCGTCTTTCTGAAGATTTTGCTCATTGTGTTTTGTACCACAGAGACTACTTGCCAGAACTTAATATGCAGCCTTTTGGCTGGGAGCTCAGGGCCTTGCAATTATCTCAAGGTATATCAAGGTATATCATGGTAAGGTCTGTTGCTGCCGTTCACTCTTTGAAGGACTATTGCCAGGAATTTTCGGTGGATGAATGCCATTAATTCACAAGAGGTAAATAAAAAAAGGGGGTTTTGTGACAAGGAGTCTTTCTTGCTTCTGCTAAGGCTGGGTCAAAACAGTTCTCATTTTTCCAATATTGTGCAAACTGTTGTAAGTTGAGGAGTATCTGCATATGCAGCCTTCCTTCCTAAGGTCACTTATCAGGCTGAGATGAGTTCCCACCAGCATGCATGACAACATTAGATTCACCGCGACAGTGCCAAGGGAGAGTTGATTATCTTGAAGCAGGTAGAGATATTGGGACAGTAAGAGGAGGCTAAACTCAGTTCCTGAGTCCAAGAAGGAGGTAGCTGTCTGGAAAGGATGTCTATGGAGATTCTCTGTCATCCAGGCCATGGTTGTCCCAATGGTGCTTTTTTTCAAGAGGCAACTGGACTTTCTTGGTTTTTCTTTGAAGACGTTTCCTTTCTCATCCAAGATGCTTCTTCAGTTCTTATCCAAGAAGCCAAAGAAGCTTCTTGGATGAGAAGCGAAATGTCTTCAAAGAAAAACCAAGAAAGTCCAGTTGCTTCTTCAAAAAAAGCACCTTTGGGACATGTCTGAAAGAAGAGCAATCGGTCAAATGATAACTCAGACCAAATCTGTACAGCCACTAAATTGCATTGGGGGGGGGTCAACTGTTTCATTCCTGGGGCTCATGATATTAAACCCCAGCTTATTCTGGAGTCTATCTTCTCTCAAAAACAGGTTCTTCTGTCTGCTTTTAGGATGCTGCTTTCATGCACTGCCTGGCACATTTTATTTGTGTTAAAGGTAAAGGTTCCTCTCGCACATACGTGCTAGTCGTTTCTGGCTCTAGGGGGCAGTGCTCATCTCTGTTACAAAGCCGAAGAGCCAGCACTGTCCGAAGACGTCTCTGTGGTCATGTGGCCGGCATGACTAAGCGCCGAAGGCGCACGGAACGCTGTTACCTTCCCACCAAAGTGGCCCCTATTTTTCTACTTGCATTTTTAACATGCTTTCGAACTGCTAGGTTGGCAGAAGCTGGGACAAGCAATGGGAGCTCACTCCGTTACGCGGCGCTAGGGATTTGAACTGCCGAACTGCCAACCTTTCTGATCGACAAATTCAGCGTCTTAGCCACTGAGCCATCGCGTCCCTTTCAGGCAGGAGGCCTTATATCATTGGACATATGGTTGTCCGATCCTTTCTTGAAAACCTCCAATGATAGGTGGCATCTCTGGGAGGCAAGCTTGGTTAATTGTTTCCACTGTCAGGAAGGTTTTCCTTAGTGCTGGGTTGGATCTCTCTTTAGTGAGCTTCCACCCATTGCTTCCTGAACTATCCTCAGATAATGAGTCGATCACCTCTTCTCTGTGACAGCTCTTCAAGTACTGGAAGCAGAAGTGGTATTCAGCCAATTCTGACCAGTTCTGGAGAACAGGTAGCAGAATTTTGAGTAGTTCGGAGAACTGGCAAATCCCACCTGTGACTGGCCCCGCCCCCATCTATGCTCTGCCTCCAGAGTCTCTGCTGATCGGCTGGGTCTTCTTTTGTTGCCCTGCACAGGAGAATGGAGCTGGAAAGCAGGTTAGTGGGATCCGGAGGGAATGGAGATTTTGCAGTATCCTTCCCCTGCCACGCCACCAAGCCACGCCCACCAAGCCAAGCCACACCCACAGAACTGGTAGTAAACATTTTTGAATCCCACCACTGACCGGAAGACAGCTATCATGTCACCCCTAATTCTTCTCTTGGCTAGGCTAAGCATACCTGGTTCCCTCATACAATTTATACTATAGATGCCTTATCACTATTCCTAGTTTCTAGCCTGGTGCCTTGACCAGGCCAGTACATCAAACTGGCTTCATGTAATTTATATTATGCAAAACAATCTTCCAGTTGTATCAAAAATGCCTCCTATAATTTTCCTTTATTTACTGTATCAATGTAAATCAGTAAGTGCTGTCATAAAATGAAATACTGTTCTATGGTACTATCTCCCTTTGTGAAGCTTGCCTCTTCTGCTGCTATAATCTGCCTAGTACTCAATCAATCAATCAAATATCTTTAAAGCATATCTTGTGATTAGAACTCTCCGTCTCCTAATGATTGGCCCAAAGCCACCCAGCTGGCTTTCATATGCCTAAGGCGGGACTAGAACTCACAATCTCCTGGTGATTGGCCCAAAGCCACCCAGCTGGCTTTCATGCCTAAGGCGGGACTAGAACTCACAATCTCCTGGTGATTGGCCCAAAGCCACCCAGCTGGCTTTTATGCCTAAGGCGGGACTAAAACTCACAATCTCCTAATGATTGGCCCAAAGCCATCCAGCTGGCTTTCATATGCCTAAGGCGGGACTAGAACTCACAATCTCCTGGTGATTGGCCCAAAGCCACCCAGCTGGCTTTTATGCCTAAAGTGGGACTAGAAGTCACAATCTCCTGGTGATTGGCCCAAAACCACCTAGCTGGCTTTCATATGCCTAAGGCAGGACTAGAACTCACACTCTCCTGATTTCTAGCCTGTTCCTTAACCACCAGTCCAAACTGCCCCCTCTTTATAATTCTTCTCTCAATTCTATTTTTTTTTTTTTGGTGAAACCCACAACATGGGGGATATGCTGATTTTGTCCTGGCTCACGCTAATCTGATTTTGTCCATTTCAGCAACCCACTTTTCCCCCACTAGCAGGTGGCACGTGGCCTCCTCCACTTTCAACATTGCCCACTCCAGGGACCAGCACCGTCTCTTCCCTGCCCGGTTAAATTTGTTGGCTGCTGTCTGAACAAATAGAGATCTTTGTTCTGGCTGAAATGTTTTCAGTGGCTGTTCAGCCAGAGGGCAGCAGGTCCAACTCCTTTTCAGAAGGGCTGCCTTTGAAATGTTAGCTGCAGGTTTTAGGTTTTCGTCTCTTTTCTTGAGTCCGACTCTCAATTCCTGGCATTGCTGAGAGTATTTCAAGGGAGCAGGAGTTCCAGAGGGTCTGTTTCATCTTCTCAGTCTCCCAACAGGTGCCGAGGGGGAGTGTTCGGGGTGTATAAATCTGGAGCATTAAGTTGTCGATTCTTCTGAAGCGAATTCGGTGAGCCTTGGATTTCGGTTACCATAGCAGGCTCCCCATTACTCCTGGGCATCAGCCTGGCCCGCATGGCTCTTTCTATGGGTCATTGCAGCAGGAGCTCCGAAACTTTTTCAACCCGCAAGGAAACGAGAGAGGAGAAGGTTGCATTACACAGTTCTAGGCTCTGGGAAGGCAAGACAATTGCCGGCAGCTGCAAGGGAGGGGCAAGGTGCTCAGGAACCACCAGAACTGGGATGTCAAACTCAAGGCCCAGTGGGAGTGCTTAGAACTGGCCCATGGGGCCGTCCTGGAAACAGCAAAGGATTGGCCTGCAGTGCCTCTGCCAGCAAAAACAGAGCTCCCAAAGAACTGCGGGCAGCCCTCCCGAGCTCCGTTTTCACTGACAGGAGGGCTGCAGGAGGCCATCACAGCCAAAAACGGAGCTCGGGAGCCCATTTTCGCTAGCAGAGCACTCAGACCACCACAGATGCCCTTGACACAAGTTACATTGAGCTGGGCACACCCATCATGGTCCCCCAAAGTCAAACACAACCCTGATGTGGGCCTCAATGAAATGAAATCAAGTTTGACACCCCAGTCTCTTCTTGAAATTCTCAAGTGATGGCGCTCCCACAACTTCCGAAGGCAACTTCTGTTCCATTGGTTGATTGTTCTCACTGTCAGAAAATTCCTCCTTATTTTCAGGTTAAATCTTCCTTGTTCAGTTTCCATCCTTTATTCCTTGTCTGGCCTTCAGGTGCTTTGGAAAACAGGCTGACTCCTTCCTCTCTGTAGCAGCCCTTCAATATTGGAATGCTGCTATCCTGTCTCCCCTGGTCCTTCTCCTCCCTAGACTAGCCATGCCCAGTTCCTGCAACCATTCAGCGTATGTTTTAGCCTTCAGTCCCCTAATCATCCTGGCTGCTCTTCTCTGCACTCTTTCTAGAGTCTCAACATCTTTTTGATAGTGTGGTGACCAAAACTGGATGCCATATTCCAAGTGTGGCCTTACTAAGGCTGGCTGATCTTGGAATCTATAAACATCAGCTCTGCTTAAGACTTGGATTGGAGGCTCACCTATCCATGTGGGTGTATGCATGATGGTTATCTTTTGAGAGCTGAATGCAACGAAATTTCATTTTAATGTAGGCTGATTAGCATACATTTAAAGGGACAATAAAGTTTTTATTCTTCTATTCTATTCATAAGTTAGACTGGGAAGTCAAGGCAAAACAAATCCTGAAGAAGGGAATGGCAAAATACTTCTACATCACTGCCCGTGAAGATAATCTTTAGGAGTCAAGTTTAAGTCAAGGTCATCTTTCATTTATTAATTCACGCAACTCTTTAACTCAGGAAACATGATTTTCCAAATCACAGTAGCTAAACCAATGTAGCTCACAAAGTCGTCAGTAAACTATCTTATCCAGCATGTGAACATATTCATTCTGAATCTAGTTGGGAAACCCCACCCTGTTCTGTTGAAAATTTGACCAGGGTATAAAATCATCACAAACACTTTGCCAGAAGGAAGGTACTGTTGATCCAAAGTAATCCACTTTTAATTAAGATTTATTGCTTTATTGCAGACGGAGCCTGGATTGGCTGAAAGAGCAAATGCTTTCTATTAATAGCAGAAAGAAACATCCCTGTAATAGCTCCAACTGTATCCAATTCTTCTCGTATTTCTCACAGCAGATTGCTAATTGCTGAGAGAACAATGAGTTTTATAAGAACACCATTATGATTTTTGCTTTGTTAAAAAAGATGCATTTTAAGTGGAAATGTATTTATCATTGCAGTGCGCATGAATGATTAATTTAATCAAAGAAGTTTACAACTATTCCTTACCAACCGTTTGAGGTTGCAATGGCACTAAAAAGTGTCTTGTGACTGGTCCTCCAAGGTCCTTTCCAGCTCCTATTCTATTCTATTCTATTCTATTCTATTCCTATTCTATTCTATTCCATTCTATTCCATTCCATATTCTATTCTATTCTATTCTATTCTATTCTATTCTATTCTATTCTATTCTATTCCATTCCATTCCATTCCATTCCATTCCACTCCACTCCACTCCATTCCATTCCATATTTTCTATTCTATTCTATTCCAATTCATTCCATTCCATTCTATTCCATTGCATATTTTCTATTCTATTCTATTCTATTCTATTCTATTCTATTCTATTCTTTCCCTATTCCTGTTCTGTTCTACTCTACTCTACTCTACTCTACTCTGCTCTACTCTATTCTTTCCAGTTCTATTTCCATTTCCATTTCTATTTTCCATTCCCATTCCATTCCATTCCACTCTACTGTACTGTACTGCACTGTACTCTACTCTACTCTATTCTGCTCTACTCTACTCTACTCTACTCTACTCTACTCTACTCTACTCTTCTTAAAAACTTCCAGTGTTGGAGCATTTACAACTTCTGGAGGCAAGTTGTTCCACTGATTAATTGTTCTAACTGTCAGTAAAGTTCTTCTTAGTTCAAGGTTTGACCTCTCTTTGATAAGCTTCCATCGGTTATTTCTTGTCCTTCCATGAAGTGCTTTGAAGAACAAGCCAATCCCCTCTTCTCTGTGACAGCCCCTCAAATATTTAAAGATTTGCTTTCATGTCACACCTCCTAGTCCTCCTCTTTGTTATAGACATACCCAGTCCTTGCAAACTGTTCATCATATGAGTTAGCCTCCAGCCCCCTAATCATCTTTCTTGCCCTTCTCTGCACAGCCCCAGCTTCTTTTTTGCAGTGTGGTGACCAAAACTGGACACAATATTCAAAATAAGGTCTTACCAATGGAATATAAAGTGGTACCAACACTTCGCATAACCTTGTTGCTGTCCTACTGTTGGTGCAGCCTAGGATTGTATTGCCTTTTTTTTTTGGCAACTGTATCGTAGTCCATGTCATGTGGTTACATCTGTAACCCTGATTGGTCACTGAATTGACCCTTGGTGGGTTGAGGGAGGTTTCTCCTCTTCTTGCCTGAACACACAGCCTCGTGTAGCAGCTATATTCTCTATCTCTGTAATTATGGGATAAAATATAGGTATGAGAGTTTAATATCTTTCTACTGTTCTGCTCTATGCCTTGGATGGGTATAAAGCAGACAGAGCAACTCCACAAAGCATCTATACAAAGTTCTTTTTATTGGTTCATCAGGCATCCTGTCAACTCACAGTTATGATGAGGTTCTTCTTAATGTCTAATCCCTTGCATATCTGAATTGTGGTGTAGAAAGATATTAAACTCTCATACCTATGTTTCATCCCATAATCATAGAGACAGCGAGTATAGCTGCTACACGAGGCTGTGTGTTCAGGCAAGAAGAGGAGAAACCTCCCTCAACCCACCAAGGGTCAATTCAGTGACCAATCAGGGTTACAGATGTGACCACATGACATGGACTACATTTCCCAGGATACCTTAACTACATTTACCATGATGCATTCCCTTAAGGGGACAGCTCTCAATTCCTAACTACCTATCCCAAATCCCATTAACTCTAAACTGGCTGGACAGCATACTGCTGGCTCATATATAAGTGATTGTCCACTATGACTCCAAGATCTCTCTTGCAGTTACAACTGTTGAGCCAGGTACTACTTATTCTCTACCTGTGCATTTGTTTTGTTTTTTCTTGCATAAGTATAAAACTTTATTTTTCTCACCACTGAGTTGCATTTTGCTGGATAGGGTCCAGTGTTCAAGCGTTGAGATCCTTCTGCATCTTCTTGAGCCTTTCTTCTGGGGTGTTGGCTACTCCTGCTATTTGGGTATTGTCTGAAAATTTGATGAGTTCCCCTTCTATCCCCTCTTCTAATTCATTTATGAAGATGTTGAAAAGTACCTCCAAAAAGAAGCTATGTGTAGAATTAGAATTAACAGTATCTATCAAACTATCGTGTATCTGATCTGTCTGTCTCTCTATATCACTGGTGGCTCACCTTTTTGGGCTCCTGTGCCAAAAATTGTGCACACGCTTGCATGCTCGCACTTGCATGTCAGCACCCAGAAGGCAATGTGTGCACCCCCACACGCCTCCTACGCATGCACGTGCAATCCCCACCTTCCCACCCCTGCCCCCTTACCTGCACTGTGCCTCACAGCTGATTTTCGGCTGGTTTGAGTCCTTTTTCGGCCTCCCAGAGGCTTGAGGAAGGCTTCTGCAGGCTTTTCAGGCCAAAAACTAGGCCCGTTTTGCCACTTCTGGTATTTCCAGAAAAACAGGAAGTGATGAAACAGGCCTAGTTTTCAGCCTGAAAAGCCTGCAGAAGCCTTCCTCAAGTCTCTGGGAGTCCAAAAAAGGCCTCAAACCAGCCGAAAATCATCTGTGAGGCGCGTGCATGTGCAGTGAGGTAAGTTTGCTTGCAGCTCGCGTGCTGGGCCAAATGGCTCTGCATGCCACCTGTGGCATGTCTGCCATAGTTCACCATCACAGCTCTATATCATCTGTCTGTCTGTCCTCTGGTCTGTCAATCTCTCTATCTGTCTACCTATCATCTAGCTAGCTGTCTGTTTATCAACCATCTAGCTATTTATCTAGCTATCTACATATCATTATAATCAGTGGTGGGATTCAAAAAAATTTACTACCGATTCTGTGGGCTTGGCTCGGTGGGCATGGCTTGGTGGGCATGAAGGATATTGGGGAAGGATACTGCAAAATCTGCCTTCCCTCCCTACCCCACTAACCTGCTTTCCAGCTCCGTTCTCCTGTGCAGGGCAACAAAAGAAGACCCAGCCGATCAGCTGGGACTCAGGAGGCAGAGAATAGATGGGATTGGTGGGGCACCCTATTCTCCAAACTACTCAAAATTTCTGCTACCAGTTCAGGAGAACTGGTCAGAACCATCTGAATACCTGATCATAATCTATGTGGATTTCTCACATTTACAATAATCAAAACATGCAAAATATATACTATAATGATGATAATAGAGATGATGATAATTATTTATCTTCAGAAACCATTTGAACAAAGGTGCAAATTTGGGATTCCAAGCTCTTACGGCATGGCTTTGTAGAGAACTACTAGCCTTTTTATGAAGTGATGCACTGCACTTAGCATATATGTTAAAGCACTCTAAAAATAAATGATGACCTGCAACTCAAAGACAGATGATGAAAGCCAGGGCATCAAAAAGGATGTGCAGTGACTGAACGCAGACTTTCAATGTCAAACAAGAAAAGACTAAGGAAGTCATCGGCAAGATAAGAATGTCAAGAATGCGTTGAGTCCTCCTGCAACAGGTTTCGTGGATGAGGTTGGGAAGAAAACTGTGAACCTTTCCGCCCACCACTTAGAACAAACTGAAGCTACAAAGAGAAAGACTTCCAATGATCTTTCTGCTTAAAACTGTGAATGTGACTTTAGGAACACTGCAAAAATTGGAGAAATAGAAGAAGAAGAAGAAGAAGAAGAAGAAGAAGAAGAAGAAGAAGAAGAAGAAGAAGAAGAGGAAGAGGAAGAGGAAGAGGAAGAGGAAGAGGAAGAGGAAGAGGAAGAGGAAGAGGAAGAGGAGGGGGGAGGAGAAAAAGAAGAAGAAAAAGAAGAAGAGGAGAAGCAGAAGCAGAAGAAGCAGAAACAGAAGCAGAAGCAGAAGAAGCGGAAGAGGAAGAAGAAGAGGAAGAGGAAGAGGAGAGGAGGAGGAAGAGGAAGAAGAAGAGGAAGAAGAAAAAGAGGAGGAAGGAGGAGGAGGAGGAGGAGGAGGAGGAAGAAGAAGAAGAAGATTTAGGTTGGGGAAAAAATAGAATTCAGGTGAGATTGTGGCACAGACCACGAATTGTACTTGATTTAATAGACCAACCAGTCCATCATTTTTGTGGTTTATGTCATTTGTATGATGGCATCCTCATGCAAATGATTAAAACATAAAGGCAAATGAAATAAAGTCATTATTCCATTTGCCTGAAGGATACACAATGATGCAATGTATATCGTTCATCTTCTGATTTGCATAATGGTGTCATTATGAAAATGACGTACTTGTTACGAACGATGTAAAAATAACGTAGATTTAACTGCCTCTTCTGGATTCCTTCAGATTTCTCTTGTATCTTGCAAGGATCGTTGGACCAAAATTTGACCCAACGTCTCAAACGTCCACGAAGTGGCGATGCCTTAAATCAAGATGTCAGCACAATTGAAATCCAAAAGACAGGTTAACGTTGGGGAAACTGAAGAGGGCAGGTGTGCCGGCCAGATATGGCTTGGAGCAGATGCAGTCAGATTTAGTATTCTTAACTTACGTTACCGGAGGATCTATGAGAGGAGATAAAAGACATGAGAACTGAAGCAGATTTTTAAAAAAAAACGATATTCTTAAGATTTCAAAGAGGGCAGAAAAGATCTGAGTAGGTTTTTTTCAGAACAAGCTTTCACAATCATCAAAGAATGTTAAATCGTGAAAGCAATGGACAATATGGATGTTCCAATAAGAGAAAAGGAAGAAAAGGGGAATGTGATAAGAAATTTTTGGGGGAGAAATCATGGAAAAAGATTCAGCTAAGACACCTTGAATAATAAAAGTATCTACGGGTAATCTTTGTCTTACAACCATTTGTTTAATGGCCGTTCAAATTTAGGACACAGAAAAAAACTTACAACCGCATTTTCAACTGTTGCAGTCTCCCCATGGTTGCCTGCAGTGGTGGGGTTAAAAAAAAAATCACTACCGGTTCGGTGGGTGTGGCTTGGTGGGCGTGGTGTGGCTTGGTGGGCGTGGCAAAGGAAGGATACTGCAAAATCCCATTCCCTCCCCCACCCCACTAACCTGCTTTCCAGCTCCGTTCTCTTGTGCAGGGCAACCAAAGAAGACCCAGCTGATCATCTGGGACTCGGGAGGCAGAGAAGAGATGGGGTTGGCGGGCCAGTCGGAGGTGGTATTTGCCGGTTCTCTGAACTACTACTGGTCATAAGTCACTGTTTTCAGTGCCGTTGTAACTTCACACTCAATGAACTGTTGTAAATTGAAGAGTACCTGTAAATCAACCAACTAACCCACCAAATAAATAAAATAGTATTTCCTTTCATTTTATCAAACTCCGATGGTGGGGAAGGATGTCCCTGATATTTTCAGTTGGAAAAGCATTTCCTTTTCTACCCGTTCTTAGTGAAGCTTCCCATAGTTTGGGCCAACTCAAAAAAAATTGTAAAATTGGTCTTAAAAATAAAGAGGCTTCATGTCCCAGGAAAATACATGTTTAAGCAGTAGTAGACAGATGCTGCATGGCAGTGGTGGGATTCAAAATTTTTTTTACTACCGGTTCTATGGGCGTGGCATGGCTTGGTGGGTGTGGCTTGGTGGGCATGGCTTGGTGGGCGTGGCAGAGGAAGGTTACTGCAAAATGCCCATTCCCTCCCCACCCCACTAACCTGCTTTGCAGCTCTGCTCTCCTGTGCAGGGCAACCAAAGAAAACCCAGCCGATCAGCTGGGACTCGGGAGGCAGAGAAGAGATGGGGGCAGAGCCAGTCAGAGGTAGGATTTTCTGGTTCTCTGAACTACTCAAAATTTCCGCTACTGGTTCTCCAGAACTGGTCAGAACCTGCTGAATGCCACCTCTGGTCGCATGATCAAAATTAGGGAGCTTGGTAACATGTTTTACAATGGTTGCATCATCTCCATTTTGTGTTGTCATTATTTTCCCAGCCAGTTTCCGACAAGTCAAGTCAATGGGGGAAGCCTGATTAGCTTAAGCGACTGTACTATTCTTGCAACAACTGCAGAGATTCACTTAAGAAGCATAGCATAAAGGTTGTAAAATTGGCCTCAACTCACTTAACAACTCTCTTGCTTAGCAATGGATATTCTGGCTCCAATGGTAGCTGTAAGTCAAGGATGACCTGTAATTGGGAAATTAGGGTTAGAGGCTGAGAGAGGGAGGAAAATGGACCAATGTACTAATCTAACTTGGAGAGGGATCTGTGACAACTCGCTGCAGCCAACTTGTCATGGGACAACCGCCATGGCCAACTTGCAAATAAATCACCCCATCCACAATCAGAATACACCTGTCAAGAATCTACGCTGAGAAATACCCGAATCTCACACAATAATAATATTCAGCATAATCGTATTATAATGCTTTATCATGACCATCTTGCTGTTAGATTTAGCCTTTTCATTACCATATGTTCTGACCCAGGCTTCGTCAATCATAATTAATCACAAACTTGTTTTAAAAGCAAAACCTATTTTATTACAATGCTGGGAATTGTTTTCATTCCCAGCCAGAACTAATCTTAAACAGTTCCCCAAGATAAGCACACACCTTTCAGTTCAGTGGAATGCTGCCAAAAACAGAAGTATCCAATTAACTATAAAAGAAACCAACTGAAATATACAGAGCTTCAAGGGAAGACTCGGAACCGATCGAACTACTTTGCTTCCTGCAAAGGTTTCATCATAGAGGCCTGACTTTTATCCATTATGGGAGGGGCAATTATCTCCCGGCCTTACTCCCCAGTTGCCCCTTTTGTTTCAGCTGCTCTTGCCTTCTAGCAGCTCTGAGCACACACACACTGGGAACAGCTCCCCTGGGTCCTCTGCCTCGCTGCTGCCAGACCAAAGGCTCCGAACCCCACTCCCAGATGGTCCTGCATCAGACGCAGGACCCTCGTCCGAGTCCTCTCCAGACTCCCTGACTGGTCCCCTTTCTTCCTCACTGTCCGATTCCGCTGCCGGCTGCACTGGCTGCTGGCGAACCACAACACCATAACTATGGAGCTCTCGCCTCACAGTCAGGAGGCTGTGTGTTCAATCCTAAACAGAGGCAGGTATTTCTTTCTCTGGGCACAGTGAGAAAATATCTGCTGAACAAAACTCTGCACTGGCAACAGGAAGGGCATCTGGCCAGTAAACACTCTGCTAGCTCCATTCAGTTGCCCAGACTCCACCCTGCAAGGGATCATAGGGTTCTTAAAAGCAGATGATGATGATAGTCAGGGTGGCATAAAGGAGTAATAATAAACACACATAAACAGTCTGGACAGTGGGTGTGGCAGTAACTAGAGACAGCAGAACCTCTTGCAAATAAATCACCCCATCCACAATCAGAATACACCTGTCGAGAATCCAATCTGAGAAATACCCAAATCTCACAGAATAATATTCAGCACAATCGTATTATCATGCTTTATCATGACCCTCACGCTGTTAGGTTTAGCCTTTTCATTACCATAATACTTAAAGGAGTGGTGCGGTGGCCTAGAGGTGGAGTTCTTGCCTCACAATCAGGAGGCTGTGAGTTCCATCCTAGGCAGAGGCAGGTATTTCTCTCTCTAGACACAATGAGTATATATATCTGCTGAACAAAACTCCACACTGGTGACAGGAAGAGCATCCGGCCATTAAAAAACTCTGCTAGCTCCATTCAGTTGCCCAGACTGCACCTCGCATAGGATTATGGGGACGTTAAAAGAAGATGGTGATGATGATGATGATTACCATAACACTTTTTTTTAAAAAGTCTGACTGGTAGCCTGGGATTAAAGCTACATCTGTTTCAGGTTTACAAACTCCACCAAGAAGGCAATGGAGAAATGGTGGCAGCTTTTAGAGGTCAGTGGCCTGTTCTCAGAATAACCCTGCCAAAGACAAGTTTCTCTGCCCCTGGGCTATTATAAATAACCCAGCTTCCACAAATGCTATTTTGCAACAGCCCCCCCCCCGGGGGTATTTTTATACAGGCGATATATTTAGGCCCCGGGACGTGTAATCAGAAACTGTTCTGAGCGACGTGGGTCACCTCAGCGCTAAGTTCAGCCCAAGATACCGTCCCAGGCTGCACCGATAATCCTCACTTCCTTCTCAGATCACATACCTGTCACTAACGGCTCAGTTGGCAGGACTGACAGGTTTCACTGTATACAAACAGAGCGCAAAAGAGAATTGCCCCCCCTCCCCGCCACCTCCCCCCACCCCCGGTAGCCATCCACAGATGATCGGGACCGTGAACAGTTCTGTTATGTATGTAGGTTTGAATGTTATTGGTTTATTTGAACTGTTCTTGTAAAATGTCAAATGGTATTGGTTTAAATAGTGCGGGAAGAAACCCTGCACTCCCATTGGCTGGCAACTATGGCTGCTGGCTATAAGAAGCAGCCGTAGCCCAGCCAAGTCGGGTCCATTCAAGCTGTAGTCACTTAATAAACTCTTCACTGAAGCTCTTCACGTCTGACTCTTCATGCAAACTTAACAAGTTTGGTACACTTTTCACCCGTGGATATACAGGTAGTTCTTGACTTACGACGGTTCATTTAGTGTCCATTCAAAGTTACGAAAAAAGTGACTTACGGACGTTTTTCCAAACTTACAACCTTATAATACTTTATTGGCCAAGTGTGATTGGACGCACAAGGAATTTGTCTTGGTGTAAATACTCTCAGTGTACATAAAAGAAAAGATACATTTGTCAGGAGTCAAGAATCATAAGGTACGACACTTAATGATTAGTCATAGGGTACAATAAGCAATTGAATCATACTAGGAAACAGTCAATATAGATCGTAAAGATACAAGCGACAAAGTTACAGTCATACAGTCACAAGTGGGAGGGGATGGGTGATAAGGAATGATGACAAGATTTAACAGTTATAATAGTGTAGACTTTGTAATAGTTGAACAGGGTTGAGGGAATTATTTGTTTAGCAGAGTGATGGCGTTCGGGTAAAACTGTCCTTGTGTCTAGTTGTTCTGGTGTGCAGGGCTCTATAGCATCGTTTTGAGGGTAGGAGTTGAAACAGTTTATGTCCAGGATGTGAGGGGTCTGTAAATATTTTCACAGCCCTCTTTTTGACTCGTGCAGTATACAGGTCCTCGAAGGAAGGCAGGTTGGTAGCAACTGTTTTTTTCTGCAGTCCTAATTATCCTCTGAAGTCTTTGTCTGTCCTGTTGGATTGCAGAACCAAACCAGACAGTTAATAGGGGTGCAAATGACAGACTTAATGATTCCTCTGTAGAACTGAATCAGCAGCTCCTTGGGCAGTTTGAGCTTTCTGAGTTGGCGCAGAAAGAACGTTCTATGTTCTTTCTGCGTAGCGTCCCCAGGATCAAGGGACCAAAATTCCAGATGCTTGGCAACTGGTTTCATACTTATGATGTCCCAAGGTTATCCCTTTTTTTGGTAACCTTTTGGGCCAGCAAAATCAATGGGGAAGACCAGGTTCACTTAATAACCGTGTTCCTAACTTATCAGCTATTAAGATCTCACCAAGCTCAAGGTTGTCTCAGCCTTCCATCCTTCTGAGGTGGATAAAACGAGGAGCCAGATTGTTGGGGGCTGTAAAGGCACTGTGAGGCGGTATGGAATTCTAAGTACTATTGCTATTGTGGTTTTTTTTTTAAAGTTAATAGCTTTGGTTTGGTTTGGTGCAGTTTTTATTATTTGTGACAATTCGGATTACTGTGGATGTTTTAATGTTTGTTTTATGTACTCTATGCTGAAAGTCCTGAGGGTGGTTTTGATTGAAGCAGGGGTAGAAGAAGTATGACTAATAGATAAATAAATTGACTCATGATTTGATGAGTCTGCTGGCGGTATATCAAAAAGAATAAAAAACAGTCAGACTCTGTGTGTGTGTGTGTGTGTGTGTGTACAAACACAAAGAAAGACCTATGTACATACAGACAAACACATAGACATTGGAGGAGGAGGAGAGGAAGAGAAGGAAGGGGAGAGGAGGAGGCAGCCATTCAAGATACCTAGAATTAGCTTTGAGTTTATTCCATCATAATTTACTCCATTTTGCCCATCCTTCCTTCCTCAGTGTCTGTTTTCCTTCCCTTGCATAGACATTTGCTGCACCGAAGCACTGAAAAAGAAAAAATTTAAATTTACAGTTCAAAATGCACTGAAATGAATCTACTAAAGTTTTTTTTTAAAAAATATAAAGCTGAGGATGATTATTTTATAAACTCGCAGTCCACAAGCTTTCCTGTTGGAACAAAAAAGGATGAATGAGTTGCAATTGTCCACCAGGTGGTGCTGAGTAAATTGATTTTTCAAAATCCGATCACTTACTTACTCTTATTACCTGCTTCTTCTAACCACCAACACAGACCTATCTTCACATATATCGATTCAGAAGAGTTTTTAAAATAATGTATTTTATCATGCATTGGCTTGCTTTATTTTTTTTAAGGGACTTTATAGATGAGATTTGAAGCTACCGAGAAGGAAAACCAGCAAGAATTTCCATGCATTCCCTGTCTGGGTCTGTTGTGTGCAGCTGTTCAGCCATGATAAGAAATAAAAAGCTGGACCGATACATTTCCTTTCCTCTTCTCTAATAGAATCCTGATTATTTTGTTTTTCACCCAACTGACTCACTGCATAGGCCACTTTGGAAAGTATGATGTGGAAACTTGAGTGGTGCCATTGGCTGAGGCACCCAGCTTCTGCCTCAGCAGATGGCAGCCTTTGGCTGATCTTCTCTGGACTTGGAAGACAACTAGGGTTGGACCACGTTCCAGACTGAACTTCATCTGGGAAGTCAAGAACATTTTGGGGGGAATGGCTCTATGGCAGGGATCTTCAAACTTGACAGCTTTAAGACTTGTGGACTTCAACTCCCAGAATTCCTCCTCCATTCATAGCTCAGGAATCCTGGGAGTTGAAGTCCACACGTCTTAAACTTGCCAAGTTTGAAGACCATTGCTCTACGGTGTTGCCTCCAAATTTCCATAGATCTTTCCATGAGATTAAATTTAGCTCAAAGGAGGCTACCTTTCATTCATTGTTTGTTAGGAAGATATAGTTGGCCATCCAATTCATGTTGGCTCCAGGCAATTTATAGAAATAAAACTCTAAATGCAAAAGCCTCCACTCTCCTGACAGCAAGAATCAAACCCAACCACGTGATGGGCTCCATATCACAGTCAAGGGTCCCCAGGCTGGCTGGAATGGACCTCCTTAAGACAGGTGAGTCATAACATAACCTGCCTCCTTGCTCAGAGTGGGTTGATTTAATTTGTAAAAGATGCAGAGGTGATATTCAGCAGGTTCTGACCACTTCTGGAGAACCAGTAGCAGAAATTTTGGGTAGTTCTGAGAACCAGCAAATCCCACCTCTGACTGGTCCCACCCCTATCTATACTCTGTCTCCCAAGTCCCAGCTGATCAGCTGGCTCTTCTTTGCACAGGAGAACGGAGCTGGAAAGCAGGTTAGTGGGATGGGGAGGGAATGGAGTTTTTACAGTATCCTTCCCTTCCATGCCCACCAAGCCATGCAGATCCAGTAGTAAAGAAATTTGAATCCCACCACTGAAAAGATGGTTTTTCAAATAACTTGGGCCCAAGCCATGTAGGATTTTAAAGGTGACAACCAGCACCTTGAATTGGACCCAGAACCAAATCAGCAACCAGTGCAGCTCCTGCAAGAGAGGTAACACATGTGCAAATCTAGACTTGCACAAACCCTGTGGGCCATCCTATTTTGAACCAATTGAAGCTTCCAGATACTTTTCAAGGGTAGCCCCACGTTGAACACATCAAGTAGTCCATTCATCTTCTCAATATGCAACAATTCCTTTTTACTTAAGTCTGGGTCCATTCAGGCTTGCTTTCCTTAACTCCAGAGTAGGAATTGTTTTGAAGGAACTGCACTGGCTGCCATACTCTGCCACATCAAGGTCAGTATGAACTATTGGTTCAAACACTGTAGACAGGAGCGTCTTCTACTCGCTCTTCAGCCTGGATATTGGATGGCTCTGTGATCACCTGGCAATTAAGACTGAACAAGGAACCACTTTTGCCAGAGAATCAGCATGCAAGAATACCAGAGAAGATGTTCTCCATAAAAAAAGCTATGATGTTAGAAGACCTTCCTTGTTTGGGCTATGGCTGACACACTGCCTTCTCTGCATTTGACATTTGCTAAAGACCTACTCCTTCATCCAAGACGTTCATTGAATTCATGCTGCTGTACTGTTAGATATATTACTGGCACCAGTGGGATTCAAAATTTTACTACCAGTTCTGTGGGCATGGCATGGCTTGGTGGGCGTGGCTTGGTGGATGTGGCAAGGGAAGGATACTGTAAAATCCCATTCCCTCCCCACCCCACTAACCTGCTTCCCAGCTCTGTTCTCCTGTGCAGGGCAACCAAAGAAGACCCAGCCGATCAGCTGGAACTCGGGAGGTAGAGAATAGAGGGGGGCGGGGCCAGTCAGAGATGGTATTTGCTGGTTCTCTGAACTACTCAAAATTTCCGCTACTGGTTCTCCAGAACTGGTCAGAACCCGCTGAATACCACCTCTGACTGGCACCATCACCTATTTACTTCTTCATTTATTAGTACATTTATATCCCATCTTTTCTCTCAAAATAAAGACTTGCATTGAATTTGACTCCTGCTGGTTCCATCCAGACCATTATCTGGGCAAAATCATGAAGGTGAGTTTCCTCTGGGCTTCTCCCAAAACTTGGTTTCTACTTCTCAATCTACTCAACAACCATTGAATCCTCAGGTGCAGTGGTGGGATTCAATTTTTTTACTACCGGTTCTGTGGGTGTGGCTTGGTGGGCATGGCAGGGGAAGGATACTGTAAAATCTCCAGTCAGCGGTGGGATTTGCCGGTTCTCCAAACTACTCAAAATTTCACTACCGGTTCTCCAGAACTGGTCAGAACCTGCTGAATACTGTGTCTGCTCAGGTGGTCCTACATCTAACCAAGCCTGATAGAGGAGAAGTCAAGCCAAGTCCAAAGCACTGGAGAATTTCTAGAGAATTTGGCACTCTGACCAATTAGCCATCGCTAGACACATAGGCATAAGTATTTAATACATACTGTATTAAAAAAGCAATCAACAATACACATTCTATTAAAAAAGACAATCAAGAAGTCTTTTGGAACTAAAAACCAAAACATCTCCCTATAGAAATCACCCATAGAAGCATAGATTAAGTCCAAGATTAAGATCACACAACAATCAAGAAGTAAACAATGCCCCAATCAAGGAATTGCCAAACAAGCTAACAGTAAACAGCCCAACCCAAACCATCTCCAAGACCATTCCCACCAATACCGACAGGGCAAGCCACTAGACCAGGGTGTCAAACTCGATTTCATTGAGGGCTACATCAGGGTTGTGTTGACCTCAAGGGGCCTGAGTGGGCGTGGCTAGAATGGGTGTGGCCAGCTTGATGTCACTCATGTCGGGGTACCTGTGGCGGCGTGAGCACTCTGCCAGCAAAAATGGGTTCCCGAGCTCCGTTTGAGGCTGCAATGGCCTCCTGCCACCCTCTGCCACAGTGGTGGGATTCAAAAAATTTACTACTGGTTCTGTGGGTGTGGCTTGGTGGGCATGGCAGGGGAAGGATACTGCAAAATCCCCCTTCCCTCCCCACCCCACTAACCTCCTTTCCAGCTCTGTTCTCCTGTGCAGGGCAACAAAAGAAGACCCAGCCAATCAGCTGGGACTCGGGAGGCGGAGAATAGATGGGGGTGGGGCCAGGCAGAGGTGGTATTCCAAACTACTCAATATTTCCGCTACCGGTTGTCCAGAACTGGTCAGAACCTGCTAAATACCACCTCTGCTCTGCCAGTGAAAATGGAGCCTGCAGCCCTCCTGAGGTCCATTTTTACTGGCAGAGGGTTGCAGGAGGCCGTGGCAGCTGGAAATGGAGCTCAGGAGCCCATTTTCACTGGCAGAGGTACCGTGGGCCGGTCCCTCACTGTTTCCAGAGTGGCCCTGTGAGCCAGATCCAAGCTCCACATGGTCCAGATCCAGCCCGTGGGTCTTGAGTTTGACATCCCTGCACTAGACTATAAAATGAGAGCAAATATCACTCCCTACTAGCACTGATGATGTTACCTAGTTTGGGTAATGAAATGTCTGCATGGAAGCAAACCAAGCCCAGAGAGCAACAAGGACCCCTCATTAACCAAGTCTAATCTGTTTATTTTTATTTTTTTCAAAATCCAGCTAGGATAGGCATTGCCATTTACTGAGAAGGCTTACCTGGTGATCTTTTTTACGTTGATCCCCACAACAATCCTGTTAAGGTAGACTAGTCGTAACTGGTCTAAAATAATCCAGTGACCTTCCATAACTGAGAAGGGTCCAGATTCTAGAACCTTCTCATCCACATTTTAATCATACACTAAACTGACACCAACTAATAGAATTTAAGAATGTGTGTGGACTCAATTTTTGAGATCAAATGATAATAATTACTATTATTTGGGAGAACCGTGTGAAAGTATTGTTGTCGTTTTTTGAATCCTGCTGCAACAAGCAACAAAAAAGAAATTTAAAAAATCCTAACTAATAACCAATTTGACCAGCAGATGAATGTAGCATAAAATTAATTTCATCGGGGATTAAATTTTATTTAAATGAAGTGAGAAACAGAGGACAAATGCACAGATTTTACAAAGTAGGATAGAATTACACATAAACATATTGAAGTCTATTTATGTTCTGATATGTGTGTATACACGATATGAGCATTTAAGCACTTGAGCTGCTATTTTTAGGTTCACATATAATTTTTCATATGTATTAAGAAGCAGAACGTAACCAAAATAAGACAAAGGTCACACCATAATTGAGGCCTAATTAAAAAAAACAACCTTCACAGATATATTTTCTGTTCTCCTTTTGAAATTGAGATGGACCAAATCAAAGGAAAACGTAACTTTGAAATGAGATGGGCGGCAAATAAATCTAAAAAAATAAATGAAATTATATTAATTATTTCAATACAGGAAAAGAAGGAAGGCATCAAGCTAAGTAATTTACTTCCATCCAGAAAAAGTTTTGATGGCTCACAAACTCCATTTACACTTCTTGCAATTACAGGCAACAAAGGTCTATTCAAAAATATCAATCCATATTGTATTTTGTATTGTAATTGTATTGGATTGTGTTGCATTGCACTGCATTGCATTACATTGCATTGCATTGTAATTGCATTGCATTGCATTGTATTGTATTGTAATTGCATTGCATTGCATTGCATTGTATTGTAATTGTATTTTATTGTATTGTATTGTGACTGGAATTATGCTGTCCAGCCAGTTTAGAGTTAATGGGATTTGGGATAGGTAGTTAGGAATTGAGAGCTGTCCCCTTAAGGGAATGCATCATGGTAAATGTAGTTAAGGTATCCTGGGAAATGTAGTCCATGTCATGTGGTCACATCTGTAACCCTGATTGGTCACTGAATTGACCCTTGGTGGGTTGAGGGAGGTTTCTCCTCTTCTTGCCTGAACACACAGCCTCGTGTAGCAGCTATATTCGCTACCTCTGTAATTATGGGATGAAATATAGGTATGAGAGTTTAATACCTTTCTACACCACAATTCAGATATGCAAAGGATTGGACATTAAGAAGAACCTCATCATAACTGTGAGTTGACAGGATGCCTGATGAACCAATAAAAAAGGCTTTGTGGAGTTGCTCTGTCTGCTTTATACCCATCCAGGGCGTAAAGCAGAACAGGAATTGTACATCACTTTTTATTTTCATATCTATTGCTACACCACCCAGAGTCACCCCATGGGGGAGATCAGTGGTGTCTAAATGTTATATATATCAACAAAATAAAAAAATAAAATGATATACTAAAATGAATGAGAAACATTGTTTGATGTTATTTAAAAGTTATTCCATGTGACCACTACCTGCAGTATGTGTATGTATAATAGTATCGGTAGTCCTCGACATATGACCACAACTGAGCCCAAAGTTTACGTTGCTAAGTGAGGCATTTGTTAAGAGAGTTTGCCCCATTTTACAACCTTCCTTGCCACAGTTGTTAAGCGAATCACTGCAGTTGTTAAGTGAGTAACACAGGTGAATCTGGCTTCCCCATTGGCTTTGCTTGTCAGAATTTCACAAAAGGGGATCATGTGACCCCCGGGTCATGGCAACCGTCGTAAATATGAGTCAGTTGCCAAGCACCTGAATTTGGATCTCCTGACCCTGGGGATGCCACCATGGTCTCTGAAAAATGGTCATGTGACTTTTTTCAGTGTGGTTGTGATTTCAAACCATCACTAAATGAACTGATGTAAGTCAAGGACTAGCTATATATAGATATAGGTATAGATACAGGTATAGATATGTGTATGTACGCATATGAATGTATACGTGTACACACGCTCACTCATACACACACAAATATATGTACATATATACATATGAATATACATATACATATTATATACTTATATACAGGGAGGGAGGGAGGGAGGGAGGGAGAGAGAGAGAGAGAGAGAGAAGCGATGCAACTGATTTTAAAAAACGGAATGGCCTTTTTGGAGAATCGCGATGAGAAAGGAATTCAGCAACACAAAATATTTTTGGACACAAGAGGGCGCTGCCACCTACTTTTTTGCTCTCTTTGCCCAAAACCGACCTTACCAATAAATCTGATTTCTGCTTAGCTAGACCAGCATATCTCTCTCTCTCTCTCTCTCTCTTTCTTTGTGTATCTGTGTGTCTGTGTGATGAGACGCTCGAGCCCAACGAGGCAAGCTTATCCAGCCTCTCCTCTATTATTGATGCGTGCCTATTTGAAAGGAAAGGCCGAAACGTCCCCTCTTTAACAGGGCGCGATGCAGAATCAGCCGCTTGCGCCCGAATTCCAAAGCCGGCATCCAAACCGGAAGAACGTGGATCCACCCGCTGAAGTTTGATAAAAGCCGAGGCGCACCCGATAGAAGACGCTCAGTAGCTCTCAATAGACCATCCTTCTTAGACAAGCGTCTTCAAACTTGGCAAGTTTAAGACTTGTGGACTTCAACTCCCAGAATTCCTCAGCTAACATGACTGGAGGAGGAATTCTGGGAATTGAAGTCCACAAGTCTTAAAGCTGCCAAATTTGAAGACCTCTGTCTAAGAAGGATGGTCAGGACACTGTTTTCTAAAAACAGGTGGAGTTGCGATCGTTCCATTGGGGATGCCATTTTGACTTTTTTGACCACCCTCTGCGGAGCATCTTTTATCTGAATCGAACTAAAAGTGTTGTTGGTGCAAAATCAAGCAGGAAGCGTAACTCCCTTCCCCGTTGCAAGTGTTTTCCGAGTTTCCTTCCAGATCAAGACTTCGATGGGGTCAAAGGGAGAAGGCAGGCCGCCTTTTTCATGGGCGCAGAAGGGATTTTAGAAACAAAAGTGGGCCAATCGTGAATTGGCCTCCTCTGTGTGTGTGTGTGTGTGTGTGGTTGTGAGGAAGTGGGTGCCTATTAATTGAGTCCCCTCAGTTAAAAACTGGAAGACAAAGCGTGTCTTGCATCCATCACTGGAAAGGTGGCCAACCTCTGGTGAGCCAGCTTCCTTGCCATGAAAATGATTAGCCAGGCCTGATTTTTTTTCCTCCATTTAAAAAAAACCTCCCAGTCTGCTGAAAAGCATTGGGATCACCTGGTGGTGTCCCATCCCAATAGGTCACATTCTGCTTTTATTTTATTTTATTTATTTATTTGAGATCAGGAGAGAGGGGGGGGAGAGAGAGGGAGGAAAGGGGAGGGAGAGGGAGAGAGAGAGCTATGTGCTGACACACACCCCACAGTCTGTGGGCACTTCTTGACTTGTGGGTAAAAGCTTGTGTGTGTGTGTTTGTATGTGTGTGTGCCAATAATCACCTGGCCGTGTGGTGCGCTTGCACGCCAACAGCGTCCTGAACCGTGCTCAGCCTTCCTGGCACCTTTTGTGGCACCTTTTGATGGTGAGGGCAAAATCAGTTTAAGAGCAAGAAAGAAGGACGGCAGATGCGATAACCCCTGAACATGAACGGGATGCTGCCCCCAAATAGAGAGGCGGGAGGGGGGAATGGATAGAGATGGATGGATGGATAGAAAGACAGATGAT
>CM019151.1:13028065-13052938 GCA_009733165.1 Naja naja | reverse complement strand
GTGTGTGTGTGTGTTAATAGAGAGAGATGACGGGGTGGGGGATAGAGAATCAGTCCTGCAGGAAACGTATCAGCGAGGCTGGCAACGCTCCGTAGAGAACTCCGCGGAAATGCCTTCGCAGCTCTTTTTCACCTCTGCCATTCATTCATCGCGCACCTCCGAGGAAAGCGGAGCCTTTAGACGCGGGACACGGCCGAACATGGATCCACATGCTGCCTCCCCCGCCCCCCAACCTCCCCGTCTCCAAATAGCAGCCCCTTAAATGCTGGACCAGTTGTTTCGATTCTGGACCTTGGCGACTTTTAAGATGGGATGGACTTCCATTCCCAGAATTCCTCCGCCAAGCGTGTTGCCTGGGGAGTTCTGGGAGTTGAAGTCCACCCATTGACCAACTTCTGGGAACTTGAAATCCTTCGGCCGGCCCACTGAAATTAGAATAGGGAGAAACGTCCTACCTACCTTTCCCAATCCGTATGTCCTTGCCTGAGAACTCCCTGCAACTCTTTAAAGCAAGACGTCTCCAAGCTTGGCAACTTTAAGACATGTGGACTTCAACAACCAGCTTTGCTGGCTGGAGAATTCTGGGAGTTGAAGCCCACAAGTCTTAAAGTTGCCAAGTTTGGAGACGTCTTTGCTTTAAAGCGACCTCAGACAGACCCAACCAGAAGGGAAGCCGCCCGATTTTGGCTCAGAGAGCGTTGTGCCAATCGGGGCCCTGCACCTGGCTTAAGGTTCCGTGTGTCGTGAGAATTTATGGACGTGGATGGATTGATCAACTAAACCTATCGTGGTTAGGGCTAGCCTGCAAAAAAGCCGGACTGAGAGACAACTAGGGGTCGTCCGGATTTTCACAACCCAGTAATTCTAGTGGGAGGTGGAGCTCTCGCCTCCCAATCAGCAGGGTTGTGAGTTCGCTGCTAGGTAGAGGCTAATATTTGGAATAGACTCTCTTGCTGGAGCAGGGGGGTGGACTAGATGACCTCCCAAGGTCCCTTCCAATTCTTGTCATTCTATGAATACAGCCTGTCGGTTGCTATCACGCTCCTTCCCGAATCCAGTTTCCTCGTTTGAATCCAGTTCCTCTCCCCAACTGACCTTTTCAAAACCAGAATTGGTTTTTTTCCTTCTTCTTAAGAGAATAAAGGCTGCGATGTTTTATATAGTCCCTTGACTTTGGGTCAAATAAATTCCCCGGATCCCCAGTAGCATTTAATTCTGAATAGATAACGAAGGGACTCACCAACTGGACGTCTCCGATACACTTAAATTACAAAATTACGAACGGTCCGTAAGGAAAGACTGCTTCCAGAAATAATAATAGTTTAAAAAAAAACACGTTCGCATTTTGCAGTTTCGCTGCCAAAGGAATTCCCAAATTAGCCTGGTGTTATAAATCTCAGAGTTCAATTGGAGTTTTAGCCTCCCCCCTCCCCCTTAGCGGGCATCGAAGACAGCCGTCCTCTGATAGGTCTACAGCCCAATTCCAAGCATGAATTAGGAGTAAATTATACCCTTTCCGAATCATTCTCTCGCATAGGATTGCCGCCGGATGACTTTATTTATCCAGAAACAAGTCCCATTCAATTCAATGGGGATGGCACCCCCAGGAAATACGCTTAAATCAAAACTTCCCCAGCAGGGAGAAACGTGCTAGGGTTTTGGCGCAGCCTGGGTAGGTTACCATTTCTTGTTGGGGGGGGGTCACGAATGCCGTGATTTTGGCACGTGCGAGCAAGCCGTGCTTCGGGGATAAATGTGTGGCACCCCCGTAGCACGCGGGTCAACGCTAAATTCCTGCCCCATGTTCAACCTCCCAGTCCGTTTCCATCAGGGAGCCACGCTCGGTGCGCAATTCTCTTGCGTGTTCATCCCTGGCGTTTGCTTTTTTTACCCCGACGTTACTAGATAAACGCGTGGATCGTCCAGGTGCCTCCGCTATAAAACGTTTGGGCTCAAAGAGTTGCACTCGGTTATGCCAAGGTTAAAACCAGGGACACCTATACAGAGAAAGGTGAGGTGTCCTTCCACCCGCAACCTGCGGGTACAGGAGTCCTGGCCGAGTTAAACTGCTCGCATCCCACTAGGAACCTGCTCGCTATCTACTGCCTGGGCCGACCTGCACCCTTAGAGGTATCTAAAGACCGAGGGAACTGGTTAAAAAAAAAACTTTAACCTTAGACTTTCTACTATTGACCTCACCCCTTTCCTAAGAGGTCCGTAGGGGACGTGCATAAGCGCACCAACGTGCCTACCGTCCCTGTCCTATTGTTTCTTTTTATTTTTCTTAATTGTATCCATTTCATGTATTCATAACTATGTTTATACTTATACCTATTATCTTCTAAGCGATTGACAAATCAAATCATAAATAAATAAATAAATAAATAAATAAATAAATAAATAAATAAATAAATAAATAAATATTAGAAGCCTCTTCTCAGCCACTAGATGGCAGCAAAGAGAACCAGCAAACTCTTACGGTGCCAAAAACTCTTCCGACGCTGCCCTATAGCTGCGGTGCAGATACCGCAGCTCGCTTTCATAGCACGCAGGCAGTTCTCCTTGTATTGCGGCTGCTTCTCGCGTCTCTTTAACTGAGGACTGGTGGTGTGATGTGGATCCCCCTCGGAGCGGCTTGCTTTGAGGTCCCAAGAGCTAGGCTTCTTGGATGAAATTGCCATTCTTCCGAAAAATCTTTTAATCGCAGTTGCTTTTAAAAAAAAGGAAGGGATAGCTAGGCAGGGTTTAAAAAAAAAACAAAACAAAACAGGTGGGACCAGAAGCCCGGCCGGTGTGGAGAGACCCTGCCTCGCTGAGCTGTTGTGGCTAGCAGGAAGATTGCCGTTTCCGATGTAAGCGAATCATCTGTGAATCCAAACAGCGCTGGTTGGACCACTTTGGCACGCCTGCCCTTCGCTGCTGGTGCGAAATTGGGGGAAGTTTTGAATCCAGGACTGATTACGGAGTAACGGGAAAGAAGAGGAGGGGTGAGAACTCTCCTTCCTTACAACACAGGTCATTCGTTGTTGTTGTTGTTGTTGTTGTTTGGAATTCATCCCAATTATTGCTGGTGGTGGCACAGTGGTTAGAATGCAGGCTCTGCCCATTGCCAAGAGTTAACCGCCAAGAGTTCATGCAGGCTCTGCCCACCGCCAAGAGTTAACCTAACCGGCTCAAGGTTGACTCAGCCTTCCATCCATCCGAGGACGCGGTAAAATGAGGACCCATATTCTTGGGGGCAATATAAGATGACTGCAAACAGCTTAGAGAGGGCTGTAAAGCGGTACATAAGTCTTAGTGCTATTGCTATTTATCCCTAAATAGTGCATGGTGCTCACACCTGGCAACATTCCAGGGATATTTAAATTCCAAGGCGCCCTGGCTGGCATCCTGTTTACACGCTCACAGACAAAAACGAGAGAGCAGGATCCTGCACCGAAAGCCCATGACATGGTGACTATTTGGGGGTGAAAAATGTGAGCTTCCCGCAGCCTAAAACGCTTTTGTTGCCAAAGAATCGCCTGCACGTTTCATTTGTTACGACGGGTCGCACTGTTCAGGCTGGATTTCGTCCACCTGTATATAGTCCTTCCCAAGGTCCTGGGTTAGTCGGGCAGAGGTTGTTGTGTGGTGGTGTTAAACTGGGATCACCGCGGGATGTAAGCCATTCCGAGCAAAGCTGCCTTTTGCAATTGACTGTTGTTATCGTTGCGAGCGGCTCTCCTTTCTCTCGCTTAAGTCCCAGTTAAGGTGGAGGCTTAAATTTGCCACCCCGACGTCAATCCGACGACCGAAAACCCCAGTTCCGAATCCATTGGCTTGTCGATCTGGCCGGGATATCACTACGTCCACCCGTTTGCGCAGCCGAAACACGGTGGCAGCAGGGAGGCTCCCGACGGAGGTAGCGCCCACCGCGGAAGGCTAGGATCCTTCCCCGAAGATTCAAACCCGCGCAACTCCGTGGATGTTGTTCAGGACCCTTTTCTCTTTATGACTGGGATGTTCTGGAGTCCGATTACGCTTCAAGTAGCGCAGCAGCCCTGAGCTCCTAAATGGCCAAAAAAAAAGGCCAGAGGAGATTACCCCCATCCATAGAAGGCAACCCGGCTCTTGGAAGACTCCCCCGGGCGCCCTTCCTCAAGCTCTTCGCCAGGCTCCCGATCCTCTGCTTTGGCTGGATGGAAAGCCCATGGAACGGTTGTGTGTGTGTCCGTCCAACGCCCTCTTTGGTGCAAACCTAAACTTTGGGGGTGGGTGGGTTTGAAATGCCCCCATCCGGAGCGCTTCCAAAGGCACAAAACCACCCGGTCTTGACTAGCGTCCCATTCTGATGTCTGTAGGATCGCCTGCTTGGATCCCAGCCAGGGCGCCTTAGACGTTCCCTGAAACGTTTCCAGGTGTGAACGCAATGGAATTATTTAGGGATAAATAATTGGGATAAAGTCCCAAAAAAAAAAAACCAAACCCGAATGACCTGTCTTGCAAAGGAGAGTTCTCTCCTCCTCCTCATAGATACAGATGAACAGAGTTGGATGGGACCTTGAAGGTCATCTAGTCCAAACCACCACCACCACCGCCCAAGCAGGAGACCCTACACCATTTCTGACAGATGGCAGTCTCTTCTTGAAAGCCTCCAGCGATGAAACTCCCACCACTCCCGAAGGCAACTTCTGTTCCATGGGTTGATTGTTCTCACGGTCAGAAAATCCACTTTCTCTTTACTCTGTAATCAGGCCTGGATTCAAAACTTCCCTCCGTTCCAGGCGGCAGAGGGTGGATCTAAGGTTAGCCTGCTTGCTTTGCCCTTCAAACTGGTCGGGAAATCTGCGATTTGTCCGGAGACGTCTCCGCAGCTGAGTTCCAGCACTGGCGTGGGAAGAATCCAAGAGGAACGGGAATAATACGATCCACTTCCGGCAGGATCGCCCAGGAACCAAACGATATCCCCACCAGTCCAGAATCCGTTACTGTCCATGGCCGAAAATGGCCCCAGGATTTTCTGGTTTAGGAGCAGGATTTTTCTAGTACGAGGGTCCCCAAACTTGGCAACTTTTAAGACTTGTGGACTTCAACTTGGTGGTGCAGGCTGTTAAATGCCTAGCACTTAAGTTCCAGCTGCCTGCAATTAGTGCAGGCTCGAATCCCACCAGGCTCAAGGTTGACTCAGCCTTCCATCCTCTCGGGCTAGGTAAATTGAGGACCCAAGATTGTTGGGGGCAATAAGCTGACTTTGTAAAAATGCCGCTTAGTAATAAGCAGGCATATTCAATGGAATGAAGGCTATTGCTGAGCGCATTGGGTTGTATCCCAGAAATTGTAAGCCGCCCTGAGTCTTCGGAGAAGGGCGGCATATAAATCTAATTAAAAAAAATAAAAAGACTCCCATTCTGGAAGTTGAAGTCCACAAGTCTTGAAGTTGCCAAGTTTGGAGACCTCTATTCTAGTAGTTTGGGGCAGAGGTCTCCAACCTTGGCAACTTTAAGACTCGTGGACTTCAACTCCCAGAGTTCCTCAGAACAGTTTTGCTGAGGAACTTTGCTGGCGGAGGAACTCTGGGAATTGAAGTCCACAAGTCTTAAAGTTGCCAAAGTTGGAGACCCCTGCTTTGGGGGTTCTTCCCCACGGGGATAAATGCAGCAGGTAAAGGAAGGCTGGGCGCTGAGATCCGTTGCCGGCTAGTTATTCTCTGAACAGGCGAAACAGGTGGCTTTTTTCAAAAGGCAACTGGACTTTCTTCGTTTTTTTTGCCCCTGAGCACGTTTCGCTTCTCATCCAAGAAGCTTCTTCAGTTCCTTTCCAAGCTTCTTGGGATGGGAAGCGCTACGTCTGCAAGGAAAAACAAGAAAGTTAGGTTGGCTTTTGAAAAAGGAACATAAAAAACTTTTGGGACAACCGGGATGGCTGAGAATCTTCGTAAGATAGTTCCCATCCTCTGTCTCTGAGGAAACCAATCATTGCCCGCCTTCCCTTCCCCCTTTTCTAAATAAATCCTGGGCCACACGCGAGTCCTTTGCAAGAAAATAAACTCATTTATTGTCAAAGCATCCAACATACTCAGATAAACTATAAAGTTTTCATCTTTTTTTTCGAGGGGGGGAAAAAAAGAAGAGAGGGAACGGAGAGGAGCAAACGAAACACGTAGCTATTCAGACTTCATTTCACTGGCACAAAATTACACTTCGTACTGCATTAAAAGAAGGTCCCTATTTACAGAACTTAAGACATTTTGCACCAAAGTCCTTAATCTTTTTTTTCTTTTCTTCCATGTGAAACATGCATTTCCCCGTCGGGAGCATAAAATGAATTTCAAGTCTTTCTGGATTTTATTACTTTCTTTCTTTTTTTTTGCAGAGGAACAAGGGAAAAAAGCCTCATCAAATAATGCAGAAAAGCTTTGCATCCATTTTCCTTAACCTTTTTTTTTGCAGAGGAACAGGGAAAAAAAACCATCAAACAATGCAGAAAAGCTTTGCATCCATTTTCCTTAATTTTTTTTTAAATTTTGCTTTATATCTAAAATAAATTTTTACCCTTACATATAGTTATTACAGCTAAACCATAAGTGCTTAATAATTTAAGTAGAAACGTATGACAAATGCATCAATATGTTGCAATATATGACATTTTAAAAATGTACTTTTAAAAGTTATTTACTTTTTTGGGGAAAGTGAAAATGCGTGCATTTGAAACAAAAGGGAGGGGGCCAACTCACCCACCCCCTCTCTCTATTATTATTATTATTATCATCATTATCATTATTATTATTATTATTTGCAAGGTAAACATATACACAGGCATAAAAATTTCAAGAGTGGTTTTTGGATGCTCTGCTGGTCACAATGCCCAAAACATATTTAAAAGCTTTCAAAACTCAGAAGGACTGCAATTGGAAATGGACATGAAGCCTGATGCTACTACACCTGTATACTTTGAAGAAATCCCAATTCAGCCCCACGCAACTGTCCTCAAAGTAAACATGTACAAATCGTCCCAAAGGTGCTTTTTTTTCAAGAGGCAATTGGACTTTCTGTTTTTCTTCGAAGATGTTTCACTTCTCACCCAAAGAGCTTCTTTGGTTCTGACTGGATTGGTGGGGAAGGATTCAATCAGAGCCGAAGAATCTTGAGAATCTGAGAATCTTGAGAAAAATCATGACCTGGATGACTGAGAATCTCCATAGACATTAAGCATGTACAAAGTTTCATTTCAAAATCTTGTAGGGTTCTTGTGAAAGCATAAATGCAGACTGCAGAAGTATTTCTAGCTGCAAATAGCTGCTTCGTGTTCTGAGCTCCAGCAACAACTGCCAGTTGTTCAAATGGTTACTTATGGATTACTCACAAGTACGTGGTGTTAGATCTAACTCTACTAACCTCCTTATACTTATGCTGGCTGGAGAATTCTGGGAGTTGAAGTCCACAAGTCTTAAAAGTTGCCAAGTTTGGAGACCTCTACCTAGAGGGGGAAAACCTTCAAAGCTTGGTTCATAAAGCTTATCTTTTTCTACCTATTAACCCCCTTTCCTCGATTTATGTAAGGAAACTAGTGGCGGCTCACATTCTTTGCATCAAAACAGAAACATGCTTATTTATTTCTATAGGTTTATGTCCATATTCCTAACATAGCACTGGAAACCTCACCACAACTCCCCTGCCCCAAATATCTATGGGACTGGCTTGGTAATCTTCTACAATTTCCATCCCACTGGAGCAGTGCATCTAATGAAGAAAGTCATTTTTGTCACTATTCCGTGAGTTTAGGGCAAGGGTCTTCAAACTTGGCAAGTAAGACTTGTGAACTTCATCTCCCAGAATTCCTAACATGGCTGGAGGAGGAATTCTGGGAGTTGAAGTCCACAAGTCTTAAAGCTGTTGAGTTTGAAGATCCCTGGTTTAGGTAGACCAAAATGACACCCAAATGGGGCTGTGAAAGATTTTCCATTCAATGCATTTTTTAATAGCCAAGGTCAATACATGTGCCTGCATGAGAGACCCACAGTCCCAGAATCTGCCCATCTTGTTACACAGAAAGGAAACAATAGACTTGGTTCATTCCATTGTACATCATGGCATGAGTGAATTCATGCAATGTCACAGACTACCACCCGCTGAGTTTACATAAACATGTAAATGTACCATAAACCACTAACCAGCCACATTTCAACTTAGCACAAAGCAGAAATCTCATCTCAGATGAGGCATTCTTGCACAACAAGCCAACATTGTTTGTAGATTCTGGTATTGTTATGAGCCACCCCTTGTAACTTGCATACAGTGGTTAAGTGAAGCGATAACTTCTGCCAATTGCAATTGATTAACTAAATCAGAAACAAGCCAGGATTAACTTGTTGCACAAGCACAGCTAAAGACTTCATTGGGCCCTCTTGCTACATGGGTGTATGGGGCGGGGCGGGGGCATCCATTATGGGTGCTCCAAAATGCAATTTAGAAAAAGTGAGGTCAATGTTCCCCAGGTCATCCATTAGGCCAGATTGAAAAGATGTATGGAGTAGTATTCCTAAAATCAAAGACTTTTGCAACTGCTAACATCTAAGGATTTCGTTTCTCATTCCAGAAATGCACCGATAAGACGTCAGGCCGTCTCAGAATTAAACCCCACCATCTTCTCTTTTCCTGACATTGTATTATGATTATTATTATTTTGTACTGTAACCGTGCTTTGTATTTTTTTTTTTTTACACGCATGGGAGCATGCACACCTCCAACAAGGCCCTCCTGCAAAGCGCGTCGCATTCTTAGCACCGCTCTACACACTGTCCTTCTTTCCAACTCTTTGGGCACCTTTACACCACACCTTTTCAATAAGCCGCGATCCTCCCTGCGGGAATCCACCGTCCTTTCGTCCCACGCCTTGCAAAAAGCCCCAAGCCGTCCCGTCCCGTCCCACCCGCGCCCGGCCGCAATCCTTGCAAAAAAGCGCCAAGGCGCCAGCTGCGGAAGCGAAGGGCCGGCGGCGCGTGTGCTTGTGCGCGTGGGAGGGTTTGGGGGTCGGGTGGGAGGATCCCGGGTGCAAGCGCAGCAGCGCCGGGTGCGTGTGTGTGTGTGTGTGTGTATTCAGTTGTGCGACGTCATGTGCCGCGAGAGGTGGTGGCGCTCGCGGAAGGACTCGTTGCAAATGGGGCACTTGAGCTTCTCCTCTCGCCGCCTCTTCACCAGCGGCTCCAGCGCGTACTCCTTCTTGTGGTGGGAGCGCATGTGGTACACCAGGTCGGACGTCATGCGGAAAGAGGCGTTGCACTTGGCGCACCAGTTCTGAGCCGGCAGGCAGAGCGAGGTGAAGGAGGGCGGCAGCAGCGTCAGAGCCGAAGGCAGTTGGAGCTGGAGGGGGCCCGCGGCCGCCGCCGCCGCCGCCGCAGCCACGGCCGCCGCCGAGCTCTTGGGCCAGAAGGTGGTGGCGTAGAGGAAGGGACTCTGCTTGGGCAGCCCACCTCCTCCTCCTCCTCCTCCTCCGCCCGGCCCGACCCCTCCACCGGCTCCTTCTCCTCCTCCTCCTCCTCCTCCTCCTGTTCCTCCCGCCGCACCTGTCCCGCTGCCGAGCTCGCCAGGCGCACCGGGCAGCTTGTGCGGCTCCGATGCGTAAAGACGCGCGGCTCCTTCTGCGCCCGGGTGGCAGCCTCCTCCTCCTCCTCCTCCTCCTCCTGCTCCTCCTTCCACCAGCGCGCTCAACTTCTGTCCCAGCACCAGCTGCGCCGAGAAAGTGGAGCGCGCCGGCTGCGAAAAAGCGCTCTTGCGCTCCTCAGGGTTGCCCGCGCCGGAGGCCTGCGAGGAGGGCACGGTGGAGAAGGCGCTGCCCGCAGAGCGGCCGCCCAGCAGCGAGGACAGAGGCGGCTTGTCCGCGGCCGAGGAGGAGCCGGAGCCGCCGCCGCCGCCTGCCGGGGAGCCTCGTTCTTTCTCCTCGTCCCCACCGGCTGTGTTGTCCACGCCGCGCGAGGCTTTCTTTACCTCCACGAAGGCGCTTCTCTTGGCGTCGCCGGTGTCCGGGCTGGGCGGCCGGTAGAGGCGGCTGGCGTCGTCCAAGCCGTAATAACTCCCCGCCGGCCGGTATTGCTGCTGCGGGTGCAGACCAGCTCCTCCTTGGGCGACGAAGGGATCGGCCTCTCCAAGCGCCCCCTGGCCCCCGACGGGCCTCGCTCTTCGGCCAGGTGTCTCCTCCGGAGTATTTCCGTTTAGCTTTGCTTCCGGGGCTGGCGTGGCCGTCGAGGCCGGCCGCCGGCTGCTGTTCCCGGCTGCCGGGAGACACGCTGCCGCTGCTCGGTCGCGAATTCTCCAGCTCTCTGGCCAGGTTGTGGAAGTCCGTGGACGGCTTGGTCACGCCGCCGTTGCTGTCCTGGCCGCAGTGATAGTGGTGGCGGTGGGTGGGCGGCTGGATCTGGGGCTGGCCACCCCCGGCCGGTTTGCCCTGGAACTTGCTGGCGCCTTCGTGCTCCTTGGGGCTGCTGTTTTTGGGGTTGGGGTCCTCGGCTGGGCTGCTGTCCGCCCCGGGCAGCCTCTTCGGGCAGCGGAACCGCAGGTGCGCCACGTAGGGGAACTCGAATTGGAAACGCTGGCCGCAGTCCAGGCAGGTGTGCGGAGACGAAGCTGGGGCGGGACAGAAAGGAGGAGAGAGAGAGTCTGTTGGTCACCTGTTGAGCCAGACCCACTGACCAAGTTGTCAGATGCGGAAAACATAGGCAAGGACCGTTGAACACTTCCCACTGATGGTTGGTCAAGGGGAGCCCAACTAAAACTTCTCTCTGACTTTGAAAATCCATAAGCTACCCGAGAATAGACACCACTACACTTGTGTTTATCAGTTCTGACCGAATGAGTGGTCAGTACTATGCTATTCTCCTTAACTACATCTCTTTTAGCCCCACTAAATACAAGCCTGTGCAGAAGGGCAACCAAAAATCCTGGCTTCGTTCATGTAACATAAGACACAACCATACTTCGAGCTGTAATATACTGGACCCAGAGTATATCACAATTTACTAAGCATGGTGGCCAGATTTACCCATTACACCACTCCATACTGTGCTTTACTTCATGTGGGATTTAGCATGAATTATATTTATATGCCACATTTCTTTCAGGAGCTCAAGGCAGCCAACAGAATAAACAGGGCAGGCTGCCATGTTCACTGTTCATAAAGAAGAAAAAGTAAGGTTGTTTCTGCCGCTGAAAATGTAAAGTTCACTTTCTCCTGGGGTTCAAAATCCCTTTTTGATTTGATTATTTAGACCCCACCTTTATTATTTTTACAAACAAGGGGTTCAAAATCTCATTTTTATTTTATTATTTACAGCCCACCTTTATTATTATTATTTTTTTACAAATAAGACAGTGAATATATCCAACACACCTTTCTCTTATTCTCACAACAGCAACTCTGTAAAGTGGGATGGAGAGACAGAGAGGGAGGGAGGGAGGGAGAGACTGGCCCAAGATCAACTAGCCAGCTTTTGTGGCTAAGGCAGGACTTGAACTCATGGTCTCTTGCTTTATGTAGCCTGGTGCCTTAATTGCTAGAATCAAACTGGCAACCCCTTTGAGGTTGGTTAACTTGGATATTGAAGCCTGCTGGCAAGTTCATGGCCAAAAAGAGCTGTAGTTCTGTTCTAAGGCCCAACTTCTCACTACTTCTCCCTGGACCAGTAAGAGCAAACTTCCATGCAGCTATTCAGATCAGAGTTCAGGATGTCCATTGAAAGGTATTCCAGTGCAAAACTCCCTCAAAGCACCAAGTAACGTTTTTCCCCATGGTTGATCGAGAGCTGTTAAGTTCTTCACACCTTAGGTGAACATCACTAGGTATAATCCCAACCTGTCACTTTCATCCTAGATGCACCCATAAATCCAATTAAAAGAACACCAGGACGATGTTCAGAGAAGCTGCGTTCAGAATGTTCTGGAGCAGGGGTCTCCAACCTTGGCAACTTTAAGCCTGGAGGACTTCAACTCCCAGAATTCCCCAGCCAACTGGCTGGGGAATTCTGGGAGTTGAAGCCTTCCAGCCTTAAAGTTGCCAACATTGGAGACCCCTCTTCTGGAGGGTCTAGACTAGAGCAGCGTTTCTCAACTTCCAACAGCTTTCAGATAGGTGGACTTCAGCTCCCAGAATTCCCCCAGCCAGCATGCCACTGACTGGGTGATTCTGGGCATCCTAAAAGCTGTGGAGGTTAAGAAATGCTGGCTGGGGAATTCTGGGAATTGAAGTCCATCCAGCTTAAGACTGCCGAGGTTAAGAAATAGTGTGCTAGCTAGATCATTTGCAAGATGTGAACTAGATGAAGGATAGTTTGCTTGATCAGATAAAGGGGATAAAGTTAGCCACTCCCCTGCCCCATAAAGCAGGAGCAGAATAAAATTGAGACTTTTCATATGAGCACAGACACACAAGCTACTGTAATTCCAACCCTGGG
Source organism: Naja naja (assembly GCA_009733165.1). Taxonomy (NCBI): domain Eukaryota; kingdom Metazoa; phylum Chordata; class Lepidosauria; order Squamata; family Elapidae; genus Naja; species Naja naja. The sequence continues at coordinate 13,040,517 of CM019151.1, read as the reverse complement.
AACTATCTTTCCTTCCTTCCTTCCTTCCTTCCTTCCTTCCTTCCTTCCTTCCTTCCCTCCCTTCCTTCCTCCTTCCTTCCTTCCTTCCTTCCTTCCTCCTTCTCCTCTCTCCATTTTGCTTCTCATCTAAGAATCTCCTTCAGCATCTTTGGTTAATTTCTTGATTCGATAGAACATGTTAAACCACAAAGCAGGCTAATGGGGAATTATTTGTCAATGCAGCCCCAACAGAAAACGACACCAAATGGGATAGTTTATGGGGTTGTTTAAAAACCAGCGAATCATACATATATAATCAGAATAGAGCTGGAAGGGACCTTGGAGGTCTTCTAGTCCAACCCTCTGCTCAAGCGAGAGACCCTATACCATTTTAAAAAGGTGGTTGTCCAGTCTCTTCTTAAACACCACCAGTGATAACTTCTGAAGGCAAGCACTTCCACTGTTTAATTGTTCTCACTCTTAGGAAGTTTCTCCTTAATTCCAGGTTGCTTCCCTCCTTGATTACTTTCCATCCATTGCTTCTTGTCCTGCCTTCTGGTGCTTTGGAAAATAAGTTGACCCCCCTCCTCTTTGTGGCAGCCCCTCAAATACTGGAATACTGCCATTGAACCCTATGACTATCATTAACTGTTGTACCTTATGATTCTTGACGAATGTATCTTTTCTTTTATGTACACTGAGAGCATTTGCACTGAAGACAAATTCCTTGTGTGTCCAACCCCACTTGGCCAATAAGGAATTCTATTCTATTCTATTCTATTCTATTCTCCTATTCCTATTCTGTTCTGTTCTATTCCATTCCATTCCATTCCAATTCCAATTCCATTCTTTCCCTATTCTATTCTATTCTATTCTATTCTATTCTATTCCATTCCATTCCATTCCATTCCATTCCATATCATCTATTCTGTTCTGTTCTATTTCATTCTGTTCTGTTCTGTTCTGTTTCTTCTCCCATTCATCCCATTCTTTTATTATTCCCTGTATCTTCTTTCTATTCTATTCTGTTCTATTCTATTCTTTCTATTCCATTTCCATTCCATATCATCTATTCTGTTCTGTTCTATTCTATTCTATTCTATTCTATTCTATTCTATTCCATTCCATATCATCTGTTCTGTTCTATTCTATTCTATTCTATTCTATTCTATTCCATTCCATATCATCTGTTCTTTGTTTCTATTCTGTTCTATTCTATTCTGTTCTATTCTATTCTGTTCTGTTCGTTCTGTTCTGTTCTATTCTTTTCTCCGTTCCATCCCATTTCTATTTAAACTCTTCCTGTTCTGTTCTATTTACTTGTTCTGTTCTTCATTCTGTTTCTTGTTCTGTTCTATTCTCTCCCATTCCATCCCATTCTATTTAAACTCTATCCCTGTATCCTTCTATTCTATTCTATTCTATTCTATTCTATTCTATTCTATTCTATATTCCATTCCATTCCATTCCATATCATCTGTTCTGTTCTATTCTATTCTATTCTATTCTATTCTATTCTATTCTATTCTATTCTATTCTATTCTCTCCCGTTCCATCCCATTCTATTTAAACTCTATCCCTATATCCTTCTATTCTATTCTATTCTATTCTATTCTATTCTATTCTATTCTATTCTATTCTATTCTATTCTATTCCTATTCTATCCTATCCTATCATGTCCCCCCTAATCCTTCTTTTTCTAGACTGGCCATACCCAATTCTTGCAACCGTTCTTCATATGTTTTAGTCTTTGGGCCTTTAACCATTTTAATTGCTCTTCTTTGCACTTTTTCCTGAAGTCTCAACATATTTTTTTTGTATCGTGGTGACCAAAACTGGATGCAGTATTCCAGGTGTGGTCTTTACTAAGGATTCGTAAAGCTCTACTAATACTTCACGCGTCTTGCTGGATGACACGGAGCGCCATGATCCTAGCAACAAGCGAACAGTTAGATTGCCAGTATTGGAAGGTAGTCCCTCCTCCCCTAAGGGGGGAGGGTGACAAACCAACATTGCTCCCTGGCTTCCTGCGGGGGGATGGGGGTGGGGGCAGGGAATATCTCTGAACTGAGAAGGGCTAAAAAAAACCGAAGTCCTCAGCCCCAGGGACCAACGGCCCCTCAGAGGGGCAAGATTGAAAGGTAGAAAAAGCAGATTTACTTCTGCAAGTGGATCATACCCTCGCGAGTGGATCCCTTGGAATTTGGGAGCGCGCGTGAGAGAGCGTAGCGGGGAGCAGGGGGGGCAGGCTTTCCCCAACTCCTGAGTATTCAAACATCTTAACAGATGGCAGCATTGCAGCTAATCCGGCGTTTCCCGACCCGTTTCAAATGGGATGCTGCGGATTACAGTAATTAAGCATCAATGTGTGTCTGAGATATTCGCTTAACGCTCTCATTTGCCGGTCCAGGTTGGTAGGGCTTGGGTTTCCCAGAAGGAAAGTCACCTCCTCCTCTCGCTTCGGTCTTAAATCCGCTGGGACTCCGGATCCAAGGGCCACCAGGAAACGCTCTGGGAGAGACCACTACCCCTCCCGCCCTCCTATGTATTGTCACCTACCCTTCATCTTGCTCTGGGACCTTGCGGGGCTCAGCAGCAACAGCTCGGTCAGGTCCTTCCCGTACCACACCAACAACTCCTCGTCTTTGGCAATTCTCCGCAGGGAGCGGTAAAACAACTGTCCGTTCTTGATGTAGGCTTCCAGGTTCTGCTCCTCTTTGTCCCGAGCCGATTGGACCAAGCGAAGCCACATCAGGCCTTCGGAAGAGCCGTTGGTCGCAGAGGTATCCACCTAAGGGGTGGGGGAAGAGAAGGTACAGGTGGCAGAGCTTGAGTAGAGGCAGTAGCGGGTTAAGGCCCACTGGTGCCCTAAGCACTGACAAATCTTGGTGCCCCCCCTCCTTTGTACCTATTGTATAAACCAGAGGTGGTATTCCGCAGGTTCTGACCGGTTCTGGAGAACCAGTAGTAGCGGAAAATTTGAGTAGTTCGGAGAACCGCCAAATGCCACCTCTGACTGGCCCCGCCCCCATCTCTTCTCTGCCTCCCATTGAGTCCCAGCTGATCGGCTGGGTCTTCTTTGGTTGCCCTGCGCAGGAGAAGGGAGCTGGAAAGCAGGTCAGTGGGGTGGGGAGGAAACGGGGATTTTGCAGTGTTCTTCTCCTGCCAAGCCCACCCAGCCACGCCCACGGAACCGGTAGTAATTTTTTTTAAATCCCACCACTGGCCTGGTGCCATGAACACGTGTGTTTAGTCTGATTAATGGTTAATGCACCACTGGCTGCGTTCTCACCACATCTGGAACTAAGCAAACGGGCTGGGTTCCCCAAGCAGACGAGCCTCAACAGATCGCTTCGTCGGTCGTCCGATTGCCTTCCTTTCCTCCTTACCTGGTTGCTCCTGCCCGCTCGCTGAACCGATTCAGCGGAGTAAAAAGCAGGCCGGACCTGGGCAGGCGAGAATCCCGGCCGCCCCTCGCTCCGATGCGGCCAGCCAGGCTGCGTTCTGGCCCGCGGAAAGGACCGATGGGAGGGAAATCGTCTCGCCTCCATTTCAGCCCTGCTGTTAAGTCAAGCTTTCCGGGCTGACGGCGAGGATTTGGCTTCTCTCAGTCCCTCCTCCTCCTCCTCCTCCTCCTCCTCCTCCTCCTCCTCCTCCTCCTCCTCCTCCTCCCTCCACTTCCCTCCCCCCACTTTGCTTGCCCCCCTTACCCGGAATATATAGGGGACGGTCCTCTTGTCCGTGGACTTCAGCGCCACGAAAGCGATGCTGTCGTAAAGCGAGGTGTGGCTGAGCACGCAGGGGCCGAAGATGGCGTTCTCCGGGATGTCGCAGGTGGTGTAGACGCTGGTGAAAATGTCCGTCAGGCATTGCTGGACGGCTTTGGCGTCTCCATCCCAGATGCTCCGGGGCACCCCGCTTTCGTCCATGGCTGGCAACGGGAAAGAAGAAGACGGTGGTCACGGAAACACTCTCCAACGAAGCCCGAGGGTTCCGGGGACACCGATCCCACTCCCAGGGAATGGAGCCCCATTTGCGTTTTGCGGACCCTTTCCCAAAAGGAACCAGCGAATGAATGAATGAATGAATGAATGAATGAAAGAAAGAAAGAAAGAAAGAAAGAAAGAAAGAAAGAATTAATTCTTTATTGGCCAAGTGTGATTGGACACACAAGGAATTTGTCTTGGTGCAAATGCTCTCAGTGTACATAAAAGAAAAGATACATTCGTCAAGAGTTAAGAATCATAAGGTACAACACTTAATGATAGTCATAGGGTACAAATAAGCAATCAAATCATACTAGGAAACAGTCAATAAAAATCATTAGGATACAAGCAAGAAGGTTACAATCATACAGCATCGCCCGGAATGCCCTGAATTCAATAGCAGCAAAACCTAATCACTTCCCCAAAGTTAAAACCCTCCTAGAAACGGAGACGCCAACTCGGCGGAGGGATCAATGGAGAAGCCTCCGCTCTACTTTTCCTAACTTCCCGTCCCAAAGAAATGCCCGGACGCGGAGGGGGCTGTTTTCCTCTCTCCCAAAACACGCGCAAGGCCCGGAAGCGTTTCTCTTCTTCAAACCGCCCATAGGAGGAAAAAAAACTTCAGCCGGCATTTGGACTCAAGGCGATCGCAGCGCAGCCCAAGACCAAACCGATCTCTCTCAACTATTTACTAAGTCTGCGTTACTATTACTAGTACTATTAATCACTCCTTATGATCCATCCCCTCCCACTTGTGACTGTATGACTATTTTTTGTTGCTTGTATCCTTACGATTTATATCGACTGTTTCCTAGTATAATTTGATTGCTTATTGTATCCTATGACTATTATTAAGCTTTGTACCTGATGATTCTTGACTCTTGAGGGATGTATCTTTTCTTTTATGTATACTGAGAATATTTACATCAAGACAAATTCCTTGTGTGTCCAATCACACTTGGCCAATAAAGAATTCTATTCTATTCTATTCTATTCTATTCTATTCTATTCTATTCTATTCTATTCTATTCTACTCTACTCTACTCTACTCTACTCTACTCTACTCTACCCTACCCTACCCTACTCTACTCTATTCTATTCTTAAACCTCTGGCTGAAGGGTTTGGTTTCTAACTGGAAAGAGCAAAAACTGCCCATTTGGGTGCGTCTGGTTGAGCTACCCAAACGGGCATTGCCTGCCTGAAGAAGAACCCGAGAAATTCAACATGACAGAAAGGGGGGAAAGAGGAAAAAGGAGACTTTCTCTAAAACAATGTTGCGGCAGAAGCCTAGGAAGAGACCAGAGGGCCAAGGAAACCTCTCTGTGGATTTTCCCCTTCGCTCTTTTCTGCCTTTTGGGGGAAATTCAGCGCAGAGGAGCAGAAGGGTGGCTTCTTTATTCCTAGCTGCCCTATTGCCAGCTCGGAACTTCTGGGGAAAATCTCCTTTGCCCCTCCAGCTCCGGCGTTTCGTTCCAGGCTTTGAGCTTGGCAAAATCTCGAGGGTCCCCCTTTTGCTCCCACCCAGGCCTGTCCCTTCCTTCCTTCCTTCTTTCCTTCCTTCCTTCCTTCCTTCCTTCCTTCCTTCCTTCCTTCCTTCCTTCCTTCCTTCCTTTTCCTTCCTTCCTTCCTTCCTTCCTTCCTTCCTTTTTCCTTCCTTCCTTTCCTTCCTTCCTTTCTTTCCTTCCTTCCTTTCTCCTTCCTTCCTTCCCTCCGCGCCCCATGTGGGGCTGGTGACGGACGGGTCGGGCGCCCAAATGGATTTTGAGCGCCTTGTCAGTGTCGCTGATTTGATGTCAGCTAACCTTTCACGGAAGCCGACAAGAGGGAACGTATGTCGTCTCATTACCATAATCCAGCAGTTTCCCTGGGAGACTTTAATTAAAAGCAGCGAGCAGAGGTAATTATTTCTTACCGCGACACGCTTATTTATGGGAGGCGGGCGCATCGTCCCTTTCAGTCTTTTACGCGGGATGCAGGCAAGGCAAACGCGCGCGGCTGACTAGAACCCCAGTCGGGAATTTAGATCAGCGCGTGGAAAACAACCTAATCGTGGCAAGAACTTGGTTTCAAACCCGCCTTTTGAAACCATCAACTTAGTAATAACAACAGCGGCATCAGTGATGATGATGATGATGATGATAACAACATCAATAATAATGTACTGGGTTGATGCCTAGGATGCTGGCAGCATCCCGTATCAACCATCAGTGCCAGTCAATAATACAGTCTATTTGTGATACATTGTTAAATGTTCAGTTGACTTGAGTCTCATGTTTAATGAAAATAATAATGATGATGATGATGATGACGACATCTGGCCACAACACACCTGACATCACTATTATGGAAAAGAAAACAGTCTGGTGCATTGATATTGCAACACCCGCTGATGCACGAATTGAAGACAAGCAGCTAGGAAAAAATACATCAAAATATCGTGATTTGCAAATTGAAGCGACTTATGGAAGGAAGAACTCAACGGTTGTAACAATAGTAATAAGGAGCTCTTGGAGCAAAACCCAAAGGGCTCTTTATAGAATCGATACCTGGAAATTTTGAACTTATCAGACTTGAATATCCTGACTTTGCAAAACAAAAAACAAAACCCACCTTACTCGGAACTGCCTATGTACTCAGGCGTTACCTTAACAGCTCTTAGGTCCTTGGTTAAGACTTGAACCGTTAAGTTTGTTTTTTTACCAATCCCAGACTGTGAATCGAATGGAAGATTAACCATAATAGTATAGCAGCAGCCAAACGGAACAGAAAATAAGCAATTCTCTCCGACTCATCCTGGTAATTATTTCTTCTTCTTGCATTAATTTCACACACAGCCCTCTCCCACGTCCCTATCCTTCCTCCCTGCCGATCGCTCGGGACAGGGACATTTAATTAGCCCTTGCAAGAGGCCTTTCCCCCCGCAGAACCGCAGCTGGAAAATCTCACTCATCCAAGGCCCACCCAAGTGGGAAGAGGAAGAGTCGGGGCTCTTCCGGAGGGGGCCGCCAGAAAGCGGCTTTTTCCCGGCATTGTGATCCCGGGCTAAGAAAGCGGGGCAACCGACTTCTCTCTCCCCCTTTCCAGGCAAACGTTTTGCTTCGCGGGGAGCAGCGGCGAAAAAAAGGGAAACTTTTCTAAACTCAGAGGAGCCGTCAAATGTGGAACCCTTCCGCCTTTTCTCCCTGGCTAAAGCAACGCGTCAGGATCGGGCCAGCTGAGCCTTTTATAAATTTAGTCCCAGTCGGCGAGTTGGAAAAAGCAGAGGGATCCAGCAATCATCGAAAAGAAAAAAAACGGCGATTTGCTGAGACGAAATGGTTCGCCCTGGTTTGATGTTCTCGTTATCTTTTCTCGAATCCGGCGTGTTTACGCGGGGGAAGATTTGGAGGGAGCGAATAATACTATGCCCAAAAAAATTACATTAAATTAAAATAAATGAACTAAACCAACCGGCCTCATCAGATGCAAGGCGACACCTCTTACAGTTAATGGGGCTTTCAAAGAGCGGAAAGTCGCCGCGACTTTTTGGCGGAGGGGGGGGGGACTTTTAACGCCAGCGCGGATGGCGAGGAGAATAGCATTTTTTTAAAAAAAAAATCCTTGAAAAGAAACGAAACCAGCGTCGGAAATAAATCGCCCGGCGGAATAGATCCCCGTCTTAAACGGTGGCGAGGCGGCTTGGGAAGGAATCCCCGCCGTGCGCACACCTAAACACCCCGTGGCTCTGGGCTTCCCCTTTTAGAAGAAGGACGCTGGAGGTCGCCGCGTTACGGCGGGCGGCAGCAGGCGAAGGGAAACCAGAGTGCCGGATAATCCTCCCGAACAATGCCGTGGTGTCGTCCTTCAGCCGAAAAGGCGGCGGGCGCGACTCAAAGCGAGAGGTGAAAAGGGAAAGGAAGGAGGAAGAGAAGAGGGAGAAGAAAGGAGAAAAAGGGAAAGAGAGAGAAAGAGAGAGAAAGAGAGGGAGGGATGGAGGAAGAGGGAGGGAGGAAGGGGGGAGGGAGAGACGGACTCCTGGTCTTCTCCTGCCAATTTCTGTTTGTGAAATCTCTCAGGACCTCAAGCCGTCCTTTCACCCCCCACCCGTTCCTTCCTCTGCACCCAATCAACCATCCGCAATCTTATTTTCCGGGCGCTCCGACCTTTAAAAAAAAGCTGAAAAAGAAGGCGCAGAAGAGAAGAAAAAGGGAAAAAAGAAGGGGAAAATTCAAACCAGCAATTAAACTGGCTATTCAGAGCCATTCGTTCCTTGCTTTATCCATCTAAACAACCTCCCTCCCCTCCGGCTTTTGTACGGGTCTATCTGGCAGGGAATTTTTCTCTCTGCTACGCCCCGCTGTTTTTCTTTCTTTCTTTCTTTCTTTCTTTCTTTCTTTCTTTCTTTCTTTCTTTCTTTCTTTCTTTTCTTCTTTTCTTTCTTTCCCGTTGGGGTGCCAGGCGAAAAGGAGCGGTTAACGGGTGGTGAGAACCGAAAGGGGGAAAAGGAGAAAGAATCAGGACGGTTCTTTCGCTCTGGTCGGCTGCAAACCGCCTTTACTTACCGGGAACACGATCGGGATTATAATCCTAAAGGCAAGGGGGGGGGGAATATCAATATTGAGAGAAAATATCAAATACGTCTCAATCCCCAGCAGAAAGTAGCCAAAAAGAAGAGAGGAGAGGAGAGGGAGGCGTAGAAGTCCCCAGTTTTCTTTTTCTTTCTTTCTTTCTTTCTTTCTTGGGGGTGGGGTGGGGAGAGGTGGGGAGAGGAAAGCTCCCGGGCCTTATTGTATCAGAGCTCCTCCATGGCCGCGGGGAAAGAGGCTGTGGGAGCGCGGCTCGGCTCGGCTGGGCGCACGAGAGCTGGCAGGCGGGGCGGGAACGGGGAGGGGAGGGGAGGCCGCGGGACGTGGGCAGATGGGCCCGTTGCACTGCCTGCCTGCCGGCCGGGCGCCCCGGTTTTGTCGCCGGCCCAGAATTCGTCCAATGACGCATGACAGAGCCGCCTCCTCCCCTTTAACGCTTTCCTGCCCGCGGCTCGTCCGCCCGTCCATCCGCCCGCTCGCCTGCCTGCCTGCCTGCCTGCCTGCCTGGCTGTCCCTCTAGCCCGCGGTGTCGCTCAGGCAGTTGCTGGAAGCTGGGGAAGGGCTTGGACAAGTCCTCCCTCCCTCGCTCAAGTCTCCAAGCTTCTGTCCCGTCCCCCCACCCCGTTTCTTCCCCAAGGAGTCCCACTCGTTCCCACAAACACCCTTTGGCACCCGGTTTAGAAGCCCTTGCACAAAGAGGAGGGTTTTTTAGGGGGCGGGCTGCCCTAGCCGGGAGTGGGGAGCAGATTGACAGAGCAGGATGACTCCCACGGATGACCACGGAGAGGATCTGCAACAGGGTCTCTGGGGGTTCAAGAGGAGTGGGCGCCGCTCCAGCACCCGAAGGCAGGACAAGAAACGATGGATGGAAACTAATCAAGGAGAGAAGCAACCTAGAACTAAGGAGAAACTGACAGTCAATTAACTATGGAACAACTGTCTCGAGAGCTGGACTGAAGATCTCAAGGTCCCTCCAGTCATTCATCTATTACATCTAAAGCGTCCACTCAAAGATTCTTCTTCTTCTTCTTCTTCTTCTTCTTCTTCTTCTTCTTCTTCTTCTTCTTCTCCTCCTCCTTCTCCTCTCGCTAATGTTCAGCTGGACCTTTTGCCAGAGATGTTCAATTCTGACCTTTGGAATTACTGGGCCTGGGGCACCCCACCCCTCCTTTCCAAGACTTCAGTCGAGCTTCCGCAAGAAAACTTCCCGAGAGATTCCCCCCCACCCTCACCCCCACCCTCAGTCACGTGGGGCAGGCTGCCTGCGCCTTCCTCCAGGGAGTTCCGAGGCGACTGCAGTGCTACATTTCCACCGGAGGCGAAATCGAAGCCGAAAAGCAGGGTTTCATCCCGTCCACGACGCAGAGTTAGCAGACGGGAACGTTTAAGTCGTCATATATTTTTTAAAAAATCAGCCCATCCCCGTGGATCAATTTCTGGTCCGTAGGTTAGCCTGAGAAGTCGAAAACAACAACCCGACAAACCTTTTGTATTGGCAAACTTCCTGAATTGGCCTTAGGAAATCGCCAAGCATCCAGTTCGGTTCGGAGGAGCGTCTCGGTTCTTTCTCTTTGCAGGGAAGCATTTTCTGCTTCCTGCCTCCTCTGTTAAATATTGATTAGGAGCCTGGAAGCTATACCATACGCTGAACGGTTGCAGGAGCTGGGCCGTGGCTCATCTAGTGAAGAGAAGGACCAGGAGAGACATGATAGCAGTCTTCCAGTATTTGAGGGGCTGCCACAGAAAGGAGGGGGTCAAACTATTCTCCAAGGGACCCGAAGGCCAGACAAGGAATAATGGATGGAAACTGAACAAGGAGAGATTCAACCTAGAAACAAGGAGAAATTTTCTAAGAAATCAACCAATGGAACGGAAGTTGCCTTCAGAAGTTGTGGGAGCGCCATCACTTGAGACTTTCAAGAAGAGATTGGACTGCCATTTGGCAGAAATGGTGTAGGGTCTCCTGCTTGGGCAGGGGGTTGGACCAGATGACCTACAAGGTACCTTCCAACTCTGCCATCCTGTATTTCTGTAATATTACTGCAGCCATCCCTATTATCCATAACCAAGCCAGAAAAGCGGTTTAGGACCGCTGTGGGAAGAGAAGCAATATATATTGCGGGATGCGAAAGTGTTTGCGCTCCAGAAGAGAAGCTACAATTCCTAGCAGCCAAAGACACTTCCATCTCGGTTTAGGAAACACCCCCACCCACCCATATGGACTCCTGGCCTCTAACCACCCCTTGTTTTGTGTGAACCAAGGGATCTGGCAGCCATGGAGATCTTGAAGCAGGGCCGACAGCTGCATTTCCCTGGGCGGGGCCCCTTCCTTCCTAGCCAAGAGGAGAAAAATGTCCAGCGTGGCTCCGGACACGAGATTTCTGGCTCAGATTGGCAGGGACCTTGTAGGTCATCTAGTCCAGCCCCCTGCCCAAGCAGGAGCCCCAAACCATTTCTGACAGAGGGCAGTCCAGTCTCTTCTTGAAAGCCTCCAGTGATGAAGCTTCCACGACTTTGAAAGGAAACTTCTGTTCCCGTTGGCTGGGACTGGATCTCTAGACAGGGTTTGTTCCAGTGAAGTCAAAGAGTTTTGAATGCTCAGGATGAATTGAGCTGGATTGAGGCCTTGAGAGGAAGCTCCTGTTAAGAATGAAGGCTAATAGACAGTGTCTCAGGAGGATGTTGCAGGATCCAATCTGAGTCGGTCTACTGGGACCAAAGGTTTATTCTAGCGGTCCCCAAACTTGGCAACTTGAAGACTTGTGGAATTCCCCAGCTAGCCAGGTCTGATTGGAGAATTCTGAGAGTTGAAATCCACACGTTTTAAAGTTGTCAAGTTTGGACACCCCCAGTTTTATGCGGAAAGAACTTAAAGTGTTGTTTGGGAGAATTCGGGGACCCATTATTGAGAGTGAGGCTTACTTATGGGGAAATCTTGGTTGGTTTGCAATCTTCTGGGATGTATAGCATGAATTGAAGGGTAGATGCCAAATCATGTCTTTAAAATAAATAAAACCCTTCCTCATTCAGTATGGGATGCCACTGGGGGAATCAAGCCATATGTGCCAATTTCGGTCGATCAGATACTTAAAAAAATTTTTTTTAAAGATATTTTAATTTGGTGGGATGAACAGAGCAATGGTGGCTTTGACAACCATTTTCTCCTTGTCCTGTGGTGGTATTTCCACCCCCTCAAATTAGCAAATCTTATACCTTTCTTTGGGTTCCACAAATGCATCAGTGAAGGAGAGAAAATCCTTAGGATTTAGCAAGGATTTGAGTTTAGCAAGCCATCAGTGGAGAGAAAAGTGAATCAGAACAGCAATAAATTCTTAATATTCTCGCACATCCTCAAGTTTAGTCGGGCAATATTTAGGCCAGCTTTGCAAAATACACTAATCCAGTGTTTCTCAGCAACTTGAAGATGTGTGGATTTCAACTCCTAGAGTTCCCCAGCCAGCCTGAAGTCCACTCTTCTTAAAAGTGCCAAGGCTGAGAAACCCTGCAGTCATCTATGCAAACTCATTTCAGTCTAGTTGCCTTGTAGGAACCCAGCCCCTGTGGTTGGCTTATGAGGCAGAGATTGTGCCAACTGGGGAAATTTTCTAGTCCAACCTGCTCAAGCAAAAGACCCAGTGCCATCCTGGCTGTCCAGTCTCTTCTCCAAACCTCCAGTGTTGGAGCACCCACAACCTCTGAAGGCAAGTCGCTCCTCTGATTAATTGTTCTCAGAGACATTGGCTAATTGTTCTCAGAGAGTTCAATTGTTCCTTAGTGCTGGCCTGTGGTGTGTTTGTGTGTGTGTGTGTTTGACTGTCTGGTTCCTATGCCACCATCCACTTACTTGGCTTCTTTAGATGTATGGATAATGATGCCCATCCCTTCTTCCTTCCTTCCTTCCTTCCTTCCTCCTTCCTTCCT
>CM019151.1:13006353-13027065 GCA_009733165.1 Naja naja | reverse complement strand
AGGTCTTTAACTGACCATGTTCAACTTTCAGCCTCACTGCCCTGATTACAATACGGGACATAATGAATCTCCAGTCATTTGAATATTCATTACCTTGCTAGGGCCATATATATTGCCATTAAGTTTGGAGTGCAATGCTCAAGAGGGTCTTGTAAGATAGCCCCAAAATGTAATATTTAATCAGACAGAAGCTCAAAAATATTAAATATTTGAATTTTTTCATTTATTTTCATTGCTTTTTAATTAATAAAAAGATGAATAAGAGCAAAACACAAAGATAATAGTGATGGAGATACATAGAAAATATTTGTATCTGAATAATAACTGTGTTAGACAAGTACACATAGAATTGTAACTATTGTTATAGTGGTATTGTCATGCCCCTGGTGGAGACTAACTCTGAGGGAGAGGAGGAACAGCCGACAGGGAGTGGAAGTGTGGCTCCAGAGGTTGTGGAGGGGGCTGGGGAAGGGCAGAGGCCAACTGGGCAGTCAGAGGAGGACTCAGGCCCATCCCTCTTCATCCTAGGACACGCAGGGAAGGAAGAAAGGATAAGGGAGACATGGTCTACTGGGGAGGAGAGGGCTTTGATCCTCTTCATGGGCTGCAGCTGTGACAACTGGATAAGAGGATGGACATGCATATGGGCAAGAGCTGGAAACAAAGTGTGGAAATATCTCTAGTTTATTGTTCCTCTCTGAGTTTGGCGTCCTTCCCATTGTGTGTTCTGAGATCTGTGGACATCTTCAAGCCCTTATCTTGCCTGGTTTGTGTTGTTTTTTACTCTTTATAATTTAAACGGCATTTCCTCCTTCTTGTAACTGCTTGGGTAGGAGTTTTTTTTGTCTCCAGTCAAGGATATTTGGAGCTTGGAAGCAAACTGAAGGAATAAAAGGGGCTTCACCTATTTTTTGTGACTGTGTTTATTTTGTATCCCACCCTGGGTCATCACAGGTATAACATACTAGGGTTTTTTCATCATATTTCTTCCGTTTGCTTGTTAAAGCACTTATTACATATTCTTTTTTTCTTCTCTTTGATAATTTATGTCTCTAATAAGTGCGAAGTAACAGTTTAAATGTTTTTAAAGCTTTTATATTTATGCTTTTATGCCGCTGTAACCTGACCAGATTCACTTTGAATAGTGTTACAGACAGCATATAAATTTAATAAATGAATGAATGAATAAATAAACAAATAAATAAATAGTATTGCACCATTGAAAGATCAAACTAAGGACAGATGGAAGATAATGCCTCTATGTGGTCAATAAGAACTGACACCGATTTGACAGCCCGTAACCAATAATATTGCATAAATTGAATGTATTTAGTTATTTGATTTTTATCCCACCTTTCTTACTTAGTAACCATCTCAGGGCAGCAAACATGCATACTGCTCCTCCTCTTATTTTCCCCACAACAACAACCCTGTGAGGTGAGTTGGGCTGAGAAAGAAAAGGACTGGCCCAAAGTTACCCAGCTAGTTTTTCATGCCAAAGGCAGGACTAAAACTCACAGTTTCCTAGTTTCTAGGCGGCACCTTAGGCACTACACCCCACAGACTAGACAAATATAACTTTAATAAAAAATAAGAAATCTGCAGGAAAGTCTTACTTCTTACTTCCCCATCAGTAGCCAAGACAATCCACCTGACGTCTATCTCCATGTTCCACTACCTGGGAAGGAAGCCATTTTGTGTGTGACCTCCTAAGTATATTGAGTCCTCCTAGATAAGCTCACTTATCATTTACACCCTAATCCTTTGGGGACCATATAAAGCCCTTTTTATTTTTTTAAAACCTTTTCAGAACCATTTTGGTCCTTCAGACTTCAGATATTTTGCTGCTACGATATTGTCCTGCTGCTCTGTTGATTGCCATTGTTGTCTCTTCTTTATCGGTTGAGCTGTTCTCTGAAAAAAGATGTTTATGTTGTTTTGCTGTTGAGTTACTTCAATTCATGGTTTTCCCCTTTGCTGTTTTACATGGTAGTTCTAGAACCCTCATTTTTAGCAGATTCTTGACCATTCTTCACTGCTCAGAGAACTCCTATTCTTGGGTGGTATAAAATTATAATAATGGGGGGTGAATACAGTGAAACACTTGAAGTTTATTTATTAGATTTTTAATCCGCTTTATGACTTTACAAGTAAGTGAAGGCAGAGAACATACATAATACTCTTTCCTCCCCCTATTTTCCCCATAACAATCCTGTGAAATGGTTTGGACTGAAAAAGAATGACTGATCTAAAGGCACCCAGCCACCTTTCATGCCTAAGGTGGGATTAGAACTCACAGTCACCTGGCCCAAAATCAACCAGCCAGTTTTCATGCCTAGGATTTTTATTTTTTTATTTTTATTTTAATTACATTTATATGCCGCCCTTCTCCGAAGACTCAGGGCGGCTTACAATTTTTTGGGATACAACCCAGTGTGCTCAGCAATAGCCTTCCTTCCATTGTATATGCCTGCTTATTACTAAGCGGCATTTTTACAAAGTCAGCTTATTGCCCCCAACAATCTTGGGTCCTCAATTTACCTACCCCGAGAGGATGGAAGGCTGAGTCAACCTTGAGCCTGGTGGGATTCGAGCCTACAGTAATTGTAGACAGCTGGATCTTAAGTGCAGGCATTTAACAGCCTGAGCCACCAAGGCCACATGGGATGGGACTAGAACTCACAGTCTCACCTGGTGATTGGCCCAAAATTAACCAGCCACTTTCATGCCCAAGACGAGACTAGAATTCACAGACTCCTAGTTTCTACCCTGATGCCTTAACACGACAGATAAAATAATGGATGACAACCAATCCCCAAGTTGCTGCATAAATGTTAAGGGTTATTATTATATCCAGCTTAGATTAGTTTTGTTTGAATCCTATGTGAACAATCCCGGCTTCAGGAGAATCCTTTGAAATGGAGCCTCTTCCCAAGAGAACATGTCCTCCACACCCGTCATTTAAAAAAAAATTGCAGAGCATTAAATTGTGAGGGGAACATTTTTTGAACAAGGTGAATGACCTAAAAGGCCGAGTGTTTCAGCAAAAGGAGATGAATCCAGAACTGAAAGCAATTGTGGTTTAGTAGCTGCACTGGTTACAGAATGGGCAGCATATTGTAGGCACTGTGTTAGAGGTATGTTATGAATAACAAAAGCACTGGAGCATTTACATATTTGTTTTCAGCATTGTTGGCAGTTGGATTTCACTGCTCTGTGCTTCTCTGCCAGAATCACTAAACAGCTCTACATATGGCTTCTGAAGTACCATATGCCCTCAAAAATGTTAGCTGATGCCTAATGTTGCTGCTGGGCCGGCAGTGGCCGCACTGTCTTTATTTAGATTTGTGCTTGCCATTTCAAACAAAAGAGTAGGACTGAGAAGGCAGCTAGAGAGCCAAGGTATTTGTTGTGTGTTCAATAATGCTAGAGGCAGGGCGGTTTTAGGAATCGGGAGCTGCAATGGGGCAAAATCGTTCCAAACTCTGCTGGAAGTCAATGGGGTATGTAGGTGCTCATTGTGATGCCTTAATCGATGGAGGTAGGGTAGGGTTATGGTGGGCAGAAGGGACAACAGCCAGATCAAAGGAACATGAGGCCAGGGCAGAAATGTAATTTGAGCAAACATGTCAGCCAATTTTGTGTTGTAGTTAAGGTGCTGTCCCAGAAACCAGGAGACTGTAAGTTCTAGTCTATCTTAGGCATATAAGCCATTGAGCTGACTTTGGGCCAATCATCAGGAGTCTGAGTTCTAGCTCCACCCTTTAGGCATGACAGCTAACTGGGTGGCTTTTAGGCCAATCACCAGGAGACAGTGAGTTCTAGCTCTGCCTTGGGTATGACAGCTAGGTGGATGATTTGGAGCCAATCACCAGGAGACAGTGAATTCTAGCTCCACCTTGGGCATGACAGCTGCTGGGTGACTTTGGGCCAATCATTGGGAGATAGTGAGTTCTAGTTCCACCTTCAGCATGACAGCTAGCTGGGTGACCTTGGGCCAATCACAGGAACCAGTGAGTTCTAGCTCCGCCTTGGGCATGACAGCTAGCTGGGCGATTGGGGGCCAATCACCAGGACTTTGTGAGTTCTAATCCCTCCTTAGGCATGAAAACCAGCTAGGTGACTTTGATCCAGACACTCTGTCTCTCAGCCTACCCCAGGTTGTTGCTGTGGGGAAAATAGACGAAGGAAGGAATATTACCTATGTTCACCACCTTGAGTTAGTTATTAAATAATAAAGGCGGGATAAAAACCTAATAAATAAACGACCTTCCCAGGAAAAAAGGGAAGAAGCACATTCAGACTTCTAAGATTCTGTTACCATAACTGTTATGTATGCAGGTTTGAATGTCATTGGTTAAGTTTGAACTGTACTTGTAAAATGTCAGAAATGATTGGTTTAAAAAGTGCGGGAAAACCCTGCACTCTGATTGGCTGGCAACTGTGGCTGCTGGCTATAAGTAGCAGCGCAGACCAGCCAAATCGGGTCTGTTATGAGCTGTAGTCACTAATAAACTGTTCACTGAAGCACTCGCCTGACTCTTCATGCAAATCTAACACTGGCGACGAAGGTGGGATCCTTCCCGAAGAGAAGACAACGGAGAAGAAGCCGAGAGAGATGGCTGTGCTGAACACCCCCAGCCCGTTCGATCCGACGGCAGAAGACTGGGACTCAGATGCAGATCGCTTCCAAATGTATTTGAGGGAAACGATCTCGACATTTCCGACAAGCGGAAGAGGGCGGTCTTTCTCACCCACTGCGGTCCGCCATTTTCAAGATGGCGAAGGCATTGGCGGAGCTGCAGACGTGAAGGTAATGGACTGGCCCGATTAGAAAAGTTATTAAGAGCCCATTACGCCACAAGTATCGGCCTCATTAAGAGACACGAATTCTACCCGGGATCAAGGGGAAAGCAAAACGTTAATGACTTCATGGCAAGTTTAAGGGACATTGGGGTGCATGTGAATTTATCAACTTAGAAGAGGCCATGCGCGATCGATTTGTTCTAGGCCTAAAAGACAAGGTTTTGCAGAGCAAATTATTAATGAAACCTAAGATCACGCTTAAGGAGGCCATAGAAGAAGCTTCTTCAGCGAAGCTACCAAGTCCTCAGCAGCAGCCATGAAGAAAATTAACAAGGCGCAAGCCATCCTGATGTGGAAAAATCCACAACAACCCATTGCGAGCAAATAGATTCTGATTCAGACTGTAGTGAGGTGGAGGAAGGAATTTATAGACTCAGAATGGAGAAGAAAAGGAAAGACCTTGGAAGAAAGAGGCAAGACTTTTATTGCAGAGGTTGTGGGGGCCACCCCCGCACTGAATGCAAGTTTTTGATACCATCTGTCTCCGTTGTGAAAAAAGAGGTCACCTAGCAAGAGTCTGCAAATCATCCAGAACTCCACCAAGCAGAAAGAAGTTTCCTGACAAAGATTTCAAGCCTAACAACTTCAGTGAGAAAATGGGGCAATACAGAAGCAAATGGGAAGAATGAAACTCATCAAACAGTCACCATTGGTCATTCTTCACCCTTAAGAAGCAGAAAAGTACATGTGAAGGTACTAATTGAAGGAAGGCCTTGCCAAATGGAAGTGGACTCAGGCTCCTATTTATCTATGGTGTCATGGGACACTATTCACAGGCTACTTCCCAACATTCAGAAGAAGCATTTCCAGAAGCAAGCACTGACTCTTAAAGACTACCAAGGGAACAAGATTCCAGTAGTTGGAACAAGAGAATTCATCATGAAGTTCAAAGGCCACACCAAACGCTTGCCCCTGACCATCGTGGACAAGGACCCAAGCTTGCTGGGACTTGAGTGGTTCAATCCACTAGGCATCGAGGTGACTGGCATCAATCACGTGAGCAACACTGAATGGGAGGAGGCCCTGAAGTCTGAGTTTCCAGAGGTCTTCAGCACGGATTGGGCAAGTATATGGGGACCCCTATCACTTTCAACCTAGATCCCAAGGTGCCCCATTCGCTTAAAGCCCAGAAGGGTCCCATTTGCCTTAAAGGAAAAATTGATGCACAATTAGATAAACTAATAGCTCAAGGAGTTTTAGAGCCCACTGACCACTCCAGATGGGAGACACCCATAGTCACACCAGTCAAGACTGATGGGTCAGTGAGAATCTGTGGGGACTATAAGGGGACATTGAACCATGCACTTCAACAGAGCATATCCAGTTCCAGTGGTGCATCATTTATTACATTCACTTGGCAGGGGTACAGTCTTTGCCAAATTGGATCTGGCCCAGGCATATCAACAACTAACAGTTGATGATGCCACTGCAGAGGCCCAAACCATTGTGACTCATAGAGGTGCCTTCAAATGTAAAAGGTTACAGTTTGGAGTAAGTGTGGCACCAGGCATTTTCCAAAGCCTTATGGAAAGGATGCTCCAAGGACTGCCAGGGGTAGTGCCTTACTTTGATGATGTGTTAATCTCTGCTGAAAATGACACTCAATTACAAGAGAGACTCAGAGAAGTCCTTACCAGATTCAAGAAAGCGGGTTAAAAGTCAAGGAAGAAAAATGCACTCTTAGAACTGACAAGGTTGAGTTCTTGGGCTATATGATTGACAAGCATGGCATCCACCCTACAGATGCCAAGGTTCAAGCAATCAAAGAAGCCCCTAGACCAAAATGCAAAACAGATTTGCAAGCTTCCTTGGACTTATTAACTTTACCACATGTTCCTACCTCAGAAGGCAACCATTGCAGAACCATTACACAGATTGCTTGACAAAAAGTCTGTTTGGGTCTGGGGCAGGAAAGAACAATCAGCATTTAACAGTATTAAAAGACTAATCACGTCTGATGCTGTACTCATACAGTTCTCTGAGAATTTACCTGTTGTACTGACTTGTGATGCATCCCCTTTGGAGTGGGGGTTGAGCCACAGGCTTCCCAGCGGGAGGGAAGCCCCTATTGCATTTTACTCTCGCACCTTGACCAAAGCAGAGAGGAATTACAGCCAATTGGACAAGGAAGCATTGGCAATTGTTGCAGCTATCAAGAAATTTCATGAGTATTTATATGGGAGAACATTTACCATTGTCACAGATCACAAACCTTTGTTAGGCATTGTGGCAGGAGACAAACCTACACCCATTATCCTGTCACCAAGAATGCTGAGGTGGACTGAATTTCTTGCTGCTTATTCATACAACCTTATCCACAAGCCTGGCAAGGACATTGGACATGCTGATGCCTTGAGTCGCTGCCCACTTCCTTGTCACAAGGAGGACTTTGAACCTGAGGCACACACCTTTTCCTAGAAACTGCCAAGCTTCCAGTACACGCTGCTGAAATTGCCAGAGAGACTGCCAAAGACACTTTATTGGCTCCTATTATAGGCTGGATTAAGAAAGGTTGGCCTCTTCAAGATCTACCTCACCTTGCCCAACCTTTTAAATCCAGGCAAACTGAATTATCTGTATTAAGAGGATGTATTTTGTGGGGTAACAGGGTGGTTATTCCTGCAAAACTGCAAAGGAGGTTTTGGAAATGCTACATGAGGGTCATCCTGGTATTGTAAGGATGAAGGGATTGGCCAGGAGTTATGTATGGTGGCCAGGTATTGACAAAATGGTTGAAAACTGGGTTGCATCTTGTCCCAACTGTCAGGTAGTCAGGCCTGCCCCACCTCTCGCCCCAAACAGGAATGGGAATGTCCTAGGGCCCTGGTCTAGGATTCACATTGATTTCGCTGGCCCTACCAGAGGGCACACCTTCCTTATTATAGTAGATGCATATTCCAAATGGCTAGAGGTAATCCCTATGGCATCCACCACAACTGATGCTGTCATCAAGCAGCTTAAAAGCTTTTGTAACCCACGGGTTACCTGATGTTCTTGTCTCTGACAATGGCCCTCAATTTACATCCAACCCTTTTGAATCCTATCTAGCACAACTGGGTATCAGACATGCCCTGACAGCCCCTGGGCACCCTTCGCTAACGGGGCTGAACAAATGGTACGTTTTACCAAGGAAAAGCTTCAGCAGTTGGGTCCTGGGGACATCACTGAGAAAGTTGAAAAACTTCTTAGTGTTCAGCACATTCCTAACCCATCAACTAACTTATCCCCAGCAGAGTTGTTGATGGGTAGGAAACTTAGGTCTCCCTTGACTGCCTTCATCCCACTTACACACCCAACGCACCACTAGATTCCACTAGCAAAGTTGCACGTTCAGTGTGGGTGATTCTGTTTATGCTAAGAACCTTATGGGTGAACCTTCATGGATTCCTGCTGAAATAACTCAAATCACAGGCCCTCGTTTTACAGGGTACAAACAGAGGATGGAGTCCTCTGGAGCAGGCACATTGATCAGCTTAGATCCAGGTTACCTCAGGAACATCGCAAATGTTCCTCTCTAGTTCCCATACCTAATGCTTTTCTAGGGGAGGGAGGAACATGAGGATAATCAGCAAACAAGAATCAACCCCATGTGTAACGAGCCATTACGACAGGAGCCATCCCAAAACCTGTCACAATGCCAAAATCCATCCTTACAAGTGGAAGATTGCACATCACTACCTGACTTGGGTGCTGACATTGGGCTGGAGATGGGTTGGGAGGAGAGACCAGATTCTAACAATCAAACAGGGTCTTCTTTCACAGGAAGTCCAACTAGGGAAATGTCAACAGACACATTTCCCTCTCACTGGGTGAGAACGTTAAAACTTCTGAACCACGAAGGTCTTAACGTACACGTAAGAGCCCCACCTATTTAAAAGAATACATTAGATAGGTTGGGGTTTGAGTATGGACTGAACCTAGTGGGGAGGGGTGTTATGTATGCAGGTTTGAATGTCCTTGGTTAAGTTTGAACTGTTCTTGTAAAATGTCAGAAATGATTGGTTTAAAAAGTGTGGGAAAACCCTGCACTCTGATTGGCTGGCAACTGTGGCTGCTGGCTATAAGTAGCAGCGCAGACCAGCCAAATCAGGTCTGTTATTAGCTGTAGTCACCAATAAACTGTTCACTGAAGCACTTCGCGTCTGACTCTTTGCGTCTAACAATAACCTTATAAAAGCGATAGCACTTAGACTAATACACCGCTCCATCTGAGTGGCTTACAAATGTCAGCCTCTAGCCCCCAACAATCTGGATCCACATTTTATGAATCTCAGAAGGATGGAAGGATGAGTCAACCTTGAGCCGATCAGGATCGAACTCCTGGCTGTGAGTAGAGTCATCTTGCAACCCTGCATTCTAATCATTGCACTACCATGGCTCAGTAATAAAATTATTATTAGAATGCACGGCTTTGTTTCCTAGTCTGTTCTACCTGACAGGGGTGAAGGAGTGGCTAGGCAAGTTTGTGTAATGGAAGATAATTTTTCAGCCCTCCCAATAAATTACCATCATAATAACGCTTTGAGCAATCTGAATATTTGCCTACTGTTGGAGCATGCCGAGTGGTGGCTAGCAGGTCCCGCCAAAGTCCTTCTCCCACTTGGCTCATTATTTTGAAAAGTTTCTTTTAATTAAATATTTAAAAAATAGAAAACTGGACCGCTGCAAAGAAAAGCCCCAGTCTTCTGCATCATATTTACTCAGGAATGCCGGGGGGAATGGGAGAAACATCTAAACAATTTGCCTTCTGCTAAATGGATGTTTTCTTCCATCCTATTAAGGCTGCCATTTGGAGAACATGCAAACATCTGCCGTGACAGCCATATTGTGCTAACACCCACGATGCTCTCAAAATATTAAAAGAAGCCTGCTCTAAAATGGAGGGCTTTCTTGATCTAAAACATTGAACAAACACACACACTCACACAAAAACATTTAGCAACCATGCTTAAAGAATAATTTCCAAGTTTTTCACAATTGTAGCATGCCCCAGAGCAAATATGGAAATTTAAAAGCCATATGGGCAGACTGTTTTATTCTGTGGTGTCTCATTTTGCAGACGATGGTCCTCTCTAGAAAGTATCTTCTGTCTCATGTGCTACTGTGGTCAAGTATGCTTTTAAAAAGCTAAAATGGAAAGGCTTTTAAAAGTGCCCCCCTAAAATTAACACTTGGAATGCAGACTTGCCTTTCCTTCTCATGTCTCACTAGCAATGTCATTAAGAAGCCGTACTAAGTGGTCTTAGTAAATGTATCCTTAAGGTGGTGCCTTCATATTGTAGGAAGTCCCCGCTTCAGAAGAATGGAATATTTTGGGAAATATTTAAAAAGGCAGGATAAAATACTTCCCTTAAAGGAGAAATAAAAAATCTTAAGGGAAGCAGAAATCAGCCCCAGTTTCCTGCCCCAAGCAGAAACTGCCCTGGCTTTTAGAAATGCAGATTTGGTAATCTTTTCAGAAAGACTGGGTCAAGAGAGAAACTCAGATAAGCAACAAACAAAAGGTTGAAAAATTAGCTCAGACACCTAGGATTTACTTTTCCTCTTTTGCCCATAGAGCCAGTTATGACCCCTGTATGACCCCCATAGGAATCTGACAACATCTAATAGAATATTAAAGGGCATGTTCTTGCACAGGAACAGGAAGCTCAAATACAAAGCCCAAAGAAGGTACAAACCTTCCACCCACTCTCAACTCCATTTTGTCAGCTGCCCAGAACCACAAACCCATGTGGTTCTTGTTAGATTTGCATGAAGAGTCAGACGCGGAGTGCTTCAGTGAAGAGTTTATTAGTGACTACAGCTCATAACAGACCCGATTTGGCTAGGCTGCAGCTGCTACTTATAGCCAGCAGCCACAATTGCCAGCCAATCAGAGTGCAGGGTTTTCCCGCACTTTTTAAACCAATCATTTCTGACATTTTACAAGAACAGTTCAAACTTAACCAATGACATTCAAACCTGCATACATAACAGTTCTGCTTCATGATCAATAAACTATCTTTCGAATCAGCCTCCATGTTTCCAGGATCTTTCTCCCAGCTTGGAACTGAACCAGATGGATATTTCTTCCAACAATATCATTGTAGCCATGAAGGCAAACTAAATTGGGTGACATTGATAAGAAGTTCCATTTATAGACCAGGCGATAGGTCAAAGCAAAGCAGAAAAGCAGATAAGTAAAACTGGTAAAACTGATCAATGAAGACCCTGTAAAGCCCTCCTGAAGACCTATCATGTAAGCTATTTTTGAACATGGGTTGAGTTCCATTCCAATTCACCCAGCTGGATAATTTTTGGACACAGGTTTAGCAGTTAACTAGCTTTCCTCATGTTCAGATATAGCCTGAACGATTGTTCCTCAGTGCGAGTATCTTTTGTGCTGGATTGGGCGATGGCTAAAGGCCTAGTCCACATTCGACTACATAGGCAAGGGTCTTCAAACTTGGACAAGCTTAAGAGTTGTGGACTTCAACTCCCAGAATTCCTGAGCTAACATGACTCAAGTAGAGGTGGTATTCAGCAGGTTCTGACCAGTTCTGGAGAACCGGCAGCAGAAATTTTGAGTAGTTTGGAAAACCAGCAAATACCACCTCTGACTGGAGACACGCCCACAGAACTGGTAGTAAAAAAAAATTGAATCCCACCACTGGACTGGAGGAGGAATTTTGGGAATTGAAGCCCACAAGTCTTAAACTTGCCGAAGTTTGAAGACCCCTGACATAGGGCCACCATTATAGAAGGTTCCTCTAGAAGGTCACACTGGGAGAGAAGGAAAATATAACTGGGCCAATCCACCAATCACTGCCATTAATGTATCCCACATCAAAACTGTGAAGACAACTTCAGCCTTTCCACAAGGCAGAGTGGAGTTTGCCTATTGGGTCATTGTAGATTGTACCTTGTTGGGTCAATGCATCTTAAGATGGTCTTGAGGAAAAGCCCCTCCAACATATATGTGGTTCAGCTGGCTTAAACTCTTCATCAATACAGGGGTGTGTTTATTAAGTTTCTACATAAATTATTCGATTATTTCAATTGGCAGATTTGCATCTCCTCATTCATCTGTTTTTAAGTGGAACAAATGGGCCCTGAACATTAGCTCTGACCTCATATTTTGCATGCTTCATCTCAGTACATTTGAAAAATTTTCCAATTTTTCATTGTCTCTCAAATGTACTTTCAAGTACTTTCCTTGCATAGGGACTGCAATGTTCAGTTCCTCATAATACTGTACAATCTGGTCCCAGATTGTTTAATTCCATCTTCCATCTTGTTTCCTGTCCACTCTGTCTTTTGACAATGGCACCAGTTTGATTTTAGCTCATCAGCATTAATGTTGTTTTTAACCTCAGATGATGATACGATTGCTTGGCATCAACATTATTTTAGACTCCTAGCAACCACATATATCTTTTTCATGCTGATCTGTCCCTAGCTTGGACTTTTAGGGTTTTTTTAATTGTTTGTTTATGCAGTTTACTATCTCATTATTTTCTCAAGCTGGTCATTATAAGCAACCTTGGTAACTTTAAAAACTTGGGGCCAAACTTATTTATTTTCTACTTAATTTCCCCTTAATTTCAACTTGTATTTCCCTCTAATGTAGTTAAGTCTCCATCTTTACTCATCTTAGGCAAATTGCTAGGTACATCCTCAACTTATGATTCACAATTGGGACCAGAATTTCCATTGCTAAGCAAGGCAGTTGTTTAACTGAGTCGTGGCCAATTTTACAACCTTTTTTACCATGGCTGTTAAGCAAACCACTGCAGTTGTCAAGTGGATCATGAGGTCATTAAGCAGATCTGGTTTCTCCCATTGATGATGCTTGTCAGGAGCCATCTTGGAAAGCCACAAATGTTGATCACATGATCCTGGGATGCTGCAGCCACTATGAATGCATGGCAGTTGCCAAGTACCTGAATTTTGATCATAGGACCATGGGGATGTTGCAACTGCCTTAACTGTGAATATCAGTCATAAGTCATCTTTTTCAGTGCCGTTGTATCTTTGAACAGTCATTAAACCGATAGCTGTAAGCAAAGGATTCCTTATAATCAGTGGTGGGATTCAAAAAATTTTACTACTATTTTTACTACTGGGCGGGCTTGGTGGGCATGGCAGGGAAGGATACTGCAAATCCCCATTCCCTCCGCACCCCACTAATCTGCTTTCCAGCTCCATTCTCCTGTGCAGAGCAACCAAAGAAGACCAAGCCGATCAGTTGGGACTCGGGAGGCAGACAATAGATAGGGTTGGTGGGGCCAGTCAGAGGTGGGATTTGCCGGTTCTCCAAACTACTCAAAATTTCTGCTACTGGTTCTCCAGAACTGGTCAGAACCTGCTGAATACCACCTCTGCTTATAATCTTTTCACGCATTATAAGAAGTCATTAGTTAAGGTAAGGGTCTTCAAACTTGGCAGCTTTAAGACTTGTGAACTTCAACTCCCAGAATTCCTCATCCAGTCATGTTAGCTCAGGAATTCTGGGAGTTGAAGTTCAAGTCTTGAACTGCCAAGTTTGAAGACCCTTGCTTTAAGCCACGATACGGCTTGACATCCCCTGGTTCAGTGCTCTGTGAATCCAGCCAACATGATCTGTAAAGGGGTTTATTCTTTATTGCATTCTCCACCAAATCTGCTTTAAAATGTGGTGCCAGCCTTTTTCGCATCATTGCAGTTTGGTCCTGACCGGCTCAAGGTTGACTCAGCCTTCCATCCTTCCGAGGTGGGAAAAACGAGCACCCCGATTGTCGGGGGCAATAGGCTGACTCTGTAAACCGCTTAGAGAGGCTGACAAACTACCCAATTGTGTTTTAGCTTAGTATATAGAAACCCTGGCTAGGTTTTCAAAATACTTTACACTAAGCTTAAATGCAGTTGGGTAGGTGGTTCAGCATATTGTTGGAACTCCTCTATTGTTGTAATAGTATGAGTCTGGCCTGGGATGGCCAAATATGGCTTCTTTATGATTTATGGACTTTAGCTCCCAGAATTCTAGAGCCAGCATGGTTTGGCTCAGGAATTCTGGGAGTTGAAGTCCATAAATTGTAAAGGAACCATACTTGCTCATCTCAGAGCTAGATCTTCATGTTAAGTTGTAACTGTTATATATTCTACAGCAACATTACCTAGCTGCTTGGGTACAACGCACTGTCACTTGGTTCAATATTTAATATTTATTCCCTGTATTTACAACATTGTGAGTTCACCTTTTAATAGAATAATTCAGAAAGGGGTGTCAGTTGTTGAATTAAATATCCATTATATATCCCTGTGGCAATTTATGTCACGTGTGATGTCATCATTGCACAAATGACTTCACTTATATCAATTTATGTCATTGGTGTTCTTAAGCAAGCAATGTTTGCAACATTTGAGAGTGACATCATTACATGCATGAAATAAATCACCACAAACTATGATCCGTTGCATGTGAACCTGATTAATTGCCATCTGCTAAACTGTGAGAGGGATCTTGGAATCTTAGTGGACAGCCAGTTAAATATGAGCCAGCAAGTGTGTGGCAGCCAAAAAGCCAATGCAATTCTAAATTACATTAACAATCAAGATCAAGTGAGGTACTAATACCACTCTATAAAGCCTTAGTAAGACCACACCTAGAATACTGCATCAAGTTTTGGTCACCACACTATAAAAATGATGTTGAGACTCTAGAAAAAGTGCAGAGAAGCAACCAGGATGATTAGGGCAGGGGTGGATTCAACATTTTAACAACCGATTCTGTGAGCTGGCTTAGGTGGTGGGCGTGGCTTAGGTGGTGGTCATGTGACTGGGTAGACATGGCTTGGTGATCATGTTATTGGTTGGGTGGCCAACTCAATATCACTCATCGAGGAACGATCTCCTCGCCTGGCCTTTCATGACTGTGGGATGCTCATAATAGCCATAAGTGTGAAAAATGGTCATAAGTCACTTTTTCAGTGCCATTGTAACTTTGAATGGTCACTCACACAAGCAAAGTGTGACCAGCAAAGGAGGGGAAAAACTCCAGAGAGGTTCCTGAGACAGAAAGTCTAGTCCTGCCAAGAATGTAATAAGGGTTAACAGAGAGGCAGTTTCTGTAAGCAACACCAGAATGTTTCCTTCCTGCCTTCCTTACAGGATTAGGCCAGTAATTTTTCTAACAACCGGTTCTCCTAACTGCTTAGAATGTTAACAACCAGTTCTAGCAAATAGGTGCTTAACTGGTAGAATCCCACCCCTGATTAGGGACTGAGGCTAAAATATACAATAAACAGTTGCAGGGATTGGGCATGGCTAGTCTAGTGAAGAGAAGGGACCAGGGGAGACATGATAGCAAACCAGAGGTGGTATTCAGCAGGTTCTGACCAGTTCTGGAGAACGCTAGCGAAATTTTGAGTAGTTCGGAGAACCGGCAAATCCCACCTCTGACTGGAGATTTTACAGTATCCTTCCCCTGCCACGCCCACCAAGCCACGCCCACAGAACTGGTAGTAAAAAAAAATGAATCCTACCACTGATAGCAACGTTCCAATATTTTCCACAGAGAGGAGGTCAAGCTATTTTCAAGCAACCAAGGCCAGACAAGTAATAATGGATGGAAACTGATCAAGGAGAGATTCAACCTGGAAATAAGGAGAAACTTTCTGACATGGAGAGCAATCAACCAATGGAACAGAAGTTGCCTTCGGAAGTTGTGGAAGCTTCATCACTGGAGGCTTTCAGAAAGATATTGACTGCCATCTGTCAGAAATGGTGTAGGGTCTCCTACTTGGTGTGCGGGTTGGACTAGATGACCTACAAGGTCCCTTCCAACTCTGTTAATCTGTTAATCTGATATACTTCCATTCTCTGGGCCATCACATCCCAAACACTGTCTTCCTAACTGGCAAACGCACCTTGAACCCTGGGCTGTTTTTGCCTATTTGCACAGCTCGGCAAGAGGAAAAGTTGAGAGTTCCAACATTTTGGAGCCAAGGCATGGCAAACCGCCATGTCTGGAGGGATTTGCCTTTTCCTTGGCAGGAGACAGAGGGCTGTCATCAGGCACAACTGGCAGGACTCTGGTTTTGAAGCTGTCTAATGAACGCTACCCACATTGAGCAGATGTGCCTCTGTGTGGCATTCCAGCCTCCGACACACTAGAGCACAGCTGGACCTCAGGCAGCTCAAGGGAATGCCAGGGCAGCTTTCCACCTGAAACGCAGGGTTTAATGGAGCTCAAAATCTCTGCAGGTGGGGAGGGAAGGGATGGGCAAAAGCTTGGGAAGCAGAAAGAAAACGACAGCTTTTACATGCACATAGCTATTCCCACATCCCAGCCTGTAATTTAATGCCCCATATAAATCATTTTAGTGCCATTGTCACAGATACCAATGGAGGGAGGAGGAAGGAGGAAGGAAGGAAGGAAGGAAGGAAGGAAGGAAGGAAGGAAGGAAGGAAGGAAGGAAGGAAAGGAAGGAAGGAAGGAAGGAGCCAAGCTATTCTCCAAAGCACCTGAGGGCAGGACAAGAAGCAATGGATGGAAACTAATCAATGAGAGAAGCAACCTAGAATTAAGGAGAAACCCTGACAGTAAGAACAATTAATAAGTGGAATGACTTGTCCAGAAGTTGTAAATGCTCCAACACTGGAAGTTTTAAGAAGAGATTGGATAACCATTAGTCTGAAATGGTATAGGGCCTGCCTGAACAGAGTGTTGGACTAGAAGACCTCAGTTAATCTATCCTATCCTATCCTACCCTACCCTAGGAAGGAAGGAGGGAGGGAGGGAGGGAGGGAGGAAGGAAAGAAGGAAAAGGAGGGAGGGAGGATAGAAGGAAGGAATGGACAAACGAAGGAAGGGGAAAGGAAAGAAGGAGGGAGGAAGAAAGGAAGGAAAGAAGGAAAAGGAGGGAGGGAGGGAGGATGGAAGGAAGGAAAGGGAAAGAAAAGAGAGGGAGGAAGAAAGGAAGGAAAGAAGGAAAAGGAGGGAGGGAGGATAGAAGGAAGGAATGGACAAACCATGAAGGAGCTGGAAGGAGGAGGAAGAAGGTGTTAAGGAAAGAAGGAAAAGGAGGAGGAGAAGAAAAGGAATGGACAAATGAAGGAAGGAATGGAAAAGAAGGAGAGGAAGGGAAGGAAAGGGGAAAAGGAGGAGGGAGGGAGGGAGGAGGGAGGGAGTGGGAAGGCCAAACTTTATTATTTATTATTATTTATTTTGTCAAGCAATTATAAGATAATACCGTGTTTCCCCGAAAATAAGACTACCCCCGAAAATAAGACCTACCGAAAATAAGACCTAGTGTGTTTTTGGGAGCCAAAAATATAAGACAGTGTCTTATGTTAGGGGGAAACATGGTATGCATTTGTTCGTGGTTTGCATATGAATAAATGTACATTGTTCTACATGAATATGGTGGTGTTTTTTTCATTAATATATATATATATATATATATATATATATATGTTTTCAGAGATTTTCACGGGTAAAGGTATGTAGGTCTTGGTGTATTCGGTCTTGTCCGTGTAAGATTGAGAATACCTTGGCAACGTTTCGAAAATCTCATCCGTCATCTTCAGGCTGGTGTCTTCAGCTGCTTCTGGGAGAAGTGAGTGATAGTGGCTGTTTTTCCCTTTTAAACTCTAGAGTTGGCTGTGTTGTTACTTCTTGATTGGTTTGTGGAGTTGATGTATGCAGATTGGATGGCTTTTTCCTGAGACCCTGTGTGGCTGAGGTGCTGGCTGTGTGTCTCTCAGCCTTTGTGTTGTAATGACCTGGGTAATGGGCTGTGATGACCTTCTGAGTTCTATTGTTGTGACATCCTGGGTGTGGTGCTGTAATCTCCTGGGTCGTTGTCATCAGGAGATTGCAACACAATCCTACACGGAACAAGACCCGAATACACCAAGACCTACATACCTTTACCCGTGAAAATCTACGAAAACAAATATATATATATATATATATATATATATATATATATATATATATATATATGACCTACCCCAAAATAAGACCTAGTGTTTTGGGAGCCAAAAATATAAGACAGTGTCTTATTTTCGGGAAACACGGTAGGTGTAAGTATAAACATAGTTATGAAAACGTGAAATGGATATATATAAGAAAAATAAAAAGAAACAATAGGACAGGGACGGTAGGCACATTGGTGCGCTTATGCACGCTCTACTTCTGCAGCTTCTTCTACCAGTATATTAGCTGTGGCTAGAAGTTGCACCGTTGATGGCAAACACTTGAGTGTGCCTCATTCTAGCAAAGAGAGCTTAAATTTGCTATATTTAAATGAGAGTATGTCTTCAAATCTGCAATCCTTCCAACATTTCCCTAGAGAGAAACCCCTCCAAAGGCCACGAGGCTTTCTTGTACAAATCACCACGCATTGCTTTCTGCTCTTAATTGCTTTTTAATGGATAGTTTGTGCCACTTTAAAATTGCAAGTGTGTGAACTATGCCTGTTAATATAACATCAATCCAAAGATGAGCTGAATTCATATTTTAAAGATAATATCCCTGGCTCTGGTATCACTGATCCATCTTCCACTTTGGCTAAATCATACAGAAGAGTACAAAGATATATTTAATTGGTTAGAACAAGTCAATCCCTATAGATGAGTGATTTTCAAACTTGGCAATGTTAAGATGGGTAGACTTCAATTCCCAGAATTCCCCAGCCAGCATGCTGAGAGTTGAAAAAAAGTTTGTTATATAGGTAGTCCTCGACTTACAACCACAATTGGGACTGGAACTTCCATCACTCATGTGTGGTCATTAAGTGAGTTTTGACCAATTTTACAACCTTGTGTTTTACCACAGTCATTAAGTGAATCCAGCTGCCCCCATCAACTTTGCTTGTTGAAAGCCAACTGGGAAAGTCACACTTGACAGGATGCTGGTTGCCAATACCTGGTTGCCAATCACCTACATTTTGATCATATGACCATGGGAGGTAGGGTTCTGGTCATAAGTATGAGGACTGGTTATGAGTAACTTTTCCCAGCACTGTTGTAACTTTGAATGGTTGCTAAACAAAGGGTCATAAGTCAAGGACTAACTAGAGCAACACATAGCTTAGAACAGTGGTTCTCAACCTTGGCTGTTTGAAGATATGTGGACTTCAACTCCCAGAATTCCCCAGCCAGGAAAGCTTATAATATTCTTAGGCAAAGATGTATTGAAGGGAATTTTGGCTCACTAGAGAGCTTGAGCGTTCTGACCCGGCTCACAAACATATTTAAACACAAACTTGTTTTAAAAAGCAAAACCTATTTTATTGCAACGCTGGGAATTGCTTGCATTCCCATCCAAAACTAATTATAAACAGTTCCCAAGATAAGCACACACCTTTCAGTGCTGAGGAATGCTGCCAAAAACAGAAGTCTCCAGTTATAACAGAAACCTATCAAAGTACCAGCAAAACCACCAGAGCTTCAATCTATAATACTTTTTGCTTCCTGCAAAGAGTTCGTCATTGAGGTCTGACTTTTATCCCTTATGGGAGGGCAATCACCTCCCAGCCTTACTCCCGAGTCGCCTTCCGTTTCAGCTGCTCTTGCCTTGTAGCAGCTCTGCACACGCAGACTGGGAACAGGCTCCCCTGGGTCCTCTGCTTCGCTGCTGCCAGACTCCGAAGGCTCCAAAGGCAGCACCCCACTCCCAGATAGTCCTGGCCCCAACCCTGCCTTGCAGAACCTCGTCCGAGTCCTCTCCAGACTCCCTGACCTTTCTTCCTCACTGTCCGACTCTGCTGCCGTCTGCACTGGCTGCCGGTGAACCACAACATTGAGGGGAAAACAACACCAAATCTAACATGTCAAATATCTAGATAGTTTATCCCATCCTAGGATTCATTGGAGTCAGAATGAAACAGAGTAAGATCTTAGTGTTTCTCAACCTTGGAGGCTTGAAGATGTGTGGACTTCAACTCCCAGAATTCCTGACCGGCAAAGCAAAGCTGGCTGGGAATTCTGGGAGTTAAATCCACGAGCTTCAGTGGCCAAGGTTGAGAAACAGTGGCTTACAATATTTGTGTGTGTTGTGTGTATTTAAGGAGGACACCACCATCTCTTAAATGCCTCCATAAACTGATTTAATTTTTCCACCTCTGTGTTCTCCCCACCATCCTGAATCCCCCAGTGAGCAGTAATCAAAATGGATAGAAAATACAAATATGTCTCTTTGCTATATCAGCCTCTTAATCCTAAGAGTAATTCTGAAAATGCAGCATTATACAAGGGCCCCATTAATCCCTTACAGCAAATAAATGCTTTTTGTGACCTGCTACATTCATATTAACAGGTCTTTTAAGTCTGATTGTCCAGTGATCTGGGGAATGTCCATATGCAAAAATATAGAAATGGAAAACCATGCAACGAAAGAGCCATTAACATAATCTGATGTGTGTTCTCTCCCCCCAATAATAAAGGGGAAAAAAACCAATTTTCTCTTATGGAAAACAGATAGGCCTACAATTAATCTGTATAATTACAGAGGTGATATTAAGTGTATTGTTTTCCCTTTGTCG
Source organism: Naja naja (assembly GCA_009733165.1). Classification (NCBI taxonomy): domain Eukaryota; kingdom Metazoa; phylum Chordata; class Lepidosauria; order Squamata; family Elapidae; genus Naja; species Naja naja. The sequence goes on along the minus strand of CM019151.1, from coordinate 13,006,690 downwards.
TTGTTGTTTTCAATAACAGGGATGCAAAATTATCATACATTTTTTAGCATCTCTCGGGGGAAGCCATGTTCAGTGTATGGATTTTGAGTAAGGATGGGAGGCAGGGAGAAAGAAGGAACAATGTAAACAACTTAACGGTGTGGTTATTTTCCTCTAGCAGCCCCAAAGAACAGTGCCTCAGCTAGATGACTCGGGTAAGTGAGCCAAACCACGTGTCAAACTAGGACAGACAAAGGGAGCAGTGTCCATAGAGCAAGGGTATCAAACTCAATTTCATTGAGGGCCGCATCAAGGTTGTGTTTGACCTTGGGGGCTGGGATGGGCATGACCAAGGTGG